>JAADJZ010000029.1:0-578537 GCA_011032825.1 Massariosphaeria phaeospora | reverse complement strand
CTAATACCAACGCCAAATGTACTCGCTAGTAAGCTCAATGCTTTCTACAAAGCAGATGTAGCAAAAGCTTTAGAGCAAAATATTCTTTTTTAGATCAAAAGTGCAAAGCTTTGAGAAGCAAAATGCTGCGAGTTTTAAACAGAATGCTGCTAACAGAAAAAAAATGCTAGCACGAAAGACAATTCTAAGGATAATGCAAAAAAGCTATCTTTAAATAAACTTTAAAATAAAAAAGTTTAAAAAAATCGATTTGTACTAAAAAGCCTTAGAAGCCGTAAAAAAAAGCTAAACTAAAGAAAGTACTCGTAAGAAGTTTCTTTTAAGCTTTTAATTAAAAGCGTTCTTAGCAAATTGCGCTGTTGAAACAACGCGCTTTTTTATTAAAAAAAAAGATAAGTGCCGAAAACGTATTAACTGCGCACTAGATTAATTTTTGAAGCCTACGACTCGCCTATTGCAAAGCACTCTAGCAAAGAGAACACCTACAATATTCTCAAAAGAGATTTCTTTTAGCTAGAAATGAGCTTGGACATTTGATAGTACATTGCTAACTGCGATGCATGTAGACAAGCGAAACTATAGCGAAAAATAAAAAGTAGTTTTCTTCGCTCGCTTTTCGTTCTAGACAGGATCTAGAAAGAACTTTTTATAAACTTTATTACTAACCTGCTAGAAAGCGAAAAGTGCACGAATCTACTAGTTATTACAAACTAATTGAGCAAGAATATAATCTTAATCTCTATAGCGAAAATTAACGCAGCAACTGTAGCAAAGGTATTTATTAAAAAAGTAGTAGCTTACTACTAGCTCTTTAACGCTATTGTTTTTAACTAAAAAGCATAATTCGTAAGTAAATTCTAGAAAACGCTTTGCAAAGAGCTTAAGATTGTAAAGCAGCTATCTACAGCTTTTCACCTAGAAACTAACAAAGCTACAGAAAAAGCAAATTCAACAATTAAAACTGTTTTAAGGCCGTTTGTAAATTAAAACTAGAAAAACTAAGCGCAGCTATGCTCTATTGTACAAATCGCAATTTAAAAGCAAAAAGCAGTGTTGACAAAAGTATGCTCTTTCTTTTTCTAGCATAGTTACGAAATGAACTTAATTTAGCTTTAAGCAAAAAAAAAAGCGGATACGCTTTACTAGGCAACTCTAGACTCTTAGCAAAGCGCAGCGAAAATAGCTAAAAAGATAAAAAAAGTTATCGACTTCGCGCAAGCTGCTATGGCGAAGGCCTAATAGAAGCAGAAAAATTAAGCAAATTAACATAGAAAAGAAGCGCTGCTGCTTCGAGTAGAAAATAAAGTGTAGTTGCAATACGAAAAACACATTTCTAATAAGCGCTTAAGCAAGGAACTAGACTAAAAAAATAGCAAATATACAGTTTTACAAGTTAAGTTTCTAGGCAACGTAGTTTTAAATACACTTTCTAAAATAAATCTAACATTTTTAATAAATAAGCTTAGACTTGCAGCAGACAATTCTTTGAAAAGCTAGATAGTGTTTAATTAGCGCCTAAGAAGCGTTACCGTAGAAAGCGAGCAAAAATAGCTAGTCGAGCGCATTACGAGCGAGCGCTAGAAAAAAGTCAAAAGAAGCTAAAAGCTAGAATATTAGGTTAAATAAACTAGCTATAACTAGCCTACATAAGAACTAGCGCTAGAACTCAAAAACACAAAAGCTTTATCTACCTAGCAAGAATTTTCAACAGCCTACTAAGACGCTAATAGAAAATTGCCAAAAGACTTTCGAAACGGCACGCCTTTAGAAAGAACGCTAGAACGCTAACGAAGTAAGTAAATTGCTATAGATTAAAAAGAAAGCTTATGTAATAAGCTAAAAGCCCTATAAATTGCTTTGGTCGTAGGACTTTAGTAGCTATTAACGCTGTACGTAACAGCTTCGACGATACTCAAAAAAGCTTCGCTAGTTTCTAGTTAACGAAGGCCTTGCGGTATTGAGTTTTTACATAGCTTTCAAAAGCGCTTCGCAGGTACTTCGAAAGCTAACTAACTATAAAGTATATAAAGCTCTTTTGTCCGCGCTGTAGATAAACTCTATTAAATTTATTACATTCTTTATCTAAAACCTGCTTTCCTAGGCGATTCCTTTTTACTTTTAAGTCTAAAAAACAAGGACTACTTAGAATACAACAATAAATTATGCATAGAAAACTACAGTACGTGCTAAGCAGCACGCTAGCTTTTCTACACTTAAAAATGCGCGATTTATTAGCTATAAAAATACGCAACTAGATAGAATTTTAAGAATTAAAACTACAGCAAACACCTACAGCTATAAGAATGTTTTATCGACTAGTGCAATTACTACGAGTAGTAAGACATTTTAAAAAAACAAGTTTTAAAAGCTTTTTTAGCAAAAAACTAGCGAGCTACTAGACCTACGGTTAGAATAGTATAAGTGCTTCTAGCACAACTATACAAAGCGTACAAAAAACGCAACTAAAACGAAATTACATAGAAGTAAAAGCGAAAGTTGCAAGCTAAAAGCTTATCGCACTACTCGATAGCGAAGCTGCTTAAACATTAGTCTTTTTAAAATAAGTAAAAAGAAACAAGATACTTTACTAAGTTAAGAATTAACTAATACGAATAGTGTTAGCTAACAAACAACTACTAGAATATAGAAACAGTTTAATCAACTTAAAAACTTAAAAAGTTAAGTTAAAAGTTGCGAGCATTAAGCACTAACAGTGTATTAATATTATAAACCTTAAGAGTTTTAACATGTATATTAGGTACAACTAGCTACAAAAGCATAACTTTAATATTAATTAAAAAAACAAAACAATACGCAGCTAAAAGCTTAGAAAGAAAGTCGCTGTAGTACAACAAAACAAATCAACAATTTAGAGCTTACCTAAGATTAAGAGAATTAGTTTAATTGCATTCTACAAAATCGCGAGAATCTGTAAAAAAAACTCTTAGCAAATAAGCGTTATATAGATACGACAAGTTGCGCTTTTAAAAAAAAGCAAACTACAATTTAACTTCTTTAAAGAATAGAAAAAAGAGTTTAGAAACTTTTTTACTAAATACTAAGCGAAGTTTAAAAGTTTTTTTAAAAAAAACAAAAAGCACGACTTAGCAAACTACTAAGAATAGAATTACAAAATTATTCTAAAAGAAAAAACAAAACTGCGACTAAGACTAATGTATTCTTTAACTTACAACTAGCAGAAGAAATTAAAGAAATACATTTAAAGAAATATCTAGCGAAAATACATACAACCAAGCGAAAGCTTAATAGCTTCGCCAATATTGTTCGTACTTAAAAAAAACAAGAAATTGAGATTGTGCGTAGATTTTTGACATCTTAACAACGTTACACGAAAAAACAAATACTTACTACCGCTTATTTAAAAGCTTATAAATTAACTTTAAAAAGTAAAATAAATTACAAAACTCGACGTACGAAACGGATACTATCGCATTAAAATTGCAAAAGAGCACGAATAGATAATAGCTTTCAAAACTAGATATAGATTTTATATGTACTAAGTTATGCTATTTAAACTAACTAATGCTTTAGCTACGTTTTAAGCCTTAATTAACAAAGCACTATACAAATACTTAGACATTTTTGTTACAGCATACTTAGACAACGTATTAATATACTCTAAAAAAACGCTCAAAGAACATTAGAAACATGTTAAGAAAGTGCTACAAAAGATAAAGCAATACTAACTACTACTTTACTCAAAGAAATGTGAATTTCACGTTACTAAAACTAGCTATCTAAAATTTATTATCTCAAGAAAAAGCGTGTTTATAAACTTAAAGAAAATCTAGACTATACAAAAATAGCTAACTCTTAAAATAGTAAAAAACGTGTAGTTTTTTCTAGAATTTGCTAACTTTTATTAAAAGTTTATTAAGAATTACTCTAAGACTACGACACTACTCTTAGAAGTTACTAAAAAAAATAAAAAGTTCAAATAAACAAAAGCATAGGAATAGGCGTTTTAAGAACTTAAAAAGAAGTTTACTACAGCACTAATGCTACAGATGCACAACTTAAAAAAAAAAACTTAAGTAAAAACCAATGCTTTGGACTACGCATTAGAAGCAATACTTTTACAACAATGCAACGACAGGAAATAGAAACTAGTATTCTACTATTTTAAAAAGTTCTTAAGAGCAAAACTCAACTACAACGTTTACGACAAAAAGCTATTAGCAATAATAAACGCTTTTAAGCAATAGAAAGCGCAGCTAAAAGAAGCAAGACACTAAGTACAAGTGTACTTAAATTACTAAAACTTTACTAGCTTTACTACAACTAAGAAATTAAATAAACAACAAGTTAAATAAGCCGAATTTATAGCAGATTACAATATCAAGATTTACTATTGCAAAAAAACTAACAATAGAGCCGCGAACGCGCTTAGTTAAAGATTAGATTTTATAAAAACTAACAAACCAGTTACGCACGACCTAGTATTACGACGGAACTTAAACGAAACTTTCGAATATAACTAACTACAACTAGCTAAGATAGCTAAAGTTACAAGCATTAAAAAAAGAATGCACTAAAAATAAAGCAAAAACGAATAGCAAAGATAGATAGTTACAGACAATACTTAAGCTATATAGCTTATTTAGAAATTACATGCTTTACAAGCATATAAACACCTAGAGATTAACAAAATAGTTTAATAAATTTTAAACGAGTACTTAATGCTCTACGTACAAAACATAGTTTAAAAAGCAATAAGCAACTATTTAGATTGTTCAAAGAACAAACTTAAAAGATATAAGCTTTACGAACTACTTTAACTGCTAAAACTACTCGCACGCTTATAAATTAGCGTTACAATAGATTTTATAGTAAAGCTTTTGAAATTATTAAAACCTAGATTAGCACGGCTATGCAACTCGATCTTAGTAATCGTAGATTAATTAACCAAAAAATTACATTTTGTACTAACAGAAAAATTAATTACAGCAGAAGAAATAGCCTACGAAGTTACAAAAGCACTCGTCGCTAATTACAAATTGCTAAAATAGTTTATTACTAATAAAAACAAGCTGTTTACATTAAAGTTTTAGAATACGTTTCTAGCCTAGTTAAGAGTTGCAAAGAAACTATCAACTAGCTTTCACTCGCAAATAAACAGCTAAACAGAACAAACAAACTAAACGCTAGAATAGTACTTACAAATGTACACTAACAAGCTGCAAAACAACTAGGTTAAACTTTTGCTAACAGCACAATTAGCTTACAACAGTACAAAGTTTACAACTATAAAACACTCGCTGTACTACGCAAATTATAGATATAAGCTAGTAGCTTATTAAAATTTAAGAAATATTAAAAGCATTTTGCTAGCAGCGGATAACAAGGCTTTTAGAATGCAAGAATTACACGACGAATTAAGCAAACAAATCGCTTAAAAAAACTTTACGACAGCTAAGTTAGCAAATAAAAAAAAGCTTAAAAAACTAATTTTTAAAGAGAGAAATAGAGTTTTCCTCTTACGAAAAAACCTAAAAACTAAACAACTATGCAACAAATTAGACAACTTCTAAATAAAACCGTTTAAAATCTTAAAAGTTAAGAAACTTGTATTATTTAAACTATAGCTACTTACAAGCATGCGCATACATCTAGTTTTTTACAAATTACTTCTTAAACTAGCACTACTAAACGCCGAAGTAGCAACTAATATCAAACTCAAAAACAAAAAGTACAAAGTTAAAGAAGTTAAAAACTTACAAAAGTTTAGACGTTAGTAGAAATACTTAGTTAAATAGCAAAAATAGCTAGAGAGCTAGAATACATAGAAACTAATACAGAATCTTACGAACTGCAAAGAACTAGTACGAAAGTATTACTAGCGAAATCTAGAAGCAAAGAGTCTAAGTTCTCTAAAAAAGCAAAAAAGTTAAAAGAAAAAAAAGCGAGTAGAGAAAAGTTAGTCTGTAACTAGCTTAAGTTAGCCGAAAGCGTTTTAAATAGCAGCGGTACAAGACTATTGGTAGAAGCTGTACTTTTAGAATTAACAGCAGCGCTAGACTACGCAGCTTCTAGTTTTTTTAGCTTTTTAATAGCAACCTACTTATTAGCAAAACGCTAATCTTTTTTTATTTTAGCAATAGAAAGCTTTACTTGAAAAGTAGTAGCACGAAACTTCGCTGCGAATACTAGCTAAGTAGCTTAGATTCGTGCAAATAGCACCTATTGCTTAGCTAGCAAAAGCTAATGTTGCAAGTTGCAACGCTTTTGTTAAAAAGCTACTTACTTTTTTTTTGTTAGAGCAAGACTACAAGGCGCGCTAGACTAAAAGCATTTAGCACACTTATCTAACAAGAAGTTAACTAGGCACTTTAAGTTTTTTTTAAAACAACAGCCGCAAAGAGCGAGCATTTTTAGACTAGTTTTACAAATATAAGCAACTTAATTGTAACAACAACAAGTTAACTTAAAGCACGAATCTACAGAAAGCAAAAACTTAGGCATAGTTAAACTTAAAAACTCAAAAGAATACAAAAGAAAGCTACAACACGACGAGAATTAGAGTTAACTTACTTTTATACAAAACAGCACTTTTGATGCAAAGCGCAAAAAAAACTAGCACAGCACAGTAGAACAGCTATTAAAACGATATTCTTAAAGAAAGAGATAATGTTACAAACAAAGACAATACTAGGTATTGTAAACTAAGCAACGACGCAAAAGAGTTGTTAAAGCTTGCAAGTTTGCAAGACAAAAGTACAGCAATGCGCAAAGCAGAATTAGGTTAGCAGTTACGTAATAGTAATTAGTGCAAATAGAGCTTTAGTAAACTAAGCATACTAAGTAACAAGCGCTTAGCTAGCTTAAAGCGCTTAGCAACTAAGCACACTAAGCGGACTAAGCAAAACGCTTTTAGCAAAGAATTATAGAACTATATAAATTAGCAGAATTTCTTTTACAGTTTAGATTCTTTGTAGTTAACTCTTTTAAGTACATTTTATACATAGATTAGATCTATAGGCAACAGATTGTTACTTTGTTATTCTATTTAAAATAGAATTGAAATTGTTTTTTTGTTGTTATAAAACTCTCTAAACACAGAACAATTTCTTAGGCAGAATCTTTGAGTTCGATACTAGTACCTTTGGTAAGAGAACACTTTTGATAATATATTGCTAACTAGATCGCAAGATGTATATTGTTTTTATTAGGTATTACCTACAAGTTAATCTTGATTTACTACTAAAATACTAGTACGTTTTACTAAGCTAATTCTAAAAGCTCTTTAACAATTAGTAGAAAAAACGACTATACTATCTTAGCTAGCACTTCTTACTTAGAACATAAACTAGCATTTTTTTTTTTTGCGTTTTATAAGTAGAATTATAGGCTACAAAGTTAAACTGCAAGAAGTAAAACGCTAAAGCCGTTACGCTTTACTTTCAAGTCTAAAACATAGTAAGTACAATTATTCTACTAGATTATACACTCGTTTTACACTTCTAGTTAGCATTACGCTAGCGAATAAGTAGAGAGTACTTATTAATAGGTATAGATTAGGTTATAAGTCGCATAAACTTTAAGTTAAAGTTAAGTTAGAGTTAACCTAGCGTAGGTAAAAGTTAAGTTAGAGTAGTTAAAACTCTAGGTTAAAAGTTAAGTTAAGGTTACTTAAATAGTTAAAAAACTGTAATAAGTAAATGTAATAAATATACATAGAAAACTTAATATTAATATAAGTTGTAAATATTATGTAAAACCTAACTACAACTTTAAGCTTTAACTACTTTAACTTAACTTCTACCTAAGCTGCTTAGTAACTAGCGCAGGTTAAAGCTAGAGTTGAGTTAGAGTTTAACGTAAGCTAACTTAACTCTAACTCAACTTCTACCTATTTACTAGCCTAGTTAGCATTACTATAGAGCAAGTACGTAATAACTTAAAGCAAAGTAAAAAACTAGCAAGCGAACATAGACGTTGTTACTTAAAAAAAGAGTAAACTAAAAAGTAGCGCTTAAGGAAATAGTCTTTAAAAGCCTGCGCTTATTATTGTTGTTGTTTTTATTGCTATACTTACTACTGCATTTATTCTATTTCTGTTGTACTAGAAAAGACATATTATTAGAGCCGCACTACAACGCAATAGCAATAAAACAAGAAAGCTAGAATTACGCTAGCGAATAAGTAGAAAGTACTTATTGTTGGGTATAAGTTAAGTTAGAGTCGCACAGACCTAAAGTTAAAGTTAAGTTAGAGTAATTAAAGCGTAGGTTAAAGTTGAGTTATAGGTACTACTTTTAAGTTAACAAACTTGTTATAACTAGCTGTTATAATTATAAAGAAAAAATATATTAAAATGTAGAATTGTAGAAGTCTATGCTAACTCAACCTATACCTACGCTAAAACGTTTTAGCGTAGGTATAGGTTGAGTTAGCACTAGAGTCTTACGTAAGCTAACCTAACTTTAACTCAACCTATACCTATTTACTATTCTAGCCTAGAATGTTGTTAGTAGAGTAGCATAGTACAATTCACAATTTACACGTTATATACTTACTACGAAAATTGTTAGTAGATGAATATTTGGCTTTAACAAGGTGTTGGATATTGTAGAGGTATCAGAGGTTGATTTCCTATGTACGAGAATCTAAAGTTGAAGAGGACGTAGTTCTAAGAAGCTCTACAAAACGACTAAAGTCTATTCCTGCGTAACGGAAAACCCGCCGTAGCAGAACGCTAGTTGCACTTTCTCTTGTAACAACACCAACAATAATCGCATAGCTCAAATAATCTCGGAGTACACTCCTGAGCTTCTTAGCGTCTTGTGCATCTAGTATTTTTGTCGTAGCATTCTTGCTAACTTTATAATGCCACGATTCGTGACTAACCCGCACGACACTACCTCTTCGGACTGCCTCGGACCTTCTTGAAGTTTCGTGCATCTGTCTCAAAGCTTATCAAACTATAGAGTACTACAGAAAGAATGTCTCCCGAGCAGGATACTGTGTTCGACAAGCTGGTTGTGCTGTTATAGCAATCTGTTGCTTCATCGAGCAGGACTGCTAAGCAAGGACGCTGCATCCTTGCTGTCCAGAAGCGGTCTAGCCGTATTCTAATCGCGTCGTTAAAGCCAGCGACAGCTACAACTGACTCGTGTAAAGCAGCCCTGCATGGTTCACGTGATAGTCGGCGGCTTGCAATGTGCCAAGCGGCCACGCTACCCGCTTCTGCGGCTGCCAGACATGTAGCTAGGCGTGGCATCCCAGCGCCAATAGCAGCTCGAAATAAGAGCTTCTTCCCGCTCTAGTGCTGAAGCGTGCTCTGTCAAGATAGCGCTTAGCAGCGATCAAACGCGTTAGTAGTTCGTAAGTCGGGTAGGTATAGTACATATAGAGTAGTAAACAAACTAAGTAGATACAGTACTTACTTGCACTTGCACCTAAAGCTAAAGAGGTTCCATTTAGCACTCTGTTCGTGTTAACACTGTGCCGTTTTATTTTAAGCAAAGCAATGCTATACGTCCAGAACTACAACCTAGACAAACGATATGCTTGTATACTGCCGTAACACAGTTCCGATACTCAGGAGGAAGCCATAGAAAGCGTTTGTTTTGGCGTAGTATCCACCAACCCTCTACTGTAGTGCAAGAGAGTTCTTCAGTTTGTAGAATAGCTGAAGCAGCGACAAGTTCCAACGGCAGAGAGATGCTACCTCTGTTAGTCTAGAGTGTCCGGCCATCTAGCGAGAAAGCGATGTGATAGATCGACGAAGACTGATCCTCGAGCACGCTGCGGCACTGTCCCGTCGCTGTCTCCCACACCCGCACTGTGCTATCGTAGAATGCTAAGGCAACCAGCTGCCCGTCTGGCGAGAACACCACCGCGCTGACCTCTTCTAAATGGCCCTCTAGCACGCTGCGGCACTGTTCCGTCGCTGTCTCCCACACCCGCACTGTGCTGTCGTAGAATGCTGAGGCGACTAGCTGCCCGTCTGGCGAGAACACCACCGCGCTGACCTCTTCTGAATGGCCCTCTAGCACGCTGCGGCACTGTTCCGTCGCTGTCTCCCACACCCGCACTGTGCTGTCGTAGGATGCTGAGGCGACCAGCTGCCCGTCTGGCGAGAACACCACCGCGCTGACCTCTTCTGAATGGCCCTCTAGCACGCTGCGGCACTGTTCCGTCGCTGTCTCCCACACCCGCACTGTGCTGTCGTAGGATGCTGAGGCGACTAGCTGCCCGTTTGGCGAGAACACCACCGTGCTGACCCCTCCTGAATGGCCCTCCAGCACGCTGCGGCACTGTCCCGTCGCTGTCTCCCACACCCGCACTGTGCTGTCGTAGGATGCTGAGGCGACCAGCTGCCCGTCTGGCGAGAACATCACTGCGCTGACCCCTTCTGAATGGCCCTCCAGCACGCTGCGGCACTGTCCCGTCGCTGTCTCCCACACCCGCACTGTGCTGTCGTAGGATGCTGAGGCGACCAGCTGCCCGTCTGGCGAGAACATCACCGCGCTGACCCCTTCTGAATGGCCCTCCAGCACGCTGCGGCACTGTCCTGTCGCTGTCTCCCACACCCGCACTGTGCTGTCGTAGGATGCTGAGGCGACCAGCTGCCCGTCTAGCGAGAACACCACCGCGCTGACCCAATTTGAATGGCCCTCCAGCACGCTGCGGCACTGTCCCGTCGCTGTCTCCCACATCCGCACTGTGCTGTCTTCGGATGCTGAGGCGACCAGCTGCCCGTCTGGCGAGAACACCACCGCCCTGACCCCTCCTGAATGGCCCTCAAGCACACTGCGGCATGCGTCCCAATCTGCATCTCTCCCCGATAGCACTTCTATTGTCTGCGGCACCTAGTCGATAAATACCTCTCGCACAATGCTTGTCCAAGGGGAGAAAAGAAGGGCGGATGAGTATATCTGGAGGGGCGCCTCCGCAAGTACAGACACGAATCGCAGGACGAATCGACTTGCATCGTGTAGGAAACTTGCAACAGCGTGACTGGACGGCTGCGTTTTATCTTAGCATCAGATCATTGTGTAGTCACTAGGAAAGCCCACCGTCACTAATAGTCGTAATCTTGCCACCAAGTGTACACATAGACTCGTGTCATGCATCAGGCTCATAGCTTCGAGCCAGTGAAGAAGATGTTTCTCAAGGAAGCGGTGCGTTGCGTCTCCATCCTCGATGCTGCCATGGCTGCGCTCCAGATGATCCATCCAGTAGCGGCACGCATACTGCAGCTCGGGAGGCAGGCAGGCCGTGATCCTATTCTCATCCATTTCCCTTCTGAGCATCCCAGGTCCGGAAATGTTGCAGATGTTTTGTCGGAGACCATTGGGCGCGGACATGAGCTCAAGGCAACAGGACACCAGCTTTATATTTGTGCTTGCCTGGTTAACCTAGAAGTTATCGTCGTCGCATCTCTTCTTGTCAAGCAGAAAGTCGCGGAACGAAGGATGGTGTAGTCGAAGTGGCTGGGCGAGATCTACTGGGATGTTGAGAATGGCGTGCAGATCCGCTAGTGCCTGCCTAACCTCTTCGTCGGCAGACTGGAGCAGCTTGCTTAAAGACCATATAGACAAAGAAGAGAGCAGTACTACTACGCTCTCGAGAACATACTTTAGCATTGTGCACTGCTCTTCTCTTTCTTCATCTGTGTAGTCTGCAGATACTGAGCTTCGGAGCACAGTGGTGTAGATCAGATCAAGATGCTTCTCTGGAGCGGCAGTAGTATTGCCGTCGTTACGTAGGATCGTCTCCAGTCTTTTGGCTGCAAAGCGCCTGCCAAGCATGCATGCGCCTGGTGGCTAGCCTCGTCTATGTCGCAACGCATCCGATGCACTGTGTATACACGGCTCTAACTAGAGGTACCGTGCATCATGACGGATAAAGACAAACTTATTCGGCTAGGCACGTATCCTACCTTGCAAACGCAAGACAGAGTACTAACTCGAGTGACCAGACATTACAGCAATCCAGACATGCCAATCTCAAGAAACAATATAGGGTGCATTATTACAGGTCGGGGAAGCATTGGGCGTGCGAGTTGTCAGATTAGAGGCGCACAGGCGGAATCCGGGAAATATTGGTGGAGACCGCCGAAACACGGCATGGGACCCCCCAACCCCTAGATAGACTAGCGCGAAGAGCCATCTCTCGTCCGAACCTAGCCGTATTCTAACTGCGTCTGACTGCAGCCACAGCTGACTCATATGAGAAAGCCTTATCACATCCACGTGACGGTCGGCGTCTCGCAAAGTGCCGAAGCGCTGTGGCGAGACGTAGCGTCAGCACCGATAGCGGCCCGAGCACCTTGATAGCCTGGTGACCGGCAGCCTGGTGACTGTAAGCAGTCCCTCGCGAGCATGCGCGCGCCTGATCGTCGTCCCGCTCGCCCCGCAGCCTTGTCCGTGATGGATTCGCAGCGGATCCGATAGACTATGTTTATACGTCGCTATCTCCGTGCATCATGACGGACATGGATAAAGTTATCCGGCTAGGCACGATTTCTATATTGCGAACTCAAGACAGTGTACTAACTTGTTCAACCAGATATTATGGCAACCCACTCATGCCAATCCCAAGAAACAACGTGGGATGAAGTGTTACAGGCAAGGGAAGCACTAGATGTGCGAGTAGAGGACTGACTAGACTACCAGGACCTCCGTGCTGCCCAGATCCAAGTCATGTAAGTAGCTGATAGAGCAGCTTTCTTTGTGATCTGACACTAAATAGATTCACGTCTGCCGACTCGTTCCTGAACACCGCGCCAGAACTTCAGAAGAACCTCAGAAGCAAGCTGAAGATTCCCCCGTTCTTTTTCAACAGGATGTATCTCCAATCGAACGGCTTTTGTGGATACGACGTCCAGCTTAACAGAAATGAAGAAGTCGAGATTTATAGTATGTAGAACTGGCAAAGTTCAGAGGGCCGTTGCCGTGTTGCTCATCAAGTCTCAGCGTACTGGTCTCGCTTCACTGTCAAGCAGACGTACGACAAGCTCCAGCCGAAAAGGACGTTCACACCACATGTCTCCAACCATTACTCCAGCCCTGGCGACCGGAACGCTGATATCGCGTTACATGGGCCACAGAGCACGCGGCATGGATGGGAATGGTACGAGATGGGGTTCTTTGCTTACTGGACTCAATCGGGGCCGACTATACTCCTGTGCTTCAATATGCCTGCGAAGTCACAGTCAGATGTCCAGTCAATGTTCTGTTCACAGGACATCTCTCGTTCTTGCCCCTACGCCGTGTTTTCGCTCATCTCGGATGCCCTACTTCGACTGTACGATGATTCGGTTTGGGCAGTCAGAAACCACATTAGCCAGTGGGAAGCCGTAAGTCTCGTTCTCCGCACTTGCTGGCTAATAGCAGTGGGGCTCACTCGCGACAGAGGAGGTCACAAGAGATCGACTACTTCCTTTTGCACGAGATTGCGAGACATGGGGTGCATGTCAGCGAGACCCTCAACGTGGCTATACGGTCCCTCGACGCTACGCAGCGCCATCACGAGAGGTTTAGTACAAACAACGATCTTGCCCGCAACAACAATGGACACAGACACTGGGACAAAGTCGGAAGTCAGTTTGAGTTCCAGGTCCGCTTTCTCCAGGGCTTGCTTCAACGGTCTGAAGCGAACAATGCCCGAATCCAGAACGAGATCACTCTTGTAAGCCTAGGCTACTGGGATGTATGCAGTAGACGCTCAAGCTTACGGTATCAGGCCTTCAATGTCGCAGCCCAGAGAGACAGCAAGGTCCAGCTGCAGATAGGAGAAGAAGCGAAGCAAGAGGCGTCGGCGATGAAGGCGATCGCTGTAGTCACGATGACTTTCTTGCCAGCCACCTTTGTGTCTGTAAGTTGTCCGGTCTCCTTATACTGACTGTTATAGGTTCAATGCGTGACTAACACGACCCGTGGACAGACGATCTTTGGAACCAACTTCTTCTCGTTTCAGCCTGAAAGAGACGTTGAACGATCATCTTTTGCTGTGTCCCATCGGTTCTGGATATACTGGGCACTTTCTGTTCCGCTGACTGTCGCAACACTTGCTTTGTGGTTCTGGTGGAGCCGCTGGGCTGAGCATATTAGGGTCTCAAGGCCTAAAGCTGATACCCTTCGCCCTAAACACATTACGCCATAAGAATAGGTTGACTATAGATACGCAGAATAACATACTGTATTATTTTGTCTATAGACAAAAGCTTGAACATGAAGTGCTTTGCTAATGTAGCAAGGCTGACTGGGAATTGCGACAAGGCCAAAATTGGAGCTTAGTGCTGCTGCCTGCGCGCTTTTCCTACCTCTCACAACCATTGCTCGCTACTACCTACTGCCGCCCACCCTTCCCATTTGCATCGCCTTCTGTCTCCAAAATCTGTCGCAAGAGGCATTTGCTCACCACGATGGCCAAAAACTACCAGTTCACGATAGGGTGGATCTGCCCCCTGCCGCTTGAGAAGGAGGCTGCAAGGCTGGTGCTAGATGAATATTACCTAGAAGAGGAGGTCCAGTACCAGAACGCATACTATCTAGGCGGTCGGATTGGAAAACACAAGGTCGTCATTGGCGTGCAGCGAAGGATAGGACTAACCGGTGCCGCAATCCTTGCTGAGAAGATGAGCGCTGGGTTTCCCAACATCAAGTACTTTCTTCTCGTCGGCATTGCTGGTGGCGTGCCTCGCTACGGACCAGCCGGCGCAGTCTCGGAGATCGTGCTTGGAGACGTGGTGGTCAGCTCTCCTCGAGGCAACCATGGCGGGGTGTTGCAGTACGACAAGGGCGCGTGGGAGGGCCAAGGGCGACTGAACTATCGCGGACACACCAACAGCGTTCCTGGCGACCTGATGGCCGCAGTCAACAACTTCCGCGCAGACGGTTCGTCCAAGACGAACATCGCAGAGGTCCTGAAACAGATGCGTCTCAAGCTTGACGAGGAGCAACAGCACCAGTACGACGACCCAGGTCCCGGTCGCGACAGGCTCTTCAAAGACACTTACGAGCATAAGGGCACTGAGCTCGACGACTGCAAAGTGTGCTGCGATGCCGACTGCGTTGACTCTCGATCTGATCGAGGAGACGGAGCGACTCGACTAGTCGATAAGCCGTCCGTTCACTTCGGCAATATCGCGTCGAGCAGTCAGCTGCAAATATCCGCCGTCGAGCGCAACAGAGTGCAGCGAGAGCACGATGTCATCTGTTTCGAGATGGAAGCCGCTGGAGTGATGGATGGGTATCCGTGTGTAGTCGTTCGGGGCATCTGCGACTATGCAGACTCGCACAAGAACAAGGGCTGGCAGTACTACGCGGCAGCTACGGCGGCAGCGTACGCTAAAGGGCTGCTGTCTAGGATCCCCGCGGCAGACACTACCAGCAGTGCGCCGTCTGCAGAGTGTTCTACACCTCAGCAATCCTCAAATATAACAAACATGACGTTCGGAAATAACGAACATGGCGTACAGGGCAGAGACATTCACGGCAACATACATATCGGATGATTTTGAGGTATCGTGTTGTACCTACTACCGGTAGCGAGTTGGCGATAGAAATGATGGCAAAGGTTACTGTGTGTACAATCAGCTTATTGTTACGGTGCAATTAACGTTAAAGAGCCACAGCGAGGCCGGCGGGGCGAGCCGACTGACGACGAGGCGGATGAGGTGCATGCATGTGCTTAGCCCCAGCCGTGGACCTCGTGAGTAATTGCTCGGGGTCGTCAGGCTGCAGCTGCAGGCTGAAGGCCGCCAGGCTAAGCCCAAGGAGACTCACTCACTGTAGACACACCACCGTTGGCGCATGCTCTTCTGCAGCGATGCCATGACCTCTACAACATCTAACGTAGCGTTCGGCAACGCCTACTCCAGCGTCCAAGCCAACACTATCAACGGCTCTGTCCACATTGGTACGTCGTGGGACCGCCTGAGAAGAAGAAGCGGGACGCTAAGCAGACACCCCAAGCAGGACTTGACAACACCCTTGGTCGTCTCCCGCGCGCCAAAGATGCGCCCTTCAACTCGTTCGCGACGCAGGGCGAGCCTGCCTGCCTTCCCAACACGCGGGTCGCTCTCCTCGATGAGATACATAGCTGGGCGGACGGGTCGGATGAGCGGTGCGTCTTCTGGCTGAGCGGCCAGGCGGGCACGGGCAAGTCGACTATCGCACGGACAGTGGCGCGCAGCTATCACGACCGGCAGCGACTCGCAGCGAGCTTCTTCTTCTCGCGCGGCGGCGGCGATGTTAGCCACGCCGGCAAGTTTGTGACGAGCATCGCGGTGCAGCTCGCGCACAGCTTGCCAGCGTCGCGGCAGCACATCAGCGACGCTGTTGCCGAGCACAGCGACATTGTCAGCCAGGCATTGTGCGACCAGTGGCAGCACCTTGTCTGCAGTCCGCTGTCGAAGCTGCACGAGCTAGAACCAGGGCCAGAAACATACGTCGTAGTCGTCGATGCGCTCGATGAGTGCGACAGCGACAACAATATCCGCATCATCGTGCGGCTGCTAGCTGAAGCGCGGTCGTCGTTGACGGGTGTCCGGCTGCGGGTGTTGCTGACGAGCAGGCCTGAAGTGCCGATCCGGCACGAGTTCGGGCAGATGGCGGACACGGAGCGCAAGGACGTCGTGCTGCACGACATCCCGCCGTCGATTGTCGACCACGACATAGTACTTTTCCTTGAGCACCACCTTCAACTCATCGCTAAAGAATGCCACCAGGCGGACGACTGGCCGGGTGCGGAGACTATTGGGCTGCTAGTGCAGAGTGCAAGTGGTCTGTTTATCTGGGCCGCCACTGCGTGTCGCTTCATCCAAGAAGGCGGACAATTTGTTGCTGAACGACTGCGCGCTGTTCTCAAGGACAGCTTGTCTGCGGACAGCAGCTCGCCAAAGGACAGCTCATCTAGCGAGGATTCTTGCACAGACGAGCACTTTGAGATCCTGCCTGAACAGCGATTGGACAGCATATACCTCACTGTGCTCAAGAGTCCCGCTCGCAGATACAGGAAGCAGGAAAGGAAGAGATGGTACACACTAACAAGAGAGGCACTTGGGCCCATCGTTCTTCTGCAATCGCCGCTGTCTGTATCTTCACTAGCTCGGCTCCTCCGCGTTCCTGCAGAGAATGTGCATCGAACGCTGTATGAGCTGCACTCTATCCTTGATGTCCCACAGAATCCGAACCAGCTAGTGCGCCTGCACCACCCCTCCTTTCGCGACTTTCTACTTGACGCAAAGAGATGTGGCGATGACAGCTTCTGGGTAGACAAGAGGAGCACACATGGAAAGCTGGCATCTCGCTGCCTTGAGCTCATGGCTGGGTCTAGTGGCCTTCGACAGAATATGTGCAATCTCTCGGGCCCTGGAGTGTTGAAGAGCGAAATTGATGAAGGGACGCTCAGTAGCAGTCTTCCGCCCGAGCTGCAGTATGCGTGCCGCTACTGGGTCGAGCACCTTGAGGGCAGCCAGCAGAGCATCGCTGACGGAGACGCATCGCACGTCTTTCTTCAGACGCGTCTTCTGCACTGGCTTGAAGTGATGGGCTTGATAGGCGAGACTAGCCAGTGCGTGCGCCTGCTAGCAAGGCTGCAGGCGTTGGTAGCAGTAAGGATTTTAGCAAAACATAAGTGCTTACTCTAAACTAATTTGCACCGCAGCCGTCTGCAGACACGTGTGCAGGCTTCCTCCGCGACGCGAACCGGCTCGTGCTGCGCTTCGGTTCCATTGTGGCAGAGGCACCGCTGCAGGTGTACTCGTCCGCGCTTCTCTTCGCACCAGAGAGAAGCATTGTTCGAAAGACGTTCGTTAATCAGGTCTCTCCGGAAGTGCAGATGCTGTCAGACAGAGACGCAGACTGGGATGCGTGTCGCAGCGTGCTGGAAGGCCATACAAGCAGTGTCAGTGCGGTGGTGTTCTCGCGAGACGGACAGCTCATCGCCTCAGCATCTAACGACAAGACAGTGCGAGTGTGGGAAACAGCGACGGGCACGTGTCGCCACAAGCTAATGGGCCATTCAGAAGAGGTCAGCGCGGTAATATTCTCGCGAGACGGACAGCTAGTCGCCTCAGCATCTGACGACAAGACAGTGCGAGTGTGGGAAACAGCGACAGGCACGTGTCGCCACGAGCTGACGGGCCATGCAGGTAGTGTCACTGCGGTAGTGTTCTCGCGAGACGGACAGCTGGTCGCCTCAGCATCTCGCGACACGACAGTGCGAGTGTGGGAGACAGCGACGGGCACGTGTCGCCACGAGCTGACGGGCCATGCAGGTAGTGTCACTGCGGTAGTGTTCTCGCGAGACGGACAGCTGGTCGCCTCAGCATCTCGCGACACGACAGTGCGAGTGTGGGAGACAGCGACGGGCACGTGTCGCCACGAGCTGACGGGCCATGCAGGTAGTGTCACTGCGGTAGTGTTCTCGCGAGACGGACAGCTGGTCGCCTCAGCATCTCGCGACACGACAGTGCGAGTGTGGGAGACAGCGACGGGCACGTGTCGCCACGAGCTGACGGGCCATACACGTCGTGTCAGTGCGGTAGTGTTCTCGCGAGACAGACAGCTAATCGCCTCGGCATCCTACGACGAGACAGTGCGAGTGTGGGAGACGGCGACGGGCACGTGTCGCTACGAGCTGACGGGCCATACAGAGGCTGTCAGTGCGGTAGTGTTCTCGCAAGACGAACAGCTAATCGCCTCAGCATTCTGGGACAAGACAGTGCGAGTGTGGGAGACGGCGACGGGCACGTGTCGCCACAAGCTAATAGGCCATTCAGAAGAGGTTAGCGCGGTAATATTCTCGCGAGACGGACAGCTAGTCGCCTCAGCATCCGACGACAAGACAGTGCGAGTGTGGGAAACAGCGACGGGCAAGTGTCGCCACAAGCTAATGGGCCATTCAGAAGAGGTCAGCGCGGTAATATTCTCGCGAGACGGACAGCTAGTCGCCTCAGCATCCGACGACAAGACAGTGCGAGTGTGGGAGACGGCGACGGGCACGTGTCGCCACGAGTTGACGGGCCATTCAGAAGAGGTCAGCGCGGTAGTATTCTCGCGAGACGGACAGCTCATCGCCTCAGCATCCGACGACGCGACAGTGCGAGTGTGGGAGACGGCGACGGGCACGTGTCGCTACGAGCTGACGGGCCATACAGAGGCTGTCAGTGCGGTAGTGTTCTCGCAAGACGGACAGCTAATCGCCTCAGCATCCTGGGACAAGACAGTGCGAGTGTGGGAGACAGCGACGGGCACGTGCCGCACAGTGCTTGACAGCCCGTACCTATTCATTAAGGAGCTCGCTTTCTCACTAGATAGTAGTGCTCTACATACTAACATAGGAGACATTGCGCTACCTTCAGACCTAAACCTGACGTCGCCTGTGGAGCTAGAGGATCATGCTTCCTACCTCTTAGTTAGAGACTAGTGGGTGCTGCGCAACACGCAACGCCTTCTGTGGCTGCCGTTCGAGTATCGGGCATACAACACAGCCGTTTGCAAAGACATGGTCTGTCTTGGGTGTTAATCTGGACGTGTAGCTTTGCTTAGGCTACATTAGAGCTACGCGCCGAAAGTGCACTGTAGTTGTGTACAGTGGCTTTCTTCATAAACGCAACATAATCATAGTAGATAGATCATGACGTCTAAGGCTTAGATACAATTTGCGTTCTGCCTTTCCTTCTGTAACGCTGCAGATGTGTGTGATAATTTGCACGCACTTGCGCGTAGATCTTGCCTGCTGCGCAGCTGCTGCAATCGAGCCGCATGCGCTGACGGATTAAAGTGGAACATGGCGACCATCACGACCTACAAAAGACATTTCTAGGCTGGAGCGATCATTTCGACGGCATATACACAATGGAAACATTCGTCCACGCTAGCGACCCTTCTACTGTTCTAAGAAGCTTTTTCTAGCTCCTTAAGCCAGGTGGAACTCTAGTCCTGCATGAGGCTAATTTCTCACGCGACTCAGCAATATTACGAGAGGTTCTTTGGCTTTTATGTTGTAAAAATACACTTAAAGAAGAGAGCTATAAGAGCCTTATTAAAGAAGCTGGTTTTGAAGAGTTCTCGCTTGAGAATTTAAGTGACAACGTGTACTCTCTATGGAAGCTGTTTGGTATTATTAGCTACATTCCTTACCAGGTACTCAAACTCGTGGGCTAGCAAAGAAGATTCCCCAAACGTTATAGTTGGCGTAGAAGCTTGGCTGCACTAGGAGGACAGGAGGTACATTTCAGTAAGAGCTGTTAAGCTAAGATAGATTGAGCTATTGATTATTTTACCTAAGCTTGTAAACCAACTCGCCTTGCTATGTCTATTTATATCCATGATGCTTTTCATGCTCTCGTTCCTTGACGTACGTGTCTTTACGCCTTTCTATTCATCTCTTAAATCTTAACTCTACACTCTAACACCTATGCTTGACTCTTACACCTTAACTTTCACTCAAGAATCCCATCTGCTGCGCACTAACGAATATGATTATAATGTTTAGAGGTAGCTGAGTAGCGAGAGAGAGCGACAGAGAGGGCTACCAAAAGGGCTACCAAGAGGGTTGCAGCGTGTCCACAACGTGTTGTGTGGGTAGGGTAGCTAGTTACTCGAGTATCTACTACCTGGGCACCGCCGTCACAGTTGTAAGAGACGGGCAGGTCGACGAGGAGGGCGACGAGGAGGGCAACAAGGAGGGCAACGAGGAGGGCAACGAGGAAGGGCTACGGGCGCGCGGCGGGCATCTTGGGTGGACAATTGCGGCGCATCCTCGCAGCGACAACCTGGGCTACTGATGAGTCGGCGCGGCTACAGTTGCGCGAGATGTGGTTGTAGGTTAGGATATCAAGGACTTGTGGGTGCTACTTGCTGCTGGTCTAACGTCTGATATTTAGCGGAGCGTACGCGGTGTCCTCTTTAATTCGCAAAACAGGAACTTGTGGTAAGCGTGTCCTGCATCTCGCTGCTGTTTAGTTCAAAAGTTGCAGCCGATGGCGCCTTTAACTTCGCAAACGTTGTCTGCTCCTCTCTACCGTATCTCGCGCTAGATTCTTCTAGCGATCTAAAACCTGCCGCCGTCCTGTCGTTGTTGGTAACCCTTGGGAGATTGGCATGTCTTATGTGATTGTTGATCGTCTGGGATTTGTGGCGCTTTCTCGATGACGACAACGGTGCGGCTTTCGGTCTAACTGAATTGAAAAGAGAGGGAGAAACGAGGGATTGTAAGCGTCGGTTGTAGGGATTCTTGGCCTCGGGAGCTGCATCTGCCTATCTCTGAAAGGGTTACCGTGTTTGCGCACGTGCCGCCCGTGTCGCGTGGCGCCCGCAGAACACCAAAACTTCAGACAAGCCACTACTTTTGACGCGTTATAACTCAACCACCACGGCAGCTATGCAGGACGCGCTTGAAGAAATTAAATTGCTAGATGCAGGAGAGAAACTCTGCTATACTACAATTGCTAATAAATGGAGTGTGAGCAGAACTACTTTGTCCCGAAGACACCGCGGTTGTCAGGCCCTAGTCGACGCGAAAAACAACACCTAGAGCAAGCTTAACGCACAACAAGAAGCCGAGCTTGTACGCTATATTGAAAGTCTTAGCAAGCAAGCCCTGCCTCTTACAAGAGATATGATTCAAAATTACGC
The DNA here is from genome assembly GCA_011032825.1 of Massariosphaeria phaeospora. Lineage (NCBI taxonomy): Eukaryota > Fungi > Ascomycota > Dothideomycetes > Pleosporales > Massariosphaeria > Massariosphaeria phaeospora. The sequence continues at coordinate 556,920 of JAADJZ010000029.1, read as the reverse complement.
GTCTTTAGTTGCTGAACAGCCTGTGAGCTAGGCCTGGGTGACGCGCTTTCTGCACCGAAACGGCTATCATCTCGTCTCAAAATGGACCTCTAGGATGGACGTTTCCCGCTACAAAGCTGATTCAAACGTTAAGTACAAGCAGTACTTTAACCTGCTGCACTCTAAGATAAAGGAGTACAACGTACTCCCTTCTAATACCTACAATATAGATGAAAAGAGCTTTATAATTAGTGTCACAGGACGCTCAAAACGGGTGTTTAGTCGGGACGTTTGGGAGAGAAAGGAGGTAAAAGACTTACTGCAAGATAGCTCCCGTGAATGAGTAACTGTTCTAGCAACTATTTGTGCAGATAGAACGACGCTGCCGCCCGGCCTTATCTTTGCTAGCGCATCTAGCAACTTGCAGTCTACTTAGGTGGCTTCTATTGAAGCAGGAAAGCACGACGTGTTTGTGACTTCAACGCTATCTAGATAGACGAACAACGACGTTGGATTAGCCTAGTTAGAGCAGGTTTTTAACTGCAGAACAAAGCAGAAAGCGCGGCGAGAAAGAGAGTAGCGCCTCCTTATCCTTAATGGCCACGGCAGTTACTTTACTATAGAGTTTTTCGAGTATTGCAACACTTACAGGATCCTCTTTATGGTGTTTCCGCTTCATTCAACCTACTCGCTGCAGCTCCTTGACGTTGTTTGCTTCAAACCTCTTAGCAGCTCCTACACTAAGGAGCTTACTACTTACCTCCAGCGGAGCTTCGGGATAACGCCTGTCTACAAGGAAAACTTCTTTCTACTGTTCTAAAGAGCGTAGGTGTCTTCGCTTAAGACTAAGCTTATTAAACGCTCTTTTAAAGCTACTGGTATATGGCCTATGAATCCTAAGCCTGTGCTAAAACGCTTCAAAAGCAAGGAACAGGAGGAAGGTGAAGCAGCTTCAGTGGCCCTCAGGGAGGTCCCTTGGAGCCGTTTGAACTCTCAAATACGCGCTGCAGTGACTAGTACTATTACTGACGCGTCAAAGACGCTCTCCCAAACCCTCTACCAACTCCTGGTACAAAACCAACTCCTCTACGATGAAAACAGCGGCCTGCGCGACGCCCTTACTGCTAAGAGAAATTACAAAAAGCGCGGCAAGCCTCTTGACTTGCAGCAGCAGCAGGAGTACTATGGTGGTGCTGTCTTCTGGTCACCGCGCAAGCTTTGAGAGGCTCGTGCACGTAACGCTGTAAAGGAGCAAAAAAAAGAGGAAAAACAGCAGGCAAAAGCTAACCGAAAGGAGCTTCAAGCTGCTGCAAAACTCCTCCGAGAGCAGGAAGCTAAGGAGAGGCGTGTAGCGAGAGAGGCAGCTAAGGTAGTAAAAGATCAGGAGAAGGCGGCCAAGGCTGCTAACCGCGCGGCCAAAATCGACGCCCAAAACACTAAAAAAGCTATACAAAACGCCTCCTCTACCAAGCGAAAAGCCTCAAAAGGGCCTTCGTCGAAGCCTAGGGCAAAGAGAGCCAAGGGCGGCTCTGCAGCTGTCGCGTCGTCTCTAGACGCTGCACCGGCCACTCCACCTAAAGTCAACTCTCGGGGCCGCGCAATCGTTTTTCCGAAGAAATATAGATATTGGTGCAGTCCGAAATACCGCATACACCCCGTAAAAGGTTTAGGCCGATCGGCAGATTCTCGGGCTATGGGAGCGGCATCTAGCAACACCCAAATTAGTACTATACAGAATGTTTTGCCTATATCAGCGCTATACAAACTATATTTAGCTCCTATCGTTGTTGTTTTCTGCTTAAACGTAAGGCTTAGATTTGGTGTTGAGTTTGCTAGCAGCTACGCAGCAAATCTAGGCGCTACATTTTCTCCGCCCGCTTATGCGTCATACGAACTCAATGTCTGCTAGTATAAGCAAACGCCCGCGTAGAACGCCCACGCCGTTCGAACAGAGCATAAATCCGCCAAATACGAAGAGAGCGAAGGTTGCTAATAAGCAGGGCAAGCAACCTACCTAGGATCCGACCGAGTCGCCGGCGCCGGCGCAGCGCAGACCGTTGAGCGAGATTTCTGGCAACACTCGAAGCCAGCCATCCGCTGCCGCCAAATCTGGCCTGTTTATACCCGAATACGATGACGACGAGCCGCCGAGCGAGCCGCCGAGCGATCCGGCGCCTGAGTTTGAGTTAGCAGAGGATATAGAGGAGGGCGCCGAATATAAGGTTGCAGAGATTGCAGGCGCCACAGAGACTGCCTCTCAAGTGCTACTATCTCAAGCAGGGCTTACTCAGGCGTTCGAGCCGAGGGACTACTCATCGGTGTCACCGTATGAAGGCTCTGTTGACGTCAACGTAGACGTACGATAGAGAGCCTCATTCGGCGACCCAGATAAAAACAGTATACCTGAAGCCAACGATAGCGAGCTCAACCGGCCACTCCTGTGGGTGAGCTGCGCCAGGCTGTAGCGATGGGCAAATCGGGTAGTAGAGGATCTCGCACCTCGCCGAGTGAGCATTCGAAGCATATGCGCCACCGTATACTCAGCGAGGCAGAACAAGCGAGATAGGGCTGTAAAGGTAATCCGGAGAGATGATTCAACAAGCTTTGAGCGCGTCAAAGTGTTAGCGGAGGAGGTTTTCAAGGCAACTGGCTACAAGACTTACATTGACTTCGACCTAGTTTTGACGGAGGATACACTACCTGGAGGTGCCTCTCAGCGAACTCAGCCTCGCGTAGGTGCGGCAGTTCGAATTCGCTCACAAATCGCCACCCAGATACAAGAGGAGGGCCTTGATCAAGCGATACAGGCAGAGGTTGCAGGTGACGGTCCTGTTGTAGGCATTAGAGATCGTTGGCAGTGTCAAAACGCTAGCTGCTAGAACAGAGGTTACGTTTGCTAAGTGCCTCAAAGCGACGTCAAGAGATTTGAGAACCACTACCCGGCTAATGGCCATATCATCGCGATGTAAGCACGAGAGTGTCAAAACGGCCAATCTACGACGCAGGCGCCGTCGGATATCATAAGATTAGCGCTCCTTAAGTACAAAGACAATCGGGCCTCCGAAAACAGGCGAAAACGTACAAGCTCTTAATCGATAAGGACTGGTAGCGTTGCCGGCAGTGATAACAGCAGTAGCGAGAGAGGTAGCGAGAAAAAAAGCCTTGAGGCTCTGCAGCGAAAAGTTTTGAAAGCACAGCTACGAGATTTAGCAGCTAAATCCGCTAGTTAGTTTCTCTACGCACCGGCGCTACAGGTTTTTCCAGCGCCGCAGCTACCCGTTAATCCAAACGTGCTAGTTCGAGATCGTATACTATCAAGTAGCTGGCTGCCGATTGCCTACGGCGTATTACAAGAGATTCGGATACACACAGAGCACTTTTTAGAGTAGTAGAAGCTCTGCGATCCTAGCGCCTTTGAGCTAGTTAGATAGATTAGAAAGGAGGTATTTACTAAAGGCTAGTACAACGTTAACTAGATAATAGATAGCAGCCCCAAAACAGGCCTAACGTACGAGATTTAAACGAACTACTTCTGCAAAAAGCTAGCTTATCTCTCTCTGCTTCGGGACGCAGCTTTAAGATAGCGCTATCAATACACCGGACTTACGGCAGCCGATCAAGAGATAGTTAGAAAGTGTAATAATAAGATGATACGCAAAAGAGAGAGGCAGCGAGCAAAAGATAAAGCAACAGCGAGCAAGCAACAAATAAAGCAAACAAGAGAAAGAAAGTAGCTAGGCGCTAAGTAACGGCAGAGCAGGCCTCTTTGCACCTAGGACTGCGTTTGGCAGCAGCGCCGTATTACGGCGCGATTTCTAGCTTCTAGCAGGCACTCGCAGATAGCCTACGGCGAAAGAGTGCGAAGTAGGCCATCAAAAACACGTCGCTGCAAAAGTTGAGCAAGTAACCTCTAGTACCCACAAAACAACGCAACTACATCGTATTTTTATTTAACAATTAACGAGCTAACTATTTGTATAGGTCTAAGTCGCGCCTGTATTTTTTTATAATTAAATTATCGCGTTGTAGTGTTGTCGCGTTGCTGTGGCAGTAGAAGCGATATAATATATTTCAACTGTAACAAGCACTAACGCCTCTCTCTATGCCTCTCTATCAAACACGTACTAGCAATGCCTAAACAAAGTCTTTGCTAACTCATAGCAACAGCGCTTTACAGCGTAATCTAGGTAATAGCCGTAATTATCTAAAACAGTAGCGTCTCTGTTGTTTTTACGCAGCCAACTCTTCAACTTCTTAAAAAATTGCTCAATTGGGTTATAATCTAGCGAGTATGGCGGCAAGTACTCCAAAACAACGCCCCAATCTCGGCAGAGCTAACGTACGCGATCCAATCAATAGATTGAAGCGTTGTCTATTACTATAATAGATCTCGGCGCTAGGTACGCCTGGCAATGTAGCAACACCTAATGCTCTAGGAAATCCTCAAATATCTCGGCGGTAATAGCCTCTTAAAAGATTGTATAGGTAAGGTAGCCATCAATCGTTATCGCTAGCAATAGACTCTATCTCTCGGAGCGTTTGACGGCGTAGCTTAACTAGCAAGGCTAATTGATAAGTGCCCATCCACGCCTTCTATCTCCTGTACGCTCGTTGGCAGCAGACTTATCTAAACAGACGACTTGATCGGCTCTCCAACCTTGGAGGCGAGCTCTAAACAGTGCCCGCAGAGGCTCGCTGCGCTCGCGAGCTGTTTTTTCAGCCACCTTGTAACTCCAGCGGATAGATTTCAAGAACCTCTTGATGGTGGCGTTTGAGGTCTCTACACCAAAATCGTCATACAGAAACTCTCTCATCTCATCGATATAGAGCTCAGTTCGGCTGTGGATGAAGTCGAGCAGGCCGTCCTTGTGGATTTGAAGGAGATGGCCCTTTCTCCCGCGTTTGACGGTAACCGGAGGATACGGCTGCCCCTATTGCTCAACGCTGAGTCGGATTTTGCTCACACAGAGACGCCCAACGCCTAGCTCTCGAGCAATCTCGCTGTTGTTATAGCCAGCTTCAAGGCGCCATAAAACGCGCTGAAGCAACTCATGCTCTAACCTATGGCCAGTCGGCACAGGCAAACGATTTGAGGCCGCCGCGGGCATCTCATAAAGCAAACACTGACGATAGTAGGTGGATTGTAGATGAAGAGTCAATGAGATCATCAAGCGCCTGCAAAACTAGGCGGGCGAAAATGCCTCGCCGGAAGCACCGGATCCGAACCCCTATCGGGTATAGTCACCCCTTTTGACCTCCTACCTCGCGCCCCTTACTACTTTTGGGGTGTATGCGGTATTTCGGACTGCACAATAGTACAAAGTAATCGCATGTAACGTAAACGATCACCGAGTAGCCGATATCACCGAGTAGCCGGAAATCTCTTGGCAACACTTACTCTACCTTTGATCTACAATGCCTTAATCAAATAACGTGCATACGCTAGCGAATAGGTAGGAAGTACCTATCGTTGGGTATAGGTTGGGTTAGAGTCGCACAGACCTAGAGTTAAAGTTAAGTTAGAGTAATCAAAGCGTAGGTTAAAGTTAGGTTATAGGTACTACCTTTAGGTTAATAAATTTGTTATAACTAGCTGTTATAATTATAAAGAGAAAATATATTAAAATATAGAATTGTAGAGGTCTGTGCTAACTCAACTTATACTTACGCTAAAACGTTTTAGCGTGGGTATAGGTTAGGTTAGCACTAGGGTCTTACGTAAGCTAACCTAACCTTAACTCAACCTATACTCATTTACTACTCTAGTTTTCGGTACTACAAATCGAACGACCTGGTTTCTTCTACATTCCTTGAGAGTTGCTAACGCAGAAACAGGTAAAAAGGTTGAGTTATGAAAGCTAAGTGTTCCCTAACAGCTTGAGTTTCTAAAATTAACTAGCCTAGGTGCATTATTAGCGAAGGTGTAATGCAACTAGAACTATAGCCCTACTAATATCGAAGTTCTTAACTAGCTTGTAATTGAACGACAGAGCTAGTAAGTACTAGCAAGGTTTGGTCAAAGAAAATGATTTGACCTATAGCTAAGCTAAAGACGAGGTAGAACGGAGCGAAGCGCATTTTCGTCTCCTAGTAGGCAACGAGATAAAGAAGTTATCAATTTTGCGGCTACGCAGTGGACGAGTTTATATATAGTCCTAAAACACCAATACCTAATGTCTGTCCTGCAAATCCTGTACCTTGGTTCCGGGCATCTAGATAATCTTACTATACGAGGTTCTAATTACAGTTTCCTAGAACTACTCAGCTCCTATAACCAATAAATTCTTGATGATATCTAGTATTCAACTATGAAAACCAAAATGTACTCAAGTTATTCTTGCTTCGAGAGAATTTCAAATCTTTCTGTGCGCTTCGCAATTCCTAATAAGAGCATCGTATGCAAGATTGCGTTGGATTACAAGCAAGAAGAGAATCTACAAGTTAAAGCTCTAGCCAATATTCTTTATAATAGAGTGACAAGACTAGGGCAGTTAATAACTCGCTACCGCATTCAGATCGAGACTATTGGCGAAAATGAGCTAGGAATTACCTTGTTCTTACCCCCACCGCCATGCTCTCCCCCAAAGGCAAGAACTGTCTATAGACTATTGAGAACAACAAAGCTTTTACCGCTTAAAACTATTATCGAAGTGTCGGAGGAAGAGGAAAAAGAGGCACAAGAGAGATGTAACTAGTGGATCACGCTTTATGAATACCTACTAGAAGCGAAAAGGCATGCTGTATACGCACACAATTATCATTATTACATTGCTAGAGAGTTTCGTTTGACTTAGATACTTCTAATTACTGTACATACTAGTACCAAGCTACTGTAGCCGCAATAGAATAACACCATGTGCACTAGGTCCCCAAATGATACAGTTATAGTCTGAATACTTCGGAGAAAACAGCAATTGTCTGTCTGGGATCTCCTTCTAATAATCTGAACCCTCCTGTTTCATTTGACCGTCAAGCGTGATCCATGGAATTGAGCGATTGGGAGGATTGAGAAGAGGGCTCAGTGTTTGATATCCAAGTACGTGGGCCGTCAACGTCCTACTCATTGGCATCTGTGGAGACAGAGACTGCTGGTACGAGTGAATCCAAACGTTTTGGCAAGTATTTGGTATAGAGGCCCAGATGATCGTGGGATCTGTGCTCGATGCCCACTTGTAGAGGAAGAGGGGAATGAACTCCAGGATCGGCAGTAACCGTAGGTAGTCGCTAACAACAACGAAAATGTGTAGCTGATGATCTTTCTGGAAATTGTGGTGGTAGTAATACGGACATTTGAGTCGAGTCCGCATTGTGTGTAGGTCAGCGCCAAAGATGTGAATGTGGAACCCAAGGTTGAGCATAACATCTATCTCAGATCTGTCATCGAAGATGTCATCCATAATGTTCATATGGGTTTTTATCTCCCATTCAGACAAACTGCAGTCGAGAGCTGCAAGGGCATTCGCAATGTCAAAGTGGCGTAACAACGTAAGTATGGTGCGACGGAAAGGTTCAACACATGTAAAAGTACGACGAAAAGTCTCCATTCTTTGACGAAGCTGAAAGAAGAGTTGTAGGCAACAAGATTAGCTTGAGCATATATACATAAGTATGATAGCAACCTTAAAACTGACTCTGGTTACGTAAATAGGTGTACCGTTGTTTCTATATCGTGAGAACGGGGAACAGTTTCAAGAGTAACGCCCGTCCCTAAGTCGAGAGATGCACCCTGTCGCGAGACAGTTTTGCGGTATGGACGTCCGGAATATCCCAGTCGCAAGTTTATAAAGCCATGGCTGATATACCAGTAAAGATCTCCAGGAAGCACGGGCGAAACGTGCTGGACAGGACGCTGCCAAGGAGGTAGACCAAGGAAAACGTAGTCGGAAGCGCAAGAGTACTGCACTGGAAGCAGAGGCAAATGTCGGAGCTGGTCGATCGGTGCCAAAGGGCAAAGTGGCGCGAATAAACAAAGTCTGCACTCACGTCGTGAACGACAAAGGGCTACAGCCGATCTAACTTAGCCCCGGGTGCCTGCTGCCAACGATTCAGCCGACCTAGGTGGCGGTTAGGGCAGCCCTGCCGCATCCACGGCGCTACACAGCACCACTGGCGGGGCACGATCTGCAGCGCCTGCTGCGGCGTGTGCTGCAGTGCCCCGCACAGCGCACCCCTCCTCAGCTCCCAGCGCTCAGCGCTCAGCTCTCAGCCTTGTCGTCAGCCTACAAAAAGGACGCTCGACCACGATGTACGCTTGTTGTGCGTTCAACTTTGACCTGTTTTCGCACGCTAACGTTAATCGCGACTATGGCCGAGGGTCTCGCCGTTGTTAGCGTCGTTGCCAGCATCGTTCAGCTCGTTGACTTCAGCACGAAGGTCATTCGTCGCCTCGAGGAGTTTCATTCAACTGCGGGGGAAATACCGAAGTCCTGTCGCCATATTAACACTGAGTTGCCTGTCCTGAGCACCACGTTGCAGAACATTAGTCGAGATATCGAGACGGACTCGGTAGATACCGGCATCAGAGATGCTCTTATACCTGTGATCGATGGGTGTCGGGAACAGATAGCGCAGCTAGACGCCATTCTTGCGAAGACGCTCCTAACTACCAACGACAGCTGGCGGACAAAGAGCAAGAAGGCAATAGTAAGCCTCCACCAGGAGGACAAAGTCGAGAACATTACAAAGATCTTACGAAATTACATCGCAACACTCACATTCTACCACATCGCCGCATCATCTACCTTGCAACCGCTTAGAGGTAAGTGATTTGTAGGCAGTCCGTACGACTTCTACTAACTTGCAATATACAGATTTGAAGCTCGTGAAGATACGTGAGTGGCTATCTGCACCGGATCCTTCTACGAACTACCAGAAAGCGCTTAAGCAACGCCACGACGATACCGGGCTTTGGTTTCTTGAGAGCGACCAGTATGCCGAATGGAAGACGAATGCTACCTCGTTCTTCTGGCTACATGGTATTGCTGGGTGCGGCAAGACTATCCTCAGCTCGACTGTTCTCCAGAATGTGCTTCAGCACTGCAACAGCGACCCTGGCAAGGTAGTTGCGTACTTCTTCTTTGACTTCAACGATAAGCAGAAGCAAAATCCGGAGCTAATGGTGCGCTCCTTGATCCGCCAGCTCTCACAACAGTGCGTTAGGATTCCAACGAGCCTCGACATGTTGTTCTCCTCTTGTGAGAATGGGCAGCGACAGCCCTCGCTGCATGCACTCTTGGAAGTTTTGCAACAGATGATGCAGGAGTTCCCGCACATCTACATCGTCCTTGACGCTCTTGATGAGTGTTCTGGGTGGACAGAGCTGACGGACATCCTCGAGACAATGTCTGCATGGCAGCTTCAAAATTTGCACATAGTCCTGACAAGCCGCAGAGAACGAGACATAGAGAGTTCACTGGAGACCTTTATACGTCAGAAGGATTTCGTCTGCCTTCAGAGTAAAGTAGTGGATAGAGACATACACAAATACGTACAGCAAAGGTTGTCCGCCGACAAGCGGTTGAGCAGGTGGGGAAGAGACCCTGCTCTTAGGCAAGATATCGAGGTTGCTCTTATGAAAGGAGCTCAGGGAATGTACGGATGCTGTCTTACTCTCGCCTAAACACGCAAGACTAAAACCAATACAGGTTTCGATGGGCTGTTTGTCAGTTAGATGCGTTAGGGGAGTGTCGTACCCGGGCATCGCTGCGGAAATCGCTTGCAACCCTTCCCCCGACGCTGGACCAAACATATGATCGCATTCTGTCAGCGATCAGCGAAGCTGATTCGCAGTACGCTGTCTCTATTCTACGCTGGCTAACGTTCTCAGCTCGGCCGCTCTCAGCGGACGAAGTTGCTGAGATAGTAGGCATCGGTTTAGAGAATGAAGCCAGATTCGATCCGGAAGAGGTTCTAGAAGATCCGCTGGATGTGTTGAACATCTGCTCTAGTCTCGTCGCCATCACTATGGAGGACGAAGGAAAGCTAAGGTCAGCGAGACAAATCGTGGTGCTTGCACACTACTCTGTCAAAGAGTATCTCCTTTCAGATGGAATCGGAAAAGGCTCAGCAGCGCACTACGGCATGCAGACCGCCGCGTGCCATGATGTTATAGCGAGGAGCTGCCTTGGGTACCTTCTTCAGTTTCAGGGACCTGAGCTTCTGCGCCACAACAACGCGAAAGAGTTCAGGCTAGCGGAATACTCGGCTAAATTCTGGATAAAGCATGCTCAAACTGCGGGGGAGCAGTCAGAGGGGTATGCGCAAGAAGCTATGGTTATGTTTTGGGAGAAAAAAGAGACTTATCTAAATTGGCTTAGATTCCATAATCCAGATAGAAGTTGGAGCAGGCTAGATTCTCAGGAGGGTCTAGAGTCACTTCCTGCTCCGCTGTATTACGCAAGCCTCTTTGGCTTACGAAAAATTGTAAAGCTGCTGGTCGACAAGAACGTGGACGTCAATGCGCAGGGTGGGTTCTACGGCAACGCACTCCAGGCGGCTTCAGCGAAAGGCCATAAGCAGGTGGTGAAGCTGCTGCTTGAGAAGAACGCGGACTTCAACGCGTGGGATGGATACTACGACCACAACGCACTCCAGGCGGCTTCATGGGAAGGCCACGAGCAGATAGTGAAGCTGCTGCTTGAGAGGAACGCCGACGTTAACGCGCAGAGTCCAAACTACGGCAACGCACTCCTGCTAGCTTCAGAGAGAGGCCACGGGCAGGTAGTGAAGCTGCTGCTTGAGAAGAACGCCAACGTCAACGCGCAGAGTGTAAACTACGGCAGCGCCCTCTACGCGGCTTCAGAGAGAGGCCACGAGCAGGTAGTAAATATGCTGCTTGAGAAGAACGCAGACGTCAACGCAGCTTGGAGACACTACAATAACGCACTCCAGGTAGCTTCAGTGAGAGGCTACAAGCAGGTAGTGAAGCTGCTGCTTGAGAAGAATGCCGACGTCAACGCGCAAGGTGGAGAATACGGCAACGCACTCCAGGCGGCTTCATGGGGAGGCCACGAGCAGGTAGTGAAGCTGATGCTTGAGAGGAACGCAGACGTTAACGCGCAGGGTGGGTTCGGCGGCAACGCACTCCAGGCGGCTTCAGCGCAAGGCCACGAGCAGATAGTGAAGCTACTGCTTGAGAAGAACGCCGACGTTAACGCGCAGGGTGGACACTACGGCAACGCCCTCTACGTGGCTTCAGAGAGAGGCCACGAGCAGGTAGTAAAGCTGCTGCTTGAGAAGAACGCGGACGTCAACGCGCAGGGTGGGTTCTACGGCAACGCACTCCAGGCGGCTTCAGCGAAAGGCCATAAGCAGGTGGTGAAGCTGCTGCTTGAGAAGAACGCTGACGTTAACGCGCAGGGTGGAAACTACGGCAACGCACTCCAGGCGGCTTCAGTGCAAGGCCACGAGCAGGTAGTGAAGCTGCTGCTTGAGAGGAACGCCAACGTTAACGCGCAGAGTCCAAACTACGGCAACGCACTCTACATGGCTTCAGTGCAAGGCTATAAGCAGGTGGTGAAGCTGCTGCTTGAGAAGAACGCGGACGTTAACGCGCAGGGTGGACACTACGGCAACGCACTCCAGGCGGCTTTAGCAGAATGCCACAAGCAGGTAGTGAAGCTGCTACTTGAGAAGAACGCTGTCGCATTCGATAAGAGTAACGATTAAAGCAATGAATTGAGGAATTACTGCTTTGTACTCACTCCCTCGTATTTTGTAAGTCTAATTAATAAGTTGTACTAAGCTTGTTCTTCGTTATTCTAGGTAGCGTTATCGTAAACGTTAGTATTGCTCGATCAAGCTGCAGAAGTAACTAGAAGTACTAACTAGAGTAGTAATTATGCATAAATATGCGCGCTGCAACTGCTACAAGGCTAAGAAAAGCTTTATATTATAATAGTAGTACTTAGATACCTAACTAAAGTTAACATATAAGTTTAAGAAGTTACTAGAGGTTAATAGTAGTGTTGTATAGCAAAGTTCTAAATTTTTGCATAAAAAAAGCATAACTTTTATATTTATAAAGATAAAAGCTGTTTAGATTAGCTTAGTTTTAAAAAATTCTTAATAGAAGACTTTAGGAAATTCCAATACGCATAGAAAATAAAAGTTGCATAATCTCAAAGTACTTGTAGGTTGTTTCGCGATAGAGTGCGTTTTGTAACCTAAAACGAACGTTAAGCAGTAAGCTTAGCTTAACTAAGCAAATATATAAGTATAATAGCATGCTTGAAACTAACTTCTAGTTAGTTACGTAAATAGGTGTTATGTTATTTCTATATTACAAGAATAGAAAACAGTTTCAAAAGTAATTTACATTATTAAGATTTACTATCTAGCGAATGTAACTTAGCGAATTATACCGTTTTATTACTTTCTTTGAATATTCGATATAGTCGTTTAGCACGCAAGCTTTTGTATTTCAAACTAGAAACTCGTTTATTTAGTATAAACAGTAATAGTTTCTCGATAAGTAGATAATTACTAGTACCGAATAGACTATTTAATTGCTACAAGTTTATTAAGTTTTGTAGACTTAATAGCAAGCTACTTATAGTTTTCAAAGCACTTGTAATTTCTCGTATCGAGATAGCTACAAAGGTATTAAGTGTGTTAACAGCAAATGTAACTTTTTATTTAAAAAGCAGCATGCCTTGTAGAATTACTAGAACACTACGTACTAAACGTTTCTAAACAAGAAACTACGAGAAAAGTTTAGAGTAAGTAGTTATACAAATATCTTTGCCTTTGTAGAAATAAATCTAAGCAACAAAAAATATTGCCTGCATAGTTGCTATTAATCAAATCAATTAAGCCAAAAGCCTTAGCCTAGTTTAACTAGTGTTTTCAAAGAAAGTAAATTGATTTAATTAACTAATTGCTTAGCAGCTTTTGGCTTAATTGAGATTAGATTAATAAACTGCAAACAAATTAATAGACTGCAGTTCAAATAGCGGAAATTGCTAGTAGATAAAAGAGAAGTTAGATTTGTATAAAATTAACTAGGCGCTATGTTACAGTTTATAGCTTTTACTTTATAAAATAAATAAAAGTACTACGCTTATCTAGAACTAGCGCTGTTTGTGCTTTTGCACTTACAAATTCTGTAGCTTCTAGATAATACAACTTTAGTTTAATTCTTAATTTTCTACGCACTGCTTGCACTTACTGCGATAGTTATAAGCCTAGCTGCAACTTAAAATTGTTTTTACTTGCTACTGCAATTGTTACTTTTGCTTAAGTTGTACGTTGCTATACCGCGTTTACGCTAGCGAATAAGTAAAAAGTACTTATCGTTGAGTATAAGTTGAGTTAGAGTCGCACAAACCTAAAGTTAAAGTTAAGTTAGAGTAATTAAAGCGTAGGTTAAAGTTAGGTTATAGGTACTACTTTTAGGTTAATAAACCTATTATAACTAGCTGTTATAATTATAAAAAGAAAATATATTAAAATATAGAATTGTAGAGGTCTATGCTAACTTAACTTATACCTACGCTAAAACGTTTTAGCGTAGGTATAAGTTAGGTTAGCACTAGAGTTTTACGTAAGCTAACTTAAATTTAACTTAACTTATACTTATTTACTACTTTAACTGCGTTTACTATAGCGCACTTGTTACTACGTTTACCTACAACGCACATTGCTTAGATTTTAGTTTAAATCTAATTACATACGACTATAGCTTTTACAATAGCTACTAAGTTTAACTTTGCTATAACGCGCGTTACAGTTATACTAAACACGCTTAACAACTAGTTTACATAGCTATTTATTCGCTAAAACGTTGCTAATCGCTATAGTTTTTAGCAGTATATTAATTTTAACGTAGCTAAAAAGCTTCTCTTTAAGCTAATAAAAGCTACTAAGCTTTAACTTATTAACTACAAGGCTAAAGCTATTAAGCTCTTTAACTTAACTACAAACAACTAAAAGTTTTACTAATAAAAATGCAATTGATAAAAGCAACGCTGCTCTAAGTACTACACTTAGAGAAAAGCTTTGGCTAACTTAAATACAAACATTAGCAAGACAATTGCTGTATGCTACATATACTTAATTAAAAACTACAAAATACTCTACAACTAACTAGTTGCTTTTAAAAAGTTTTTTTGTTTAACTAACGCAACTCGCTGCTGCGAGCTTGCTAACAAATACAACACACTTAAAACTACTTTAAAAACTGCAAAAAAAGTTAAGCAATAGCTAACTAACTAGGTATATATTACTACTTAAAGCAAATTAATTAAGCTGCTAAAAACTAATAGCAACTAATTTTAAAAAAACTTTCTAATTGCTTGCAAAGCGCTTAATTAAGAATACGCTACATTTTGCTTGCGCGAGATTTTCAAGCATAAAGCGCAAAGCACTACTGCTAAGATTTTATCTTTTAAAACGTACGTTGCTAAAGTAACTACGTATTTTCGTTGTACGAAGCTTTACTCTACTAGCTTAGCAGTATTTGCTACTAAGCTTAGAATTACAAAGCTAACTAAAGCTACATTAACTAGTTAAAGTTATTGTAATAGCCTACGACTAACGCTAACTTGTATTTGTAAAAAAAAGCATTAGTATACTAACTACTTTATTTTAAATACTTGCTACTTAAAGCGTTTGAAGTTTTATCAACTTGCAGCTAAAGCTATACGCAAAGTTAAAAAAGCGCGAAAAAATTCTAAAATCAACGCGCGCATTAAAACTGCTTTTAAAAAGTAAGTAGCTTGCTAACTTTAGAGCGCTAGACAGAACGCTAGGTTACTACAAGTTAACAATAGCAAGCTACTTGCTAATACTAATACGTTTGTAATATTAACTAGCTTATTACTTATAACACTTAGCTACGACGGTTACAACAGTTATAACAGTATTGCAATTAAAGCTTTTACTAAGTTTATTAGAACTCTTACAACAATAGCTGTTGATAACACTACTTAAACTAACTTACTTAATTAATAAATTGTTGATTTTAGATTTAATACACACGTTGTTAACTTAGAAACATAAAAAAGCTAGAAAAGAACAAGCAACAACTTAGAGCGCTGCTTTGTTAATACTAGCAATAGCTATATTTCTATTATAGCATAGAGTACAATAGAGCTTGTTGCACGTACAATATATAAATTGCTAATACTAAAGCTAACGCACGTTGCGTACGTTAAAAGCTTTTTTACAAGCGTCTTAAAACTCGCTTGCTGCTATACAAAGTTAATTTACTTTAACTCTAGCTACAACGTTTTGTACATGCAACAGACATTAAACGTTATTACGCAACTTAAGTACAATAGAAAACACTAGCTTATTAATGCAAAGCTATTACGCTAACTTTTTCTATTACTTTTACACTTACGATTAAGTACTTTTAGAGCATTATACTACTTGTTGTACGCGCTAAAGCTTACTAACGTTGTTAATCAACGTGCTGCTTATCTAATATAGAGCTACTTAAGCTAAAAAGCTATTAATTAACTCAAACTAAACGTTACTAGTGTTTAACTAATAGAAAACTATATAAACTGTCTTTGCTAGACGTGTATCAAAGCTCGAATAACTTATATTATTTTAAAGCGCTTGGCTAAGAGCCGTGCACAACGACTATTCTATTAAATTACAATAAACTTAATCTATATTATCTCTATAAAAGAGAAGTGTATAAACGGTAGCAAATACGCTTCGCACTTTATAAACAAGTACTCAAAATAGCATAAAATAGCTATAATTAAGCAAAAAAACAAGCTAACTTTTACACGCTAGTTTATAGCTTTGATTTGCAAAATTTAGCGCGTGTACAATGCTAACGTAGTCGCTATCTAATGCAACAACAAAAAGAAATTTAGCAACGATTTAATTAATATTACAAACAAACTAAAAATGTTGTACGAGCTAGCTCTACCTAGCACAAAAAAGCCGAATAGACTTATTAAGCGCGTAGGCGAAGTTTTTACTTAGCAAGCTTGCGCTATGCGCATACACGCGAACTTACTAAAGAATTTAATATATAAAATGTATTGCATAGCTGCGTATATTCTTAATTAAACACTTACTAAAGCACTAAGTTAAAAAACACTATACGAGGTTGTATAAAAACAAAAGCTACTTGTTGCTTATATAAAGCTTATTAGCTATTGCGCTTACGTTTACAATTGTAATCTAAAAGCTGCTAACAAGCTTAAATCGCGTACTTTTATTAGCTACCTAGTTAGCTACTAAAGTACTAATATCTTTCGTATATAGCTATTTACAAAGAGTACTATTATTGTTACACGTAACGTTGTATTTAACTTTACGCTTTTTTTTTAAAAGAATAAACAGCTACGCCTCTACGTTAGTAATTAAAAAAGTAATTAAGCTACTCAAATATCTAGAGATGCTATAGAACGACGATATTAGCATTAAAAACCTATTAACTACTCGTTAGCGCAGCTGCTAAACAGCACTTGTAACTTTAGCTCTAATAGCTAAAAGCTTTTATGTAGAAAGTAAAACAACTAACAACGCACTTAAATTTAACAACGTACTTAAATTAACTTAGCAACAGCTGCTAACTTCTAAACTTTCTAAAGTTAACTTAACTTTAATAGTACCTAAGAACTATTGCCGACGAAGCTAAAGAGCTCTACAGAACGTTAATTTTAACTTAACTAATACAAGCTTTATTATTACAAGCAAGCGCAGTTGAAAACTAAAAAATCTAGTTAACTTTGCTATTTAGTTCTACGCTACGAGGCTAGAACTTAAGCTTCTAGTTAATTACCTGCAAGCGTTTTTAACCGAGATTTACTTAATACCCGCTAGAGTAGATAAAATACTGCGAATTTATTAATTACAGCTGCTGCTTTTGCTAAAGGTAGTAAAGCAGCTTGGTACATACATGTTTAGCAATTAATTCTAACACGCTATAGAAATCGAATAGAGAAATCTACGCGCTAAAAGCGTATTTGAAAGAACAAAACAAAAAAAAACTATAGCTAACAGCGAGGTACTACCGCTAATGTAGATTTTTACATACAAAACAAATAAAAATAGATATTTTTTACGCTTTAAAGCTCGACTAGTTGTTTAAAGCAACTTTTAAGCTTCGCTCGAGAACACGTACGCTGCTACACTAGCAATTCGCAACTTTCGCGCTTTAATTGCGATTGCTAATTACTTTAACTTAGAGCTAAAGTAGTACAACGTTCTAACTACTTTTCTAAACGCAAAGATTAATTAAACACTATATGCTAAAACACCTAAAGTTTTTCGCTTAATTAAAAGCGAAATTATAATAGTGCTTTGCGCTTTGTATAGCTTAAAAGAGTTACTTGTACTATAGTACAACAAGCTACGTTACAAGCTTATTAAGCTAAGCTTAAAACTAGTTAAAAGCTTCTTGTGTTTGTACAC
This sequence comes from Massariosphaeria phaeospora, assembly GCA_011032825.1. NCBI lineage: Eukaryota > Fungi > Ascomycota > Dothideomycetes > Pleosporales > Massariosphaeria > Massariosphaeria phaeospora. The sequence continues at coordinate 539,562 of JAADJZ010000029.1, read as the reverse complement.
GAATTGCTAGCTTATTCTATTCGTCTACGTTAACGACATCGTTATAGCATTTTATTAATCAAACGCTTATTTTTACAAGTTTTTTAAGAAAAATCTAGTAAACCTATACAATATTAAAGCTATAGAAAACTTTACCTAGTTTTTTAGAATTTGCATTGTACGCAATTGAGCTTTGCACAAGACCTAGCTAGTTCAAAACGCTTTTATTAACAAGGTGTGCGCTCGATTTAGCATTAAAGCTATAAGCAAAGCTTTAAACGTTTTACTAACAAAAAACTAGCTGCTATAGTTTACAAAAAAAACTAACAGCGCTTAAACAAAGCTTTACTAACAACTTGTTAGTTTTTTTGCATATATTGCTGTTTAAAGCAAGCTTAACGTTGCTTAAACGCACGTTGTTTTTGCTTGCTACTTTACTAACCTAGAATAGTTACACGTTTCAAAGATTCGCTAAATACTTACTTAGCACGAAAGCTTTTGCTTTTAAAGCCTTTGCTAGCGCATAGAACATAGCTAAGTATCTCTCTAACAATTTTCTATATCGCGATTTTTTTTTTTTTAGATTATCTAACGCTTCGTACGCTAACGAGCTTAAAACTCGCTAAAGCTTTTAGAGTTACGCGTTTAAATTTAGTAAACTTATAATTAACTAAAAATCAACTATACAGCGTATAGTTACAAAATTAACTACAAAGTTTAAATTGCTTTCGTTATCTCTCGCTGCCTTGCAAATGAAGAAATAAATGCGATTCTTTACTAGAATCAACTTTACGCTTAACTATACACCTACAATTTAGTGTAACAATTAGCAAACTATTAGTATTGTTACAAAATAGCATAACAAGCTTTATACAAAAGTTAAGCATGTTAATATCTACTAGCTTTAGATCTAACAGAAAGTTACTACTTTATGCATTAACGTTAAATAAGTTTCTACTAACTATATGCTTGCTAATAGACTAACAAAAATTTTACCTAAGCAGAAGTTTACTAAGTTCGTTTGCTAACTTAGCTTCGTTGATATTACTAAGCGCCTAAAGAGCCTACGACAGGCTAATTAAAACAACCTCAACACTTTTTATATGCACTAATACTAATTAGCTATCGTTAACTTTTTGCTTTTAAGTTTACGCTAGCTAGAGAGTGTGTTACAGCTTATAGCTTTTACTTTATAAAATAAATAAAAGTACTACGCTTATCTAGAACTAGCGCTGTTTATGCTTTTGCACCTACAAATTCTGTAGCTTCTAGATAATACAACTTTAGTTTAATTCTTAATTTTCTACGCACTGCTTGCACTTACTGCAACACGCTATTACTCTAGTCTTATATACTATACAATTAATCAATTGCTTCTTTAGTAAGCGAAGTTGTAGTTTTATTTTTGAAGCTAGCTCTAAGCTAGCATCGTACATAGTAAATTGCCGCAAGTAATTAAAGCAACAAAGCTCTACGCTTTGGCTCTAGAAAATTGCTAATCTTGCTAAACATACGCTTACATTTACAGCTAGATACTAGAATTAATAGTACGTTAATAGCTAGCCTGCTAAGGTTAGAATAAAGCTGCTTCATGCCTATTCAATAAGCAAATGTAATAGGCTGAAAGCCCTATGGATTGCCTTGGTCGTAGGACCTTGGTGGCTATTAACGCTGTACGTAACAGCTCCGACGATACCCAGAAGGGCCCCGCTGGTTTCCGGTTAACGAAGGCCCTGCGGTATTGGGTCTCTACATAGCTTTCGAGAGCGCTCCGCAGGTGCTCCGGAGGCTGACTAACTATAAGGTATATAGAGCTCTCTTGTCCGCGCTGTAGATAGACTCTATCGAATTCATTACATTCTTTATCTGGAACCTGCCTTCCTAGGCGATCCCCTTTTATTTGAATTCGATCAATCCCTACGCAGTGAAGGTCGTGAGATCTTTAAGGGGTACGACACTTTCGGAAGTTGAAGGCAACCTCTGAGAAACCCCAAGACGCAGCGAAGAAGGTTTTCGGAACCAAATCGCTACGATGGACGGCACCCAGGATGAGTATATCCGGATGCTGGTTGTGGAAGCCCGCAGGCTAGAAAGCGAAGGCCGGAGCGGCGAAGCAATTAAGGAAGCTCTACGAGAGCTAATGAACAACGACGGACTCGATGTGGAAACTCGAGAGATCCGTCTCAATGCGGCGGAAGCCACATATATGAAGATATTCGTCACAGAACCCGTAATAGGACCACCCGGAAGGGTGACAAACGATCAGCTACTGGCAGCGGAGCCAGTCCTCGCAGGACCTTCGAATTCTAAGCGGCCAGTTAATGACGAGAGTGCGAGAGCTCAGGCACTCATCGAAACACTGCAAAATCAGGTTCGGATCCTCTAGGAGGAAAAGAGGGCTACGCTAGCAACACCGCCGACTCCCCTTAGTATCCTGAGAGCCTCTACGCCAATTACAAAGCGCAACAAGATGCCTGACCCAGCCCAGTTCGACGGAACAAGGTCAGACTACGGACGGTTTAAGGTCCAGGTAGAGGACAAGATGCTCAATGACGGGGATCTGATTGGGAACTTATGCGGCTACATCTACAACCGCCTAACAGGGCAAGCGGCCACTACTGGACTCGCCTGGTATCAGGAACACCGTAACGGAACGGCAAAGGAGTTCTGGGAGTACTTTGACGGGCACTACCAGGACCACATGCGAGCGCAGAAAGCGCTCAACCAACTCTTCGCTCTCAGGCAGAAGAAGATGTCCCTTCAAGGGTACAATGAGGAATTCATGCGCCTCGCGTACGACGCAAAAATGACAGGCGACGTAGCTACATTGAAGAACCGGTACGAAGCAGGGCTTCGCGCCGATCTACAGGATAAGATGGTTAGCGTTATCGTCCCCCCAGCATGGCGACTCCAGGACCTAATGGAACGGGTCACCCAGATTGAGGAAAACCTGAACCGCGCGAAGGCAAACAACCAGTGGCGGACAGTACCAAATCAATCGATGAGCGACACGGAGGCTATGGACTGGGAGCCAGCGACCAAGGCCGCTACCTGGGCAGTCCGCGCGGCCACTGACAACAAGGAGAAGAAGCGGGCCAAATGGGCAGACAACGCAGAGATGACGAGACGACGAGAGAATTACCTCTGCTTCCGATGTGGTTCAGCAACTTACATGTCTAATAAATGTGAGCTCGCGGCCCCGAAGAAGCCTGCTACAACCCGAAAAGCGACCCCTGAACTAGTTAAGACGACAGCAAAGGTTGAGGAGGTCTCCGAGTCCGAGGACTCGGAAAACTAGACACTCCTGACCAAAAGCGCGGTCAGGAGTGGTGGAAAAAGGACACGGTTTCTTTATTGGATGAGTTTTCGAAGTTCTGCTGGCGCTGGCCGGACGGGAAACCACTTACAGTACATGCAATTATTAATTAATCTATTTTCGCTTTAGCAATGCTCGACTCCGGGTGCACTACCTATAGTCTTGTTAGCGAAAAGTTTTGTAAAAAGAACCGTCTCCTGCGTATTTCGATAAAAGAAAGGCCTGTAGTAGGCATTGGCGAACAAGTCGTTAAGGTTACGGAAGCTGCCTAGTTCACAATGGACCTAGACGGGCACGAACAAACAGTTTGAGCGTACGTTATAACTAAGGATGACTAATACGATATCATCCTAGGGCGCCCATGGATGGACGGGAGCCAGGTAACGCTAGCTCTGGCGAAGAAATCGATCTTCATCCATTCAACCGGAACACGCGTGCGGAGCTAGGAAGGAAGAAAGCCTAGACAGGAGCCCCAGCAGGTGTCCGCGGCCGCGTTCGGAATGATGATGCGGCAGTCTAAGAGGAAAAACTCTAGCGTTAAAATCTTCGCCGCGTCTATGGCGGACATCTAGAAAGCTCTCCAGACTAAGGTAGTAGTCGACCCACGCCTGACGCTGCCTAACTGGATGAAAGATCAGTATACAGCGTTCATGCAGTCTGAGGCCAACAAATTATCTCCTCACCGAAGCCTAATAGACCACGGCATCGAACTGATCGGAAAGGACGGGAAGGAAGCAGAGGTCCCATGGGGACCTTTGTATAACATGTCTAAAGACGAACTGTTAGTCTTGCAGAAGCAGCTTACCGCGCATTTAGATCGCGGGTTTATTAGGGTAAGTCGCTCTTAGGCCGGAGCGCTGGTGTTGTTTGCAAAGAAACCCGGTAAGAGGCTACGCTTTTGCGTAGACTATCGGGCGCTCAACGCTATCACGAAAAAAAACCGATACCCGCTGCCTTTAATTCACGAGACCCTGAATTAGATTAGCTAGGCCAAATGGTTTACTAAGCTGGACGTCATCTAGGCCTTTCACAAAGTCCGGATTGCTAAAGGAGACGAGTGGAAAACGGCTTTCCGTACAAGATTTGAATTGTACGAATGGATAGTTTGCCCATTCGGCCTTGCTAACGCCCCGAGTACGTTCCAGCGGTTTATTAACTACACTCTGCGTAATCACATTGACGTTGACGCTTCCGCATACTTGGATGATGTACTTATCTACTCCGGAGGTTCCTGAAAAGACCACCGGCGACGTGTTAAGGAGGTTGTTGACAAGTTAAAAAAAGCGGGGTTACAACTCGATATTAAGAAATGCGAGTTTGAAGTAACCAAAACTAAATACCTCGGTTTTATTATCGAGGTAGGCAAGGGAATCAGCATGGATCTAGAAAAGGTCCGCGCGATTTTCGAATGGGAGGCTCCGGCCTTAGTTAAAGGAGTGCGGAGCTTCGTTGGTTTTGCAAACTTTTACCAGCAGTTCATTCGCGCCTTTTCTACAATCGTCTCTCTACTGACAGAGTTAACGGGAAAAGGCGTCGAATTCCGTTGGGGGCCCGAACAACAAGAAGCGTTTGACACGCTCAAGAAAGAGTTCATATCTGGGCCGTCATTGGCCTATTTTGACCCCGATTTGGAGACCGCTATTGAAGCGGACGCTTCGGGGATGGCTACCGAAGGAGCGCTCTTCTAGAAAGCAAAGGACAACTTGTGGCAGGCAGTGGCCTACTACTCTGCCAAAATGTTACCTGCGGAGTCCAACTACACTATTCACGACAAGGAATTATTAGCAGTGATTAAATGCATTACTGAATGAAAAGCGGAGCTTAAAGCGGTGCCGAAGATTACGGTTTACACTGATCACAAGAACCTCCTGTACTTCACTACAGCAAGGTTACTAACAAAGCGACATGTCCGCTAAGCGAACATTCTCTTCAAACACAACCTGGAGTTTGTGTACCGCCTTAGGGCGGCTAATAGAAGGGCAGACGCTCTCTCACGGAAGGAGCAGGATCTCCTCCAAGACTAGAACGATGTTCGGCTGAAAAGCCGTAAATTCCAACTCCTCAAACCGACCGGTGTGTCAAACGAGGATGACATCACGGAAGAGACTTCGGGCGTGATCCGCGCGTTCCCGCTCTATAGCACCCCAATACCAACGCCAAATGTACTCGCTGGTAGGCTCGATGCCTTCTACAGGGCAGATGTGGCGGAAGCTCCGGGGCAGGATGTTCCTTCTTAGATCGAAAGTGCAGGCTCTGAGGGGCAGGATGCTGCGGGTCCTAGACGGAATGCTGCTGGACGGGAAAAAGATGCTAGCACGGAGGACAATTCTAAGGATAATGCGGAGGAGCTGTCTTTAGATGAACTTTGAGATAGAGGAGTCCGAGAAGACGATTTGTACCAGGAGGCCTTGGAGGCCGTAAAAGAGAGCCAAACTGAAAGAAGTACCCGTAGGAAGTTTCCCTCGGGCCTTCAATTGAAGGCGTCCTTAGCGAATTGCGCTGTTGAAAACGACGCGCTCCTCTATCGGGGAAGGAGATGGGTGCCGAAAACGTATCAACTGCGCACTAGATTGATCTCCGGAGCCCACGACCCGCCCATCGCAGAGCACCCTAGCAGGGAGAACACCTACAATATCCTCAAGAGAGATTTCTTCTGGCCAGGAATGAGCTCGGACATTTGACAGTACATTGCCAACTGCGATGCATGTGGACGAGCGAAACTATGGCGGAAGATAAAAAGTGGTTTTCTCCGCCCGCTCCCCGTTCCGGACAGGATCTGGAAAGAACTCTCTATGGACTTTATTACTAACCTGCCGGAGAGCGAGGGGTGCACGAATCTACTAGTTATTACAAACCGATTGAGCAAGGATATAATCTTGATCCCTATGGCGAAAATTGACGCAGCAACCGTAGCAAAGGTATTTATCGAGAGAGTAGTAGCCTACTACTAGCTCCCTGACGCTATCGTCTCCGACCGAAGGGCACAATTCGTAAGTGAATTCTAGAAAACGCTCTGCAGAGAGCTTGGGATCGTAAGGCGGCTATCTACAGCTTTCTACTCGGAAACCGACAGAGCTACAAAAAGGGCAAATTCAACAATCGAGACTGTCTTAAGGCCGTTTGTGAATTGGGACTAGAAGAACTAGGCGCGGCTATGCCCTATTGTACAAATCGCAATCCGGGGACGAGAGGCAGTGTCGACAAAAGTAAGCCCTTTCTTTCTCCAGCATGGTTACGAGATGGACTCAATCCAGCTTCGAGCAGAGGAGAGGGCGGATACGCTTCACTAGACAACCTTGGACCCTCAGCGGAGCGCAGTGGAAATGGCTAAAAAGATAAAGAAGGTCATCGACTTCGCGCAAGCCGCTATGGCGGAGGCCCAACAGGAGCAGAAAAAACAAGCAAATCGACACAGAAAAGAGGCGCCGCTGCTCCGAGTAGGAGATAAAGTGTGGTTGCAATACGGAAAACACATCTCTAATAGGCGCCCGAGCAAGAAACTAGACTGGAAAAATGGCAAATATACAGTCTTACAAGTTAAGTCTCTAGGCAACGTAGTTTTAGACACACCTCCTGAGATAAATCCAACATTTCTAATGGATAGGCTTAGACTCGCGGCAGACAATTCTTTGGAGGGCTAGACAGTGTCCGATTGGCGCCCGGGGAGCGTCACCATAGAAGGCGAGCAAGAATAGCTAGTCGAGCGCATTACGGGCGAGCGCTGGAAGAAAGTCGAAAAAGGCCGGAGGCTGGAATATTAGGTCAAATGGACTGGCTATGACCAGCCTACATGGGAACCAGCGCTAGAACTCGAAGACACAGAAGCTTTATCTACCTGGCAAGAATTTTCGGCGGCCTACCGGGACGCCGATGGAAAATTGCCAAAAGACTTTCGAGACGGCACGCCTTTAGAAAGGACGCTAGAACGCCGACGGAGTAAGTAAATTGCTACAGATTAGAGAGGGAGCTTATGTAATGGGCTGAAAGCCCTATAGATTGCTTCGGTCGTAGGACCTTAGTAGCTATTGACGCTGTACGTAACAGCTCCGACGATACCTAGGAGGGCCTCGCTGGTTTCCGGTTAACGAAGGCCCTGCGGTATTGGGTTTTCACATAGCCTCCGAGAGCGCTCCGCAGGTGCTCCGGAGGCTGACTAACTATAAGGTATATAGAGCTCTCTTGTCCGCGCTGTAGATAGACTCTATCGAATTCATTACATTCTTTATCTAGAACCTGCCTTCCTAGGCGATCCCCTTTCAGCAAACGAGTTAATTAAATAGAAGTAATTCGATAGAAAATAAAGCTTTTGTTTTCAAAGCTTAAACTCGTTACTGCTATTAGCAACTGCTTTGCCTTGTACTAGATTTGTAAAGAAATTAATGCTTGCTTGTATATTCAATACTTTAACTTTCTTATGCAAGCGTTTTAAATCTAGAGTTTTCTTCGGCTTGTACTCTTTTCATAGCGCTTGAAAAGTAGCATTTAATAAAGCAATCTACGTAGGTTAATCTGCTTATAAGTTTTAATAGTAAAACTTTGTATTTAGGTGCAGTATCGTAGCAGCGTAGTACGCTAGCGAGTTATTAAATTTCTTTTAGTACTTTTAAAGCTTTTGCTATGCTGCGTATATATTAATAGCTAGATAGTTCTCTAGCAAGTTTTTCTCGTTGTAATTAACGCTTTCGTATTGCTGCGCAATCTGCTCGTAAGTGCTAAGTACGTACTCAAAAGTAGAAATAACGTTATGTAGCGCACTAAATTTTCTAGTGTTACCTCTGCTTTCGAAGCGCTTTGTAGCTACTTTCAATAGCTATAGAACTTTAATGTACTTACTACTAAGTAATAACACTTCAATTTGCTACGCTTAATCTAGTTAACGTTATCTACGCTAGAAACTTAGCTATTTAATTTTCGCAAGCAAAGGCGTACGCAGCAGCTGTACGCGTTGTTACAATCTAGTATTACAACTAGGCTTAGCGCAACACGCTTAGGTTATAAGCTACTAATAAAGTTACATAGTAAGCTAACTAAACTTTAGTTACGTAACCGCTTATTAGTAAGCGCTTAAGAATAAGCGCGCTTAATAGTAAGCGCTTAGCAATAAGCACTGCTTAGTAGCAAGCGCTTAAGAATAAGCAAAAACACTTTCTAGTATATAAACCTAAAGAAACAACGCACTTTTACAGCTATTGTCTTTAATTTTACAATCTAAAAGTTAACTTTTACTTTAACTTCTATACTTTTTGCAAAACAAAGCTTGCTACTACTTTAGTATTAAACGCTATACAACTTTCTTTAGTCTATTAAACTTACTTATTTCTCAAGAACTAACCTAAGCTTAATAAACGACTTTTTCAAGTCCGCTTAGCCTTTACATATTAAAGACTTTTAAAATAAATAATACTTTAATAACTAGTTTTCTTTATACTTGCACTAGCGGTACGAAAGTAGCAAAGCTTAACTTTTACTATAGAAATCGCTTGAAGCTAAAGAACTAGTTACTCTAGTTCAACTTTTTTTTCAAGTTCGAAAATAACTAAGTTAACGACATTAACAAGGCATCTCTAATAGCTTTTTACATAAAAAAAATAGCTTTTAAGTAAGTTTAACTTTACTTAAAGAAGTACTTAGATAGTAATAACAATAAAAACATAATTACACGTATGTTCAAAAATCGCGCTGTATTTAAAAACAAGCTGCAACAATTTTACGCAATTGCTAACAAGCTTGCAATTGCAAAAAAAACTATTTAACAAATGCGCTAGACTAAGTTAGCTAAAAACTACGCTAACTTGTTTTAACAGTACTTTATCTAAACTAACTAGAACAACAAGGCACTTATGCGCATGTACAAGCAAAAGCTAAAAAACAATGTTAAAGTAAAACTAATGCGCTCTAAAGCAGCTACAAACACTTTAAGCAATTTAATTAAAAAATTAATCTGCTTTGATAATAAGTTGTACGAACTCGCAATTAAAACGCAAGCTAAAGCAAGGTTCTACGTACTAAAGAGCAACAAGAGTTATATATTTAACACTAGTTAGTGCTAAGTACAAACGCAACACCTACGCTTAATAAGCATATACAACTTAGCTCAAAAATACAAACTTATGCACCTTAACAACTTTAACAAAAGCAAACTAATTAACAAACAATTAAAGTATAGCAAGAAAACAAGAACTTGCTATAATTGTAGCAAACTAGGCTACATTTCTAGCAACTGTTACTAAAAGAACAAAGTCGTTTAATAGTTAAACGTACTGTTTAATACTACGAGTAGTATTAATAAAAAATAAAAAGTAATTACCTTTATAAATGTTAAGAATTAGAAAGAATAGTTACCTAAAGAAGTAGGTTTAGCTAAAAGAAAGTTAATATGTAACTACTTCGAATTAACAAACGAGAAATACGAGTTATTCAACAAACAGCTATAGATTTCAATCTACGAGAATTCGATTTGGCATTATCTTAACGAGCTCGAACAAGAGCTTACAAAGAAAAACAAACAAAGAATTTATTAAAAGCTTAAGAAAACAAAACGCTTTAAAGAAAACATTCTACTTTTAGATCTAAACAAATTAGCTACTAAGAAACACTAGCACGATAAAGCTACAAAAGAATCTTAACAATGCTTTAGAAAAAAACGCAACAACGCGAACTTCTACAAACTATAGTACTACTTAAACTACTAAAACCTAGAACACGCAAAAATGTTATAGACAGTATGCTTTTACAATTACTATTTAACTTATTACTTTAACAAACAAGGCACAGAATAGTTCTCTAAGAAAAAAAGCTAATTCTGCTCTTAAAAGTAGTTTAATTGCAAAAACAACACTTGCGAATACTACCTATAAAACAAATGCAACATACTGCACTTTTTTAAAAAAAAAACCTAGTAGAACTACTTGCAATGCGAATGCTTGTAAATAGCAACTGCATTTAAGCTTAGTAGCAAACCTACTTACACTCTAACTGCGCACAACATTAGACTTTCAAAAAAACTAACAAATTTAGTACGAACTCTTTTTTAGGCTAGCAACGTTTAACTTTGAAGTTAGACAAATTAACGTAATTAACCTAGCAAAACAAATTAAGCTTTTAGTAAAGCTTAATAGTTACTTGATAAAAGCTTTAATCGACATAGAAGCATAGAATAACTTTGTTTCTACTTAAGCAGTGTTTGTAGCTAGTTTACACTTACTAAAGAAACAACAGCTTTATTTACTTGCTAGTGCTAACAAATAGTTTATACAAGCGCAACTAGTAGTTATACACAAAATAAGTAACGTACTATTGCACATTAAACAACATTAAAAAAAGTTAGCTTTCGACGTTTTTAGACTAGCTATCTACGACATTATTTTAAAACTTTTTTAGTTAAAAAAGCACAATCTTTAGATTAACTAAAGAAAGAATACGCTTTTGCTAGAGTGTTGTAGAACTAGCGCTTCTAACACTATACCTACGCATCGGCAAAGTTTAATAGCAAATAAAAAAACAATTAACGTAATTGCATTAACAAAGAATAGCTTTAAAACACAAAAGTCTAACTTAACAAATACTAACTTAAAGCTTTTAAATTAATAAGTTAGAGTAAAGAAAAAAATTAGCGCACTTTTAAGAATACCCTACGAGTACAAAAAGTTTAAATATTTCTTTTAAAAAGTAGTAGATGCAGAAGCATTACTAGAACATAAACTTTAAAACCACAAAATCGTTTTATAGAAAAAAAAGCAACTAACTTTTAGCTTAATTTACAGACTATTAGAAAAAGAGTTAAGCACACTTCGCGATTATATTAAAAATAACTTTAAAAAAAGTTACATACGACTATTACAGTTACTTGCAAAATACCTAATTATTTTTGTACTAAAGAAAAACAGCGTACTACGACTATGCGTTAACTATTGCAAGCTCAACAACATTACAGTTAAAAATCAATACTCTCTACTAAATATTATAGAATTACGAAATTAATTATTTTACGCAAAAGTCTTTACAGCGCTTAACCTACAAAATAGTTACTACTTTATTAAAATTAAGAAAAGTAAAGAATAGAAAACAGCGTTTTAAACGAGATACAAATATTATAAATATACTATTATGCTATTTAAGCTTACAAATGCCTTAGCAACTTTTTAAAAGCTTATTAACAACGTGTTAAGAATATACTTAGATATCTTTGTTGTCGCTTACCTAAACGACATCTTTATTTATTCTAAAACTTAAAAAAACTATGTTAAACATGTTAAAACAGTACTAAAGTGCTTTAACTAGTTTAACTTTTAACTTAAACTAAAGAAGTGCGAATTCTACAAGCATAAAGTTGCATTTTTAAAATACGTAGTAAAAGCGAACGAAGTACGCATAAGCGAAAAAAAGATTAAAGTAGTTAAAAAATAGCTACAACTTAAGAACGTTAAGAAAATACAATTCTTCTTAGAGTTTCTAAACTTTAACTAACAGTTTATTAAAGATTACCTAAAAATTGCTATACTTTTAACAAAGCTTACGCGAAAAAACATAGCTTTTGCATAAAGCAAAGAAGTAAAAAAAGCTTTCTAACAGCTTAAGAACACAAGCATTAGTTTACTATGCTTTTAAATATTTTAAGTAAAACAACTTTTACGCTTTAAAACCAACGCATTAGATTTTGCGCTAGAAGAATGTGCTAGTTAATTGCACAAAAGCAAATAGCACTCTATTGCTTACTACTTACGCAAGTTTTTAAAACTTAAAAAACAATACAACGTGCACAACAAAGAGCTGCTAGCTATTGTTGCATACTTACAGTATTAAAAAGTATACGCAAAAAGCTACTTAAAACTTACAATATTTACGGATTACAAGAACTTAGTTAATTTTACAACTACTAAAGTACTTAACCGAAAACAAGTTAGATAGTTAGAAATGCTAGGCTAGTACAAGTTCAAAATCGTGTACATACTAGAAAAAGATAACGGCAAAGCTAACGCTTTTAGCTAACAACATAATATTGCTAGAACAAAAGAAATTATTAACACCGCGATACTTAAAGTTAACTAAAACAAATTACTAAAACTAGCTAAGACGCTAAACGTGCTTTTAAAAATCGCAATTATAGTTTTAAAAGAATTGCAGAAAGCAATTATATAACAACATTACAACGACCTAGTTTACAGTTACTTTAGAATAACACGAATAATAAAACTTATTAAGCAAAACTACAAGTTTAGCAGAATAAAGAACAAAGTTACTACAACTGTTAAAAAATGTGTAGACTATTAGAAAAACAAATATAGTACCTACGTACAATACGAAAAAATGCAGGCTCTAAAGCTACTAGATAAGCTTTAGACTAATATCTCTATAGATTTCGTAATAGAACTACTCTTGTTAAAGAATCTTGCTATAAAAATAGCTTACAACGCTATTATAGTTATAGTCAACTAATTTACTAAGTACGAAGAAATAGTACCTTTTAAGAATACGTACACTATGCAACAACTAGAATTTATTCTTTTAAATCAACTTATCTAATACTATAAAATACTCAAATTAATTATTAGTAACAAAAACAAGCTCTTTACATTAAACTATTAAACAACTCTGTTAGCTGCAATTAAAACGAAACGCAAGCTATCAACAGCGTATTATCTACAAATAAACGAATAAATAAAAAAAACAAATTAAACTATAAAGACATATCTAAGGATATACAGCAATAAACAACAAACTAATTAAGTAAAGCTTTTACTAATAGCATAGTTAGCGTATAACAACAAATTGTCTAAGTTTATAAAACAAACACTTTACTACGCGAATTACAAAAAGCACTTACATTTCTTTAAAAAAACATTTTTTAGCGCGAAAGCTAAAACTGTTATAAGAATAGTAGAGGAACTTAAAGAAATACATAAGTTACTACAAAGTAAACTTAAAATAGCGCAACGCTAAAGCATTTTATATGTTAACTAAAAACAAAAAATAGCACTTTAGCTAAAGAGAAAGAATAGAGTTTATTTCTTTACAAAGAATTTGCGTACAAAACAACTAAGCAAAAGTCTAGACAACGTTAAAGTTAAACTATTTTTAATATCAAAATAGCAAAGCCTAGTTAATTACAAACTAGACTTGCTTAAAGACGCAAAGATCTACTTAGTATTTTACATATTCTTGTTAGAACTAGCTAACTTACAAACGCTACTCTAGCGAACTTTTCGCTATAAAACTAAAAAAAAAAACAAATTTAAAGTTAAAAAGATTATCGCACACTAAGTTGTAGATAACTAGGAAAAATACTTAGTCAAATAGTTAAGCTACCTAGACAGCGAAAATACATAGAAACTAGATACAAACTTTACAAACTACTACTAGATTCTAGCATAGTATTATTAAGAACACTATAACTAGCAATAGAAAAATCGATTAGGCTTATTGTAGCCTACATTGCAAGCAAAAACTCTATTCTAATTAACGCTGCAGGATAGTTAATTTTCTTTGCTAGCTTAGTTTCGCTCGACGCTTCTATTTTTAACGCAAAACAAAAAGTTTTTTTGCGCGCTTGCTTTTTTGCTTGCTTTAGAATTTTCTTATTTTGCAGCAAACAATTTATTACTTTTGCTAACAACTTTTTATTTTTATTTACTTTCTTTCTATACTTTTTACGAGTACGATTTAATAACTTTTACAACATATTAACACACGCTTAACCTAAACGCGTGCACTTAGCGCACTTTAAACGAGAATCTAGCATAACAAAACAATCTAGGCCTTGCAAAAAACAATAATTACAAGCAATTTTAGCAAGTGTATTAGCTTAACAGATTTTAGAGCTAAGACAAAAGCAACGATAAGTTAACGAAAACATCGCAAGTTGCTACTAGCTAGATACGAGGTAACTCTAGCTACTTGTACAAAATAAGCAGCTTCTACAAATTCAAAAACTAATTATTAAAAAAAAAGATAATGTTACAATCTAGTATTACAACTAGGCTTAGCGCAACACGCTTAGGTTATAAGCTACTAATAGAGTTACATAGCAAGCTAACTAAACTTTAGTTACGTAACCGCTTATTAGTAAGCGCTTAAAAGTAAGCGCTTAGCAATAAGCACTGCTTAGTAGCAAGCGCTTAAGAATAAGCAAGAACACTTTCTAGTATATAAACCTAAAGAAACAACGCACTTTTACAGCTATTGTTTTTAATTTTACAATCTACAAGTTAACTTTTACTTTAACTTCTATACTCTTTGCAGAACGAAGCTTGCTACTGCCTTAGTATTAAACGCTATACAACTTCTTTTAGTCTATCGAACTTACTTATTCCTTAAGAACTAACCTAAGCTTAATAAACAACTTTTTCAAGTTCGCTTAGCTTTTACACGCGTATTCTCGATATAATACTATATGTAGGCATTAAGCAAATTCTTAAGCTTTTCAACAGCTCGCTTAAACGCAAAGCAAAAAGAGTTCTATCTAGTTACTACTAGCTTAATTGGCTTAATCTGTTTATATAGCTTCTATTAAGCTTTTGCTTTCTTGCGTACAAAGCTATATAGCAAATCGTACTATTAAAGTATTTTAATATAGTAGAGAACATCTATAAGAACACCTAGCAAGCTATGTTTACGCTAATCTAGCAACAATCTTTTCTTAAGCACATGCTAAGTTTTTTCGTTTTCAAAAGCTTTTTTATTTACTTCAAACATAATTGTTTAGCTTATGAAATTAAGAGTGTAGGAGCTGCAGCGAAGTTGCTAATAATCTACATCAAAATCGTATATTTTCGCTAAATAATCCACTGCTGTATTGTTATTGCCTGCGTTATCCAAAATAAAGTATTCTACTTTTTTCGAGTTAATATTAAAGCTTCGAAGAGTTTCTTGTATAACTAAAGCTATTTTTTTACTTAAATAAGCGCCGAAGAGCTGTAGAAAAGAAATTAGAAAATTTCTAATGCAACTCGTCGAATTAGCGTAATAAGCAACAACACTTAGATACTCTTTCTTGCTACTTTTTATAGTCTATTCGTTAAACGATAAGTATATTTTGCTAAGCGCTTTCTATAAGTTCTTTATTACTCGAAGCTGCAAGTAGTTAAACAGTCGCATTATATATCTAGCTACACTTTAATAGTTCTTTGTAATAGTGCAACTAGAGAATAAAAGAAAAAAGTAACTACGTTTAATTAACTGCTTAAAGTAGAGTAAGCTACATATATAGATAACTATACATAAGCTATTTCAACTCGTACTAGAGTACGCTAGCGAATAAGTAGAAAGTACTTATTGTTAAGTATAAGTTAAGTTAGAGTCGCATAGATCTAAAGTTAAAATTAAGTTAGAGTAATTAAAGCGTAGGTTAAAGTTGAGTTATAGGTACTACTTTTAAGTTAATAAACCTATTATAACTAACGTGTTTCATTAGTAAGTCGGCTACTTTAGTAAGTTGGCTACTAAACACCGGCGCGGCGACTGCGCGGCAACAACACGTAATGTCTCAACAACACAACGCGCAAAGTACCTATACTAAAAGCGATATATATATTGCTATCTCTAATATTCAATCTAAGCAGATTTAAAGCAAAAAGCGCGCTGCTGCAGTCTACAAAGTCTCTCGATTAACGATCTAAAACCGACGCGCTAGGAAACGCTCTTAACGCAACTGCGAGCCGAAATCAAAGCGCTTTACAAAACTAAAGAAGAAGGCGATTGTGCAGCGTATACTTAACAAATTTTTACAAGGTCTACTGCTTTTGAAGGCACACATACAAGATATAGCAGATAAACTACTAAAAAAGCGCGGATGCAACTCTACTAGCAAGTGCTAGGTTGATAGGTTTATTAAGCGTACTCCTAAGCTGCGAACGCGATAGAGCTGTTTGTACAATCGCCAGCGAGCTGCCTGCAAAGACTTAGCAGTTATTGAGCCCTAGTTCAGCCTAGTTCAATTGGTAAAAGCGAAGTACGGTATCCTTAATAAGAATACTTAGAACTTTGATAAATTAAGCTTCTTAATAGGCAAGATTACGTCTTAGCTCGTAGTAACAAGCTTAGATAAGCCTAAGAAAGCAAAGAAACTACAGCTTAGCAATTGCGAATAAACTACTTTAATACAAGCTGTTAGCGCGACGAAGAAGCGCATTCTACTCTTTATTATCTTCGCTAGCAAGGTTCTAATCTCTACCTAGTTTGAGCTAGAAATACTACGCAACTAGGTTATCTAAGTTAGTCTAAATAGCTAGACAAGCAACGATCTTAGGGTTAACTAGCTTAAACACTTTAATACGCATGCAAAGTCTGTAAGAGCGTACAGGCTACTTATTATTAACAGCTACAAAAGCTATTGCTCGCTTGCTTTCTAAGACTACTACAAAGAGAACAAAATTATTGCTTTCTGCATGCTATTTTACTTATCGCACTTGCTGTAGCTTCTTGACGTCGCTTGCTTCGCACTGCTAAAGCGCTTTTATAGCAATAGTATTTCAGCTTTAGCGCGCAACTACATTTACTACATTAGCAAAGAAACTTTTTTACTAGCCTTTAAAGCTGCCTACGAGCATACATTTACTAAAGAAAACGCTCGCGCAGGGTTTAAAAGCGCTAGATTAGTTCTATTTAACCTAGATGCAGTGTTATCGAAGCTTGATGTAAAGTTGCGCACGCTAACTTCGCTACAGCGCGACGACGCTGCATAGAAAGCGAAGACGCTGCGCAACGCAAAAGAGCTAGAAGCTTAGACTACGCTTATTTAACAGAGAATGCAAAAGCGCTTAAGTTTCTTAGCGAGCTTTTTTAACGAGCAGGTACGACAGCTAAGTAAAGGCGCGCAGCAGATAGCGCATAATATAGTGTTGCTGCAAAAAAAACAGGCGCGTATGCGAAGCGCAATTGAAAAGCTTACAAAGCGCAAGACTCGTAAAAGGCAATACGTACAAGTTAAAAAAACTCTAATAGTTAGTAAAGTATCTAACTTAATTGCTGCAAAGAAAAGTAGTAGTCGTAAAAACAGCGAAACGCCTGCGAAGAAAGTGCGCGCAGAGAAGCGCTGCGGCTGTTGCAGCAAAATTGAGCATAATTCTTGCACTTGTAAAGTAAAAATAGAGAATGTAGATAGTAGTACTGCTTTTAAATAATATTATTCTATTGCGTATAGTATAGTAATTTGTTGTAGTGTTGCACTACGTCGCTGCGCGTGCGCGACGCTAGGGTTTAGTAGCCAACTCACTAAAGTAGCCGACTTACTAATAAAACACGTTAGCTGTTATAATTATAAAGAGAAAATATATTAAAATATAAAATTGTAGAGGTTTGTGCTAACTCAACTTATACCTACGCTAAAACGTTTTAGCGTAGGTATAGGTTAAGTTAGCACTAGAGTTTTACGTAAGCTAACTTAACTTTAACTCAACCTATACTTATTTACTACTCTAACTACAACTTTAATTGCTTTTTATTAGTTAAAGCTTATTTAGGTGCGCAATACTAAGTTCTGTAGTAAATACTACTAAGCTAGTTAAGTTAAACTTCGTGCAGCGTAAATATGTAGTTATTTTAGCAACGTACGTTTTAAAAAATAAAATCTTAGCAGTAGTATCTTGCGCTTTATGTTTAAAAATCTTGCGCAAGCAAAACGTAGCGTATTCTTAATTAAGCGCTTTGCAAGCAATTAGAAAGTTTTTTTAAAATTAGTTGCTATTAGTTTTTAGCAGCTTAATTAATTTGCTTTAAGTAGTAATATATACCTAGTTAGTTAGCTATTGCTTAACTTTTTTTGCAGTTTTTAAAGTAGTTTTAAGTGTGTTGTATTTGTTAGCAAGCTCGCAGCAGCGAGTTGCGTTAGTTAAACAAAAAAACTTTTTAAAAGCAACTAGTTAGTTGTAGAGTATTTTGTAGTTTTTAATAAAGTATATGTAGCGTATAGCAATTGTCTTGCTAACATTTATATTTAAGTTAGCTAAAGCTTTTTTTTAAGTATAGTACTTAGAGCGGCGTTGCTTTTATTAATTGCATTTTTATTAGTAAAACTCTTAGTTGTTTGTAGTTAAGTTAGAGAGCTTAATAGCTCTAGCTTTGTAGTTAATAAGTTAAAGCTTAGTAGCTTTTATTAGCTTAGAGAGAAGCTTTTAAGCTACGTTAAAATTAATATACTACTAAAAACCGTAGCGATTAGCAACCTCTTAGCGAATAAATAGCTAAGTAAACTAGTTATTAAGCGTGTTTAGTATAATTGTAACGCGCGTTATAGCAAAGTTAAACTTAGTAGCTATTGTAAAAGCTATAGTTGTATGTAATTAAATTTAAGCTAAGACCTAAGCAATATGCGTTGTAGGTAAACGTAGTAACAAGTGCGTTGTAGTAGACGTAGTATAGCAACGTGCAACTTAGAGTAAAGTAACAATTGCAGTAGCAAGTAAAAACAATTCTAGGTTGTAGCTAAGCTTATAACTGTTGCAGTAAGTGCAAGCAGTGCGTAGAAAATTAAAAATTAAACTAAAGTTGTATTATCTAGAAGCTATAGAATTTGTAAGTGCAAAAGTACAAACAGCACTAGTTCTAGATAAGCGTAGTACTTTTATCTATTTCATAGAGTAAAAGCTATAAACTGTAATACTTTTTCTTTTTCTTTTTTTTTCTTTGTACTCTCTAATTAGTAGCATAGCGAATTGTCTTTGGTAATAAAAGTTAAGCTTTCTAATAAGCTTTTCTATTTATCTAAAAATCTAAAGCGTTAATAGAAGTTTTATAGTTTTTTTACTTCTATTCTAAAGCAAACTTAAAGCTATTGTTTTTGTACTCTACAATAGCTTGCTGCGCTTGTAGTAAAAAAAGCGTTTCTTTTACTATTTTAGCCTTACGGCTACTAGAAGTAATAGGCTTACTTATAAGCAACTAAATTAAAGCTCTATTAACTATATTAATTGTAGTAGAGTACTTAGAGAACTTTGGCGTTGTATTGCGAAACTTTTTAAGCACTTGCTTAGCGTTAAATAGAGTAATACTAGTAGTTGAAAATAAGCTTCGAACGTTGGCAATAGTAAAGAAAGCATTCTAGGCATTCTTAAATAGGTAGTAAAAGTTGCTTTTCTTAAGAAATAGTAGCTTTTGTGTTTTTTCTAAGTAATTTTTTAAAGCTATGCTATACGCTTTGCTAAAAGAGAAAAAAAAGCTTACATTTAGCAGCTGCAACGTATAAGTACTATAAAAAAGTAGCAACAAAAGTAAAATTCTTTAGAAACAATAGTAGTTTATAAATTTTTGTGTATAATAAGATAAGTAGCTATCTAGAAAAAGTAATTGGTAACGTAGAAAGTTCTTGTTCTTAGTATACCTATTAAACACGTTTTTTAGCTAAGCTACTTTTATGTCGTTGTTGCTCTATTCCGTTTAAGTTGTGCTTACTATTGCTTTATTTTTTTCGTACTCTATATTCTTCGTCTAGCGTTTTTAAATGTTACTAGAAGTTGAGCTATACAGTACGCTTAGTAGCAGCGCGCTTTTATTAGCACAAACAGCTGCTATAGGCAACGTTCGAAAGTTTAGATCTACTTCTTAGAAGTTAAGAAAAAGCTAAGTAAACTTCGGCTATACTTATCTAAATTATCTAGCGCTACTCAAATTACTATAGTACTATAGAAAATAATAAAGCTATTTATAACGTACCTACGCTTTTGTAAAATGCTTTCTCGTATTATTTAAAGCTTAAATCTAGTATTGAGATTGCTTGTAAACTTGAGATAAGTTAGCTAGCTAGCTAGCCAAAAGTCAAGCGCGCTTACAAGCCGAAAATCTAGTTTAAGCAAAGCGAGAACTCGCTTCGACAAAAAAAGTAGAAGTAGTTTTAAGTTTTGCAGCTACTGCAGCTAAACGAAAAATAGCTTTTGCAAAAAGTGTCTAGCAACGTTAGCTTTTTAATTGATATCGATAGCGCTGCTGCTGCTGCTGCTGCCGCTGCTGCTGCTAGCGCACTCAAAGCTTCGCAAAGTCGAGGTTTGTTTGTAAAAAATAATAAAAATAAAGATAAAAAAAATTTGACAACTTGTACGACGACGACGACGATTCTAGCGCTGTAAAAAGCGTTAGTACACAAAACAAAAGTAGCAAAAGAAGTAGCAAAAAAAGTAGCAAGAGAAATAGCAAGAGAAATAACGCTTTCTTGTTACTTGCGCTATTTGCACCTCTGCTATTTGCGTTACTTTAGCGAATTAACAATTTGCTATTGCTATTTTGTAGTATTAAAATTAAAGTGCGCTGTAAAGTGCGCTAGAGAGCTCGTTTTAGCAATATAAATAAAAACTAAGTGTTAAAAGCTACTAACAGCAAGTTAGATTATAACTTAAGCGCGCTAAGTTATACGAACTTGTAAAAGTAAATTAACAATACTACAAGAAGTTTGCTGCTTAGGCGCGTAAAAGTAAAAAGCGTACTTGCTACTATATATTATACAAAGCAGCACAAAAAGAATAAGCTTGTTAAAACGCTTTTAGCGTTAGATACGCGAAAGCGTAACTAAGTTAAACTTATAGCGCTAGCAAAGTTAATTTTTAAAAAAACTTTATAAAAAACTTACATCGATTTTAACTTTATTCTAATAAACAATCTAGCGGCGCAATTTCAACTACTTACTTCTAGTAAAGCACCTAGCGCTAGAGTTAGAAATACTGCTACCTAGATTTAAAAAAATAGTTTAGCAAAAGTTATTGTAGCAGAGCAAGTAGGTAGCAGCGTAGCTTTGAGAATACAAAATTATTAAGCGTGTAGAAATGCTTACTATAAATTTTTTTTACTTACTTGCTAAGTGCAGCGTAGAAAAAGTTAACTAAATTAGTTTAAAAACTACTACGCTGTTAATAGCTATATAATTGCTATGTAAGCTTGTAAAGTTTTGCAAAAGCAAAGTACAATACAAAAGCTGTTAAATAACGTTCGTGTAGCGATTCTACAGAATAGAGATTGCGCTATTGCAAATAAAACCTAGAAACAAAAAAAAGCAAGTGCGATTAACAATAAAAACTTAATGCAATTAAAGAAGCAGTTACTAAGTACTTAGGTGCAGTAAATAACTACGCAAGCGTAGCTAGCGCTTTATACACCTAGCTTTAGCGCTAGCGCTGCTACGTACAGCGTTAATTTAAATATGCTTATATCTAAAATTCTACTTGCAATATAAGCGCCTATTAAGTATTACGTACATTAGAAAATAGTAGAGCACTTAAAAAACTTCTTTAATTAGTAGCAACGCAACTTGCTGTACATAAAAAGAAATATCTTTGTAATAATAAAAAAATGTACTAAAAACTAGGCTACAATATTAATATAGTAATAGACTATTTTAGCAACAGCTTTACTTTGCTTATATAAAGTTAGTACTTTGAATAAAAGCTAGTATACTACTTCTACTTGCGTACAAAAGTTAGTAGGTTTAGATTAACGTATAAAAGCTTTACAAAGGAAAATTAAAAAAGAGTTAACAAGTAAAAACTACGCAGCGCGCGCGTTGCTAAGCATAATAAAATGCTAGATTTATAGCAGAATAGCTGTAGTAAGTTATATTAAATGTTTAACTCTATTAACGCACTTACTCTACAACACTACTACAACGTTAAATAATTTTAAAACTTTAAAAGCTTTGTTGCTAACATGTAAATAGACACTTTTTAAATTACTAAATTTAAAAATCGCGTTATAGTAGTTGCGTACATAGCTACTAAAACAAAGTTAAAAGTTGCATAAAAACGCTTTAACGTTTGACATTTGTAACTGCACGCTAACTTACTATTATTAGAAGTGTTTTTTTATCGAAGGTACGAGTTATCGGACTCGAAAATTTCGCCTAAGAGATTGTTCTATGTTCGAAAAGCTTAATAACAATAAAAAAACAATCTCAATTCTATTTTAAATAGAATAACAAAGTAACAATTTGTTGCTTATAAATTCAATCTATGTATAAAATGTACTTAAAAGAGTTAACTACAAAAAATTTAAACTATAAAAGAAATTCTGCTAATCTATATAGTTCTATAATTCTTTGCTAAAAGCGTTTTGCTTAGTCCGCTTAGTGTGCTTAGTTGCTAAGCGCTTTAGGCTTACTAAGCACTCGCTGCTTAGTGTACTTAGTCTGCTAAAACTCTAATCGCACTAATTACTATTACGTAACTACTAACATAATTCTGCTTTGCGCATTGCTGTACTTTTGTTTTGCAAACTTGTAAGCTTTAACAACTCTTCTACGTTGTTGCTTAGTTTACAATACCTAGTATTGTTTTTGTTTGTAACATTATTTTTTTCTTTAAGAATATTGTCTTAATAGCTGTTCTGCTGTGCTGTGCTAGTTCTTTTTGTGCTTTGTATCAAAAGTACTGTTTTGTATAAAAGTAAGTTAACTTCAATTTCTATCGTGTCGTAGCTTCTTTTTGTATTTTTTTAAGTCTTTAAGTTTAACTATGCCTAAGTTTTCGCTTTCTATAGATTCGTGCTTTAAGTTAACTTGCTATTGTTACAATTAAGTTGCTTGTATTTGTAAAACTAGTTTAAAAATGCCTACTCTTTGCGGCTGTTGTTCTAAAAAAAACCTAAAGTGCCTAGTTAATTTCTTGTTAAATAAATGTGCTAAATGCTTTTAGTCTAGCGCGCCTTGCAGTTTTGCTTTAACAAAAAAAAAGTAAGCAGCTTTTTAACAAAAGCGTTGCAACTTGCAATATTAGCTTTTGCTAGCTAAGCAACAAGTGCTATCTGCGCGAATTTAAACTACTTAGCTAGTGTTCGCAGCAGAGTCTCGTGCTACTACTCTTCGAGTAGAGCTTTCTATTGCTAAAATAAAAAGAAATTAGCGTTTTGCTAATAAGTAGGTTGCTATTAAAGAGCTAAAAAAAACTAGAAGCTGCGTAGTCTAGCGCTGCTGTCGATTCTAAGAGTACAACTTCTACTAATAGTTCTATACTACTACTACTTAAAACGCTTTCGACTAACTTAAGCTAGTTACAGACTAACTTTTCTCTACTTGTTTTTTTTTCTTTTAACTTTTTTGCTTTTTTAGAAAACTTGAATTCTTTGCTTCTAGATTTTGCTAGTAGTACTTTCGTACTAGTTCTTTGCAGTTCGTAAGATTCTGTATTAGTTTCTATATATTCTAGCTTTCTAGCTATTCTTGCTATTTAACTAAGTATTTCTACTAACGTTCAAACTGTTGTAGGTTTTTAACTTCTTTAACCTTGTACTTTTTGTTTTTGAGTTTGATATTAGTTGCTACTTCGGCGTTTAGTAGCGCTAGTTTGAAAAGTAATTTGTAAAAAACTAAATGTATGCGCATACTTGTAAGTAGCTGTAGTTTAAATAATACAAGTCTTTTAACCTTTAGAATTTTAAACGGTTTTATTTGAAAGTTGTTTAACTTGTTGCATAGTCGTTTAGTTTTTAGGTTTTTTCGTAAGAGAAAAACTTTATTCTCCTTTTTAAAAGTTAGTTCTTTAAGCTTTTTTTTATTTGCTAACTTAGCTGTCGTAAAGTTTCTTTAAGCGATTTGTTAGCTTAATTTGTTGTATAATTTTTGCATTCTAGAAGCCTTGTTGTCCGCTGCTAGCAAAATGCTTTTAATATTCTTTAAATTTTAATAAGCTACTAGCTTATATTTGTAATTTGCGTAGTATAGCAAGTGTTCTATTGTCGTAAACCTCGTGCTGTTGTATGCTAATTGTGCTGTTAGCAGAAGTTCAATCTAGTTGTTTTACAGCTTGTTAGTGTACATTTGTAAATACTATTCTAGCGTTTAGTTTGTTTGTTCTGTCTAGCCGTTTGTTTGCGAGTAGAAGCTAGTTAATAGCTTCTTTGCAACTCTTAACTAGGCTAAGAACGTATTCTAAAACTTTAATGTAAACAGTTTGTTTCTGTTAGTAATAAACTGTTCTAGCAATTTGTAATTAGCGACGAGTGTCTTTGTAACCTCGTAAGCTATTTTTTCTGCTGTAATTAATTCTTCTGTTAGTACGAAATGTAATTCTTTAGTTAATTAATTTACAATTACCAATATCGAGTTGCATAGCCGTGCTAATTTAGGTTTTAACAATTTTAAAAGCTTTACTATAAAATCTATTGTAACGCTAATCTATAAGCGTGCGAGTAGTTCTAGCAGTTAAAGTAATCCGTAAAGCTTGTATCTTTTAAGTTTGTTTTTAAAACAATCTAAACAGTTGCCTACTGCTTTTTAAACTATGTTTTGTACATAGAGCATTAAGTACTCGTTTAAAATTTGTCAAACTATTTTGTTAATTTCTAAGTGTTTGTATGCTTGTAAAGCGTGTAATTCTTAAATAAGCTATATAGCTTAAGTGTTGTTTGTAACTATCTATCTTTGCTAGTTGTTTTTGCTCTATTTTTAGTGCATTTTTTCTTTGATGCTAGTAACTTTAGCTATCTTAGCTAGTTGTAGTTAGTTGTATTTGAAAGTTTTGTTTAGATTCCGTCGTAATACTAAGTTGTGCGTAACTAGTTTGTTAGTTTTTATAAAATCTAATCTTCGACTAAGCGCGTTCGCAGCTTCGTTGTTAGTTCTTTTGCAATAGTAAATCTTGATATTGTAATCTGCTATAAATTCAGCCTATCTAACTTGTTGTTAATTTAATTTCTTAGTTGTAGTAAAGCTAGTAAAGTTCTAATAATCTAAGTATACTTGTACTTAATGCCTTGCTTCTTTTAGCTGTGCTTTCTACTGTTTAAAAGCGTTTATTATTGCTAATAGCTCTTTATTGTAAACGTCGTAGTTAAGTTCTACTTCTAAGAACTTTCTAGAATAGTAGAACACTAGTTTTTATTTTCTATTGTTGCATTGCTGTAAGAGTATTGCTTTTAATGCATAGTCTAAAGCATTGGTTTTTACTTAAGTTTTCTTTTTTAAGTCGTGCATTTGTAGCATTAGTGCTGTAGTAAACTTCTTTTTAAGTTCTTAAAACGCTTGTTTCTGTATTTTCGTTTATTTAAACTTTTTATTTTTTTTAGTAACTTCTAAGAGTAGTGTCGTAGTTTTAAAGTAATTTTTAATAAACTTTTAATAAAAGTTAGCAAATTCTAAAAAAAACTGCACGTCTTTTACTATTTTAGGAGTTAGCTATTTTTGTACAGTCTAAATTTTCTTTAAGTCCATAAACACACTTTCTCTTAAAATAATAAATCTAAAATAGCTAGTTTTTATAACGTGAAATTTACACTTTTTTAAATAAAAAAGTAGCTAGTACTGCTTTATCTTTTGTAGCACTTTTTTAACATGTTTTTAATGTTCTTTGAGCGTTTTTTTAGAGTATATTAATACGTTGTTTAAGTACGCTGTAACAAAAATGTCTAAGTATTTGTATAGTGCTTTGTTAATTAGAGCCTAAAACGTAGCTAAGGTATTAGTTAATTTAAATAGCATAACCTAGTACTTATAGAGTTTATATCTAGTTTTAAAAGCTGTTATCTATTCGTGCTCTTTTGCAATTTTAATGCGATAGTATCTATCTCGTACGTTAAGTTTCGTAATTTATTTTACTTTTTAGAGTTAATTTATAAGCTTCTAAATAAGCGGTAGTAAGTATTTGTTTTTTCGTGTAACGTTGTTAAGATGTCGAAAATCTACGCACAGTTTCAATTCTTTGTTTTTTTTAAGTACGAACAATATTAGCGAAGCTATTAAGCTTTTGCTTAGTTGTATGTATTCTCGCTAGATATTTCTTTAAATGTATTTTTTTAATTCTTTCTGCTAGTCGTAAGTTAGAGAATATATTAGTTTTAGTCGCAGTTTTGTTTCTTCCTTAAGAATAATTTTATGATTTTATTTTTAGTAGTCTGCTAAGTTGTGCTCTTTGTTTTTTTTAAAGAAACTTCTAAACTCTGCTTAGTATTTAGTAGAAAAGTTTTTAAACTCTTTTTTTTATTTCTTAGAGAGGTTAGATTGTAGTTTGCTTTTTTTTAAAAGCGCAACTCGTCGTATCTATATAACGCCTATTTGCTAAAAGTTTTTTTTACAAATTCTCGCAATCTTGTAGAATGCAATTAGACTAATTCTTTTAATCTTAAGTAAGCTTTGAATTGTTGATTTGTTTTATTGTATTACAGCAACTTTCTTTTTAAGCCTTTAGCTACGTATTGTTTCGTTTTCTTAATTAATGTTAAAGTTGTGTTTTTGTAGCTAGTCGTACTTAATATACATGTTAGAACTTTTAAAGTTTATAATATTAATACACTGTTAGTACTTGTTGCTTGCAACTTTCAACTCAACTTTTTAAGTTTTCAAGTTGATTAAACTGTTTCTATATTCTAGTAGTTGTCTGTTAGCTAACACTATTCGTATTAGTTAATTTTTAACTTAATAAAGTATTTTGTTCTTTTTTACTTATCTAGAGGAAACTAATGTCTAGGCAGCTTTGCTATCAAGTAGTGCAGTAAGCTTTTAGCCTGCGACTTTTGCTTTTACTTTTATGTAATTCTATTCTAATTGCGTTTTTTGTACGCTTTGTACGGTTGTGCTAAAAGCACTTATACTATTCTAACCGTAGGTCTAGTAGCCCGCTAGTTTTTTGCTAAAAAAGCTTTTAAAACTTGTTTTTTTAAAATGTTTTACTACTCGTAGTAATTGCACTTGTCGATAAAACATTCTTATAGCTGTAAGTATTTGCTGTAGTTTTAATTTTTAAAATTCTATCTAGTTGCGTATTTCTATAGCTAATAAATTGCGCATTTTTAAGTGCAAAAAAGCTAGCGTGCTGCTTAGCACGTATCGTAGTTTTTTATGCATAATTTATTGTTGCATTTTAAGTAGTTCTTGTTTTTTAAACCTAAAAGCTACTATTTTGTAATATGCTTGCTAGACTAGTGTATTTAACATTTTTTATTGTAGCACTATGCCTATGCGCAGCTTTTGCTATAGTTTTTAAACTAATTGTCGTAGTTATGTACGTAACATTTTGTTACTGTACATTCGCTGTCTTTAAGCAAAACGTGTAATAATAATTTTAGCTATTGTTGCGCAAAAATTTTATTGTTTGCGTAGTACATGCAGTTTTTTTTGTTGCACTAGTGCTAAAGTAAGTTTCCGTAATTGTTTTAATCCGCGAACTTTATTTTTTTTTTTGTTAATTTTTGTTGTGCTATTGCTGCGTTCGCAGCTTTTTATCTTTGTAGTTTTTCAATTTGTAGTTTTTTAAACTGTTGGTTGTAGTACTAGGCAATGTAAGTAGTCTTACCGCACATCTAGCACTCGTAATTCTAAAGTTAATCTGTAATTGTTCTTGCTTGTAGGTAAGTAGGTTTAGCTTTTTAGTTTACCTACTTCTTCGTTCTTAGGTTTTCAACTTTAACTTACTTGCTATCTAGTTCTTCGTAGATTCTTAGATATAGTGTAGCTACTTGTTGTAGTTAAACTATAGCAATAGTAGCAGCTTGCGCGCCTGCTACTTTTTGTAGTATTTCTAGGTAGTTTTTGCAAAAGTATTTGTTTTTACTGCATTAAAGACATACTTTATTGTTGTAACGCTTCTAGCGTTTCTCTTTAGACAGCTCGTTTTTAAAGTTTTGTTTTGTCAAAGTAGCGTTCTTTTTATTAAACTGCTTTTGTAGTAGTTTGTTGTTTTAAATTTATTTAATGCTGTCGATATCTATTAGGTCGTAGTAATAGGTTTTTTTAATTGTAGCTACTAGGCGTATGTATAGTTTGACAGTGAACTTGCGTTTTTACTATCGTTGCTATAGTTAGTTGTCAATTTGTACTATAGTTTCAATTAACTTATTAAGTTTCTTTAGTTTTTTGTTTTGACTAATTTTATTTTTTACGTGTTTTTTTAACTTTGCGTAGTAGAACTCGCATAGGCTGCGTTTTCCTACATTATTTACTTTAGCCTAAATTCTTTTAAATTTAATTGTGTACTCGCTAGCTAAGCTTTTTTGCTAAAGTAGTTTAAGTTAGTTTATTGCTTGCTGCGTTTCGTTTACTTCGCTTTAAATCGTATAAAGTTTTTGTTTAAACAACTTTTAATTTTTAAAAATGCGCTTCGTGTTTTGCTTTATTTTCTTTACGTTTTTTGCGTGCGTAACGTAGTTTTCGGCGTATAGCTAAAACTATTCTGCTGCGTCATCTTTTATGTGCATTTCTGCTACTAGAATCTTGTTTTAATTTGTGTAGAAGCTATTGCTATAATAACAGCAGTAGAAGTCTACGTTAGTAAAAAAAAGTTTTAAGTTTTTTTTTCCTTTGCTATATTTCTCTAGGGAGAGTGCTTTTGCTAACTTTTTTCTTGTTCTACCTCGAAGCTTCGTAACTACTGCTAATAGTTTTTAAATCTATTCTGCTTGCTGCTGTATCTAATTAGCTTGCTTTGCTATTACAGTTGCTAGGTTCGTTGTAAGTGTAGTAACGCTACTGCCTGTCGTGCGTAAGCTCGTAGGTGTTGCTATATTGTTTTAGTTTTAAACCTAAAGTAGTTAACGTGTTATTAAAAGTGTTTTTTTACTAAAGGTACGAGTTATTAGACTCGAAGATTCTGCCTAAAGAATTGTTCTGTATTCGAAAAGCTTAATAACAACAAAAAAACAATTTTAATTCTATTTTAAATAGAATAACAGAGTAACAATTTGTTGCCTATAGATCTAATCTATGTATAAAATGTACTTAAAAGAGTTAACTACAAAGAATTTAAATTGTAAAAGAAATTCTGCTAATCTATATAGTTCTATAATTTTTTGCTAAAAGCGTTCTACTTAGTTTACTTAGTGTGCTTAGTTGCTAAGCGCTTTAAGCTCGCTAAGCGCTTGCCGCTTAGTGTACTTAGTTTGCTAAAGCTCTAATCGCACTAATTACTATTACGTAACTGCTAACTTAATCTTGCTTTGCGCATTGCTATACTTTCGTTTTGCAAACTTGCAAGCTCTAACAACTTTTCTACGTTGTTGCTTAGTCTACGATACTTAGTATTATCTTTGTTTATAACACCTACACGTACTTAAACTTTTTAAACAGCTTTTTTACGTTGTAGTAACAGCTGCTCTGTATGCCTAGCTCTAAAAAGTATTTAAAATTATCAAATACTACCGCTTGCAAGTAGTGTTTGCAAAGCTACGTTTTTAACTAATAGAAACTTAACTCTATCGAGTTGAAATCTAGCGAGTATAGTAGTAGGTACTTTAGTATAACGCTAGCGTCTTTATAAAGCTATTTAATACAACTTCTTTAATATATTAACGCGTTATCTAGTACAATAATTAACCTAGGTTCTAGGTAGAGCAAACAACGCGGTAGTACGTTTTTAATAAAAAACTTCTTAATAATCTCTATAGTAATTGATTTTTAGTAAATCTAGTAGGCAATGTATCTTTCTATTGCTATAGCAAGTAGAATACTTTATTTTTCTAAGTGCTTAATTGAATAGGCTAGCTTACAAGGCATACCTAGAAAAAACTACTTATATTTTCTATTGCTTGTACGCTCGTTGGCAGCGCTTTTATTAAAGCAAACAACTTAATTTGCATTCTAAAACTGTAGCTTTGCTTTAAACACTACTCGAAGCACTTTACTACGCTTTCTATGCTAGCGAATAAGTAAAAAGTACTTATTGTTAAGTATAAGTTGAGTTAGAGTTGCATAAACCTAAAGTTAAAATTAAGTTAGAGTAATTAAAGCGTAGGTTAAAGTTAAGTTATAAGTACTACTTTTAGGTTAATAAATTTATTATAACTAGCTATTATAATTATAAAGAAAAAATATATTAAAATATAAAATTGTAGAAGTCTATGCTAACTTAACTTATACCTACGCTAAAACGTTTTAGCGTAAGTATAAATTAAGTTAGCACTAAAGTCTTACGTAAGCTAACTTAACTTTAACTTAACTTATATTTATTTACTACTCTAGCGCTTTCTAGCTTTTCTAGTTACTACTTTATAACTTTAGTTAGCTTGCTGCAGCGCTTTGTAGATTATACTGCGAGAAATAGTAAAGTCGTATGTATCGTATAAAAACTCTATTATCTCTTTAATATACTAAGTAGGTTTTTTTTTTAAAAACAACAATAGGCTATTCTTGTAAAACTACTTTATATAGCTAGATTAGTTTATTTTAACTATACAAAAAGAATATAGCTGCTTCTACTATTTAAAAGATAATCGAATTGCCTAGAAAACGTGTTGATAAACGCTAGTATCTCTAAGAATTTAGAAAAAGTTGAAACTTTAATTAATATAGTTAATTACACGCTGCAGAAGCTCTAGCTAAAGCTAATAACTAGTTAAGCGAGATTTAGAGCTCTCTATAACGGTACAAGAACTTCAACACCAAATATAAGCTTTATATAATAAAAAAACACTTTACGTTAACAGAAAACAGCAGAAATAGAAAACTAAAATAGCTGCGTTATTTTGCTCTATACTAATCTCTATACGGAATAATAACGCAGCTATTTCTAGTTATATTCGATTTCCGCGCTTCTACGCTTTCTTAGAAAGTAGATCTAGACTTTCGCAACGCATTATATTACCGTTAACTACTTTCTTAACCTATTTTGAATAGGTTAACGACGTTTTTCTCGCTTCTATAAGTTTCTACTAAAGACTTTGTAGCTACTTTTACTTTTACCAAAGTAAAAGCTTTTCTTATCTATATTGTATATATTAGACAGTTAGTAGTAGTATTTACGAAGAATTTTGTTGAGATCGCGAAACTACTACTTGTATTTGTATAGAGAATCTGCTCTATAGCAGAAATAGTTTTTTTTCTTGCTGTAATGCGATTTCAGCTTATCTTTGTAACGAGCGAGAAAGCGCGTTACTTAAGTTTTTAAAGCAAGCTTTCTAGCAATTAAAGCGCATAAATTTCGCAGCATTCGCTTGCTAAGTAGCAAGCTCTCTTTAGTTAACTATTTAATATGTTTTATAAAATCTAACTTTTGTTGTAAGCTAAAGTGTTGCTAGTTGATTAATTTAGTAGCATACGCGTTACATTTGCTTTGATGTTAGCAAGCGAGCGTGTAGCGTAATACACTAAAGTAGAGAGCAACTTTTGTGTACGAGAATCGTGCATTCGATAGCTGCGATTCTAAAAATTTAATCGCTGCATTGATTAGATCTATATTGAGTAGAATATCGCGTGTAGAAGTTATAGGTAAAACGGTGTTGTTGTATTAAAGTAAGCATTACGCGAACACAAGCATTACGCGCACATTTTCGGTAACGCACGCACTTTCTCAAATTCGTGTTACCTCAATTAGCTTACATACTTTGCGGCTACGCTAAGACTTTACCTCGCAGGTGCCTAAAAGTACTTTCAATTCTTTTACTTTAAGGCGATTTCCTGCTAACGCATCTACTCAAGACAATGTCTTTACCTTTGCTAATAATAACCAACGTCTCTCTCTATCAAAGGTCTAAAAAAGTTAAGCTATGCTACTAAGCCGCTTGTCGAGAGAATATTAATAGTGTCAAAGAACAGGTCTAGAGTTTTTTGCATGAATCTTGGTAGTTAACGTTTAAGCAAACCAAGCCTTATTTTACGTAGCTGTTCAAATTGCTTTTTATCGCTATTAAAAAGCAGAACATTGAACTAGTGCAACTCTTGCTTAACGAGAAAGTTGCAAAAGAATTAGATTTTCCGTTCAAAGCTGCTGTACGTGCACGAGCATTTGAGATTATGCATTTCTTCTTTAGGCTTGAATAGAATATAAACATACTAATAAGCCTAGGTAAGCTTTCTACGTTAAAGTACTTTTCTACGCCTTAAATACAATCTTTGCTTACAAAGCTCTAGCATTTTTATATGCTAATGTAACTAGAAGATAGTACAGTAGCTTCTTGCTTACAGTGCCGATTCTAGTAGCTGCTGCAATTAGAATTTAACACCTATGTCTCAAGCTATGTTAGCAGCTCTACTAGATTTTATTAACTATTTGTTTTTTTAGAAAGCAAACTCGTACTGTAGACAACTCCTTTATTAGGCTGTTATTAGAAACAAAGTTAATGCACTACAGGTAGTCTGTTGAATTGTAGAGCTAAGTGTATCTATTAATAAAATTAAGTATAAAAATAACCTAGAAAGATGGTCAGCGCGCAAATAGTTTAGTCTTGGCACACTACTCTATCGGGCTGCAGAATTTGGGAAGGTAGACATCGTCAAGTACCTGTTGGAAGCGGGCGCCGACCCTCTGAAGTTGGATACTAAAGGGAAAACACCACGACATTGGGCCGAGACATCCAACTTCATCGAATTAGCTCTCATTCTTAAAGAAGCAGAGGTGCGGCCACCGAGTTGTTAGGGCCCGGGCCTGTAACTAGGTATGGTGATCGTTGTTGCTGAGGGAAGCAGACCGGAGGAGCTGTTGATGACCCCCAAGGGGCAAGAAGATGCCTTACGGTGGGTCGGAGCGGCCAATGAGGCGGAGGCAGGGTGTTGGGGGAGGATAGACTGGCGAGGGCGGCGTGCTTATATGCGATGGGCCGATGCACAGGCCGGATAAACGCGGCGAAAGGCCTCCATTTCCCGATGCAGTTTCACCCTCTCAATATCTATGTGTCGGTGCAAACGCATCCGTTTTCGGCTGGCTTTGGCCGCCGCTTTTTACGGCCATTCCACCTCGCTTCTCTCCTTCCGCAGTGCCGCTTTAACGAGAGCCAAGAAGAGCCTCGGTCCATCACCCCTCCCCCACCTTGTGCACTCCGCCTACCGTTTCTCACTTCCCCTTCTCACTTCTCGTCTGCGGCGCGGTTATGTCACAGCTCGTCAACCTGTCTGACGGTGCGCTGCTACTTAAAGCAATGGCTCGCCCACCCTTTGCTCGCACAATCGCTCCTGCTCCTGTCCCGTCTCTCTTCCACCCGCTTCTCAGCATCATCTGCGCATCTACCGCTTCAGCCGTTCCGATGCCCTCCACAAAGCCAACCGCTCGCAGGAAGCGAACCGGCGCCACCTCCGCTTCCTCCTCCCACTTCAAGAATGGCACTCGCGTTCGAGATCCGTATCCATTGCGTCTATCCCAGCCATCCTCCACCCCAGACTCGTACCGGGAGAGCTCGATCTCGTCCTTAGTCACCTACTCGGTTCCAAACACCGAAGCAGAATCCCTATTGGAACCAAATGCGCTTGGAAATGTCGACGACAAGCTACAGGAGGGGCTTTCGGACACAGAGCTAGACTCGGAAGGCGATGTAATCATGGCGGACATTGCTGAGTGTGAAGCTGAGGGTCCGACGAAACCTTTACACACACGTAATATGCAGAAACTATGGAAGAGGGAAGGCCAATTCTAGGAGAAATAAGCCATTCAGTCCACCAAGGACTTGCATATCAACCTCCCTAACTCTGCTAACGGTACAACCACGATTAGGTATTGCTCGAAGATCGTAAAGAAGACGAAGATGTCACCGGAGGCACAGCTACTTTCATGCAAACCTAAAACGTTCAAAGCCTATCTACGCTGGCGGAAGAAACATTTTCGCATTAAGAAGCAAAGCGCAATGCAGAGTTACTGGAAGAGAATCAGCAATTGCTATCGGCACCTCGCTGGTGAACGTACCGTGTCCGTGCGCGTAACAGGCCACGAACATCAAAACACTAGACAAGCCACCAACTTTAACGCGTCGTAACTCTACCACTATGGCTCCAATTGATGATGCAATTGCAGCAATTAATTTGCTAAAACTAGAAAAACACTTTTCGTACTGCGCAATTGCTCGTTAGTTTGGTGTACCAAAGACTACGTTGACTTAAAGACACCAAGGTCGTCAGCGCCCACAGGAAGCCAAACATCGCGATTAACTACTCTTCAGCCTACAACAAGAGTACGAGCTTGTAGAGTATATTAGAAGCTTAACAAAGCAAGAGCTACTACCTACAAGAGAAATAATACGAAATTTCGCCTCTGAGATCTGCTCTAAGAGCGCCTCTAATGCCTAGGTTACGCGCTTTTTAAGCCGAAACTATAAGCACTTTACTTTGAAATACACTTTTAGAATAGACGCTACACGCTACAAAGCTAACTCTAAAAACAAGTACAAAGCGTACTTTAAGCTACTACACTCTAAAATTATTTAGTACAACTTAAAGCTTTACTATATATACAATATAAATAAAAAAAGCTTTATAATTAGTGTACTTAGCTACTTTAAACAAGTGTTTAGCCGTTAGATGTAAAAGCGTAGAGAAGTTACTATAGCTTTTTAAAATAGCTTTCGTAAGTAAATTACTTTTTTAGCAGCTATTTGCGTAGATAGAAGTGCTTTCTTGCTTAGCTTTATTTACTAGTTAGCGAACAGCTTACTGCAGGCTTTATAAGTAGCTGCTATTAAAACTAAGCAACACAACGTCTTTGTAGCTTTATCTTCGTTAAGATAAACAAACAACGACATTAGATTAGCGTAGCTAAAGCAAGTATTTAATTGCTGTACAAAGCAAAAAGCGCGTTGCAAAAAAAACTAGCGTTTTTTTATACTTAACGGCTATAGCAGTTACTTTACAAAGAACTTTATCAACTACTGCAACTTTTATTGTATACTTTTAGCTATATTTTCTTTTTACTTTACTTACACGCTTTAGCTACTTAATGTTGTTTACTTTAAGTTTCTCTTAAGTAGCTACTTAAAAAAGCTCTCTAGCTACTTTTAAAAGAGCTAAAAGCTTATTTTAGTTACGAAAAGAAACTTCTTTCTACTATTCTAGAGTGCCTAGCAGTTTGCCTTTACAATAGAAACGATTTTTAAGTTTTTTAAAGCTACTAGCATATAGCCTATAGAGCTAGAAACTATACTCAAACGCTTTGAGAAAGAAAGCTCTAGCGAGCATAGAGAAAGTAAAGTAGGTTCTTTAGTACTTAAAGAAAGCAACTAGCGTTACATAAAGCGTCTCGTACGCTTTATAGTAAAAAATACTACCGCAAAAAACTCTAAAACGCTTTCTCAAACGCTTTACTTACTTGCAGCTCAAAATAAGCTGCTACACTATAAGAACAACGGCTTAAAAAAAGCTTTTACTATTAAGAAAAAGCATAAGAAGCGCAGCAAACTTTTTAACTTGCAGCAGCGCGAAAAGTACTATAGTAGTGCTATTTTCTAGTTACTGCGTAAGATTAAAAAAGCACGTGCACGTAAAGCAGTAGTACAATACTAAAAGCATAAAAAGCAGCTTGCAAAAGCGAACAAAAAGGAGCTTCAAGTTGCTGCTAAGCTTTTTTAAAAGCAACAAGCTAAGAAAAAACGCGTAGCGAAAGAGAAAGCCAAAGTAGTAAGAAATTAGCTAAAGGCCGAATAGGCAGCTGCTTGCGCAGCTAGAATTAAAGCTCAAAACACTAAGAAAACATTTAAAACCGCTTAAATAAGTAAGCGCAAAGTTTTAATAGCGCTTTTAGCAAAGCGTAAGCTTAAGAAACGCGCGCGCGGTACTACAGCTATTAGAGAGTTGCTAAAAGCTGCACTAGCTGCTCTACCTAAAGTTAACTTTCGTAGCTGCACTATTAACGTTCTACGCAAATATAAATAGTGTAGATTGTTTGCGAGCATATTACGAGTTTCTCTACTAAAAAATCTTGTTAAAAAAGCTATTATAGCTGTTACAATAACTTTATTTTTATAGTAGTAAACATGTTGTTCGTAGCTCGTTACGCGACGTAGCTTGTTACGCGCACGAACACGGTATAGTGCCCGTGCGCTAGATAAGCTAGTACAGCTAATAAGCTACTTTAACTAAAATTAGCAACTGCGAAAATAAAGCTGTAACGTTATTTACTACTAAGCAACGCACTCTACTAAGCAGCGCACTCTACTAAAATCGTACTAAGAAACATAGTACACATTACGATTATACTGTATTATACAGAATTATACTAAATCAACTAGTATTATTTAGTATTAAAATTACTAGAAGTAACTACTTTACAGGTTTGCGCATTATGCTTTGTTCTACTGCAGCGTTTACAGCGTCGTTGTCGTAGTGCTGCACTTGCTACACTATTACTACTTAACCTCTTCGCAACTATTTCTTGCTTACTACTACTTTTCTTAATAGCTAACTTAGCTCTAGCTTTTATCGTAAGCGTACTCTCTTTTTAGATGTACTTTTGTTTACGACTTTTACGCTTAGTTGCAGCTTTAATAGTAGTGCGAAGCTAGGCAATTTTATTAACTATCAATGCGTGTTTGTAAGCTACTATCAACGCGCTTTTCTTAAGCTTCTGCAGCAACTTAACAATAGAAGTTAGTAATAAGTTAACGCAGAACCTAACTCTACTGCGAATAAAAGTAAATTGAGCTTTAAACTTGCGCGCGTTGCTTAGTGTTTGCGACTCCTAAACAGTAGGTTGCTAAGGCAGCTAATTAGGTGTACAAAAACGCACATTAAGCTTTAATATTACAGCATCTAGGTTGTGTAGAACAAGCTTAGTACTTTTAAAAGCTCTTTTAATGCTCTTCGCTATAAACGTTTTGAAATAGGCAGTTTTAAACGTAGTAAAAAAGTCTAGTTTAGCAATGTAAGTAACAAAGCAACGCGCTAAAACTATAATCTTAGTACTGTATGCGCGCTTTAACGGCGAAAAGCAGCTAACGTTAAAGAGCTGTAGTAGGTGCAACAAGTGTAAAAGCATACACAAAGTAATTATCTTATATTCTATATAGTAATTCTAGAAAGCAAGCGAGTTATAGCTTTTGTAGCCGTTTAAAATTAGTAGCTTACTACTTTCTATAGTACGCGACACAGTAAACGCGTTAAAGTGCTTTAACTACGCAATTTCAAGCTTATTATTTGTCTAGCTGTTCTTACTAACAGTAAGAACCTAGTTGCGAGGTATAGAAACATTTTCGTACTACGTAGAAATGTAAACTATGCTAGCGTAGATAATAAAAGTAAAATCGCCTACTTACTTGCGCAAATGCAACTAATAACAGTAACCTACTTGCGATTACCTAGCTAAACTATTTTAAGTTTCTTACGTTTCTTTAAAGCTGTAATAACAAGCTAGAAGCCTATAACGCTTATTATGAAACTAGATTTATTAAAGTTGTAGGTGTTTTTATCTAGGATGCTATGCTTCGCTTTTACGTTAGCTACAAGCTTAAACTACGCGTTTATAACTTTAAGATTTTTTTGTTTCTTTCTTTAATTATTGTAAAATCGAGTCTAACGCGTTTTAAGCTTTTTCTTTTGCTTTATAAACTAGTCTAGCTAGTTGTTGCTAACTAGCTTAAGCCTTTAGTAGGTACGCAAGTTGTTGGCTATATCTCGCAGTAAACTCTTCGATAGTAGAAACTCTTTTGAATCTAGGTTAAGTATACGCTCTACTATCGCGTTCTCTTTAAGTAGCGTAAAATTCTTGCAGTTAAGCTTACAATCGCGTCGTAAGCGTCGTTCGTAGTTTTAATAGTTAAAAGTTTTTTTAGGCACTAGATAAGCTCGCGCAGCAGCTCGTTAAAAAAAAAACGCGTTGAATCTCGTAGCTCAAATAGCAATAGTTATTTTAGCTTTATTACTAGTTGATATAGTAGATAGTAGTAGCTGCATTGTAATAGTACTAGTGCTTTTAGTACGATTTTAGTAGAGTGCGCTGCTTAGTAAAGTGCGCTGCTTGGTAGTAGATAACGTTATAGCTACATATTAATTTAACTATTATAAAAATTTTTAGTGTATTACTATATAGAAGCTTGCGCATTTTTTACACTATTTAAATTTTTGTAGTACTTTAATTTAGCGGCTTTGCGTAGTAGTTTTAGGTAGAAGCTGCAGTAGCAAAGATGTAGCATTAACACTACTTGTAGTACTTACAGCACAACGCTTTTTTGTAGATTTTACTACAGCGCTGCGTAAAACTGCTTGCTTGTTTTTGTTTAGTATATTGCAAGATTTTTGTAAAGTTGCAGCATTGCGTTGCTACTTTTTAAGCGCGCGCGCAGCAGCTAGCTTTGCAGCTTTCGCTTTTTGCTTTTTATTAGCACGCTTCTTCGCAATTTGTTGCAGCGCTTTTGCTTTTTCTGCTATCTACTTTTTGTATAGTGTAGCTGCAGCTTTAAGCTCTTTTTAGTAAGTTTTTTAGAGTTTTTTTTGCTTTTCTTTGTGTTGTTTGACTATTTTGCGCACTTAAGCTTTTTGGATTTTGCAAGAACTTTATAGTACAGCGCTGCTATAGTACTCCTCGCGCTGCTATAAGTCTAAGACTTTACTTTTTTTTTTATGCTTTCGTTTAGTAGTAAGTGCTACGCGAAAGCTATTGTTTTTGTAGTAAAGTAGCTTGTTTTAAACTTGTAAAAAGTGTAATGTTTTAGCAAAGCGTTTAGCTTTATCTTTTGCTTTATCTAGAACCGCAGCGTCTAGAATTTTTTGTATATTATTTTAACTATTTCTATTACTAAGCTTTTGCAGTTCTATATTTTTATTTTTATTTAAAGTAGTAGTGTTAAAGCGTTTGAGTATAACTTTTGCATCTATTAGCTACACGCTTGTAGCTTTAAAACTTTTTTGTATAATTTCTCTTTTTATTGTAGTACTCTACGCTAACTAAAATATTAGAAAAAAGTTGCTTTTTTTAACGCTAATAAGCTCTTGCGATTAGTGTAGGTAGCAGTTAAATTCTTGCAAGTAGTAATTTAAAAGAAAAAAAAACAACACTACATTAAGCAGCTGTAAAGTGTAAGTTAAATAAAGAAAAAAAATAGCTAGTAGAATTTTATTAGCGTTGCAAAAGTTTATAAACTTGCGCGTAAAGTAGCTGCTATAGCTGTTAACAAAAAAAAAGCGCTATTGCTAGCGCGCTTTTTGCTTTGTGTAGCGCTTAAACAGCTGCTTAAGCTAGGCTAATTTAATATCGTTATTCGTTTATTCTAAAGTTGAGTTGGCTATAAATACTTAGTGTTTTTTAGCTTCAACGTTGTTAACCTAGCTTGATTGCAAGCTAGCTTTTTTTTTGTAAATAAAAGTAAGCAGTAGCGCTTTACTATTAGCGCAAACACAAGCTAAAAGCGTAATCTATTTTCTATTGCTATCTTGTATAGCCGCTGTACGCAGTTTTGCTTACTAAACTACTTTAAAAAAACGCGTTTTAAGCGTGTAGTAATGCTAACAAAAAAGCTTTTTTTATTTATATTATAAGTGTTGCGCGCTTTAACGTTGTACTTCTGCATTTTTCTATGTAGTAGTTAAAAGTATAAATTGTATTTTTTATGTAAGTTAGCTTAGTAACGATTGCAATTAATTTTAGCGCTTTATTTAGTAGTAAGCTCGGCTTTATAGCGATGCAAAAAGCGCGAAACCTACGCATGTAAAACTTTTTGTTTTGCAACTGCGCTAGCGAAATTTTGTACTATTTCTTTTGTTAGTAGCAAGCTTTGCTTTGTGCATTTTTTTATGTACTTTACAAGTTCTTGCTTTTGTTGTAAGTTAAGTAGTTGCTGTTGTTTTAATGCAGCTGTATAAAACTGCGTTTTGCTTTTATGCCGTTGCAATAGTGTAGTGCAATTAACACTAAACTATTGCGCAACTTTGTAGTAAAAGAAAAATGTGCTAGCTTTACGCAATTTAATTGCTTTAATCGCAGCTTTGATTAAGTTCATGTTAGTAGAGATGCGACGCGTTAAAGTTGGGATAATGCATATGTTTTGATGCGGGGTGGCTCATCGGCTGTACCGGCTCATCCGGCGCACGGGCACTGTATGGCCCCAAACATCCTAGATGACATCTGCAACGTACGTTTTCCCTACTTGGTCCACCCTCCTGTGGCCGCCAACTAACGTTTCGACAGTGGCTTCCGACGTTAGGCCTCGACAATTCACAGAAGGAAAAAAGTGCCATGTACGTTCAGGACCTTTACTCCATCCTTGATGCATTGTGGATCGACGACAGGAGAGCCCTGTATGGCCTTATCCGCGTCTTTATCTCCCTCCCCCTTATCATGTCCGCGACTACAGCCACAAGACCTGCAGCTATAGTAGCACTTACTTTCAAGGATATCGAGCTCATGAAGATTCGCAGCCTCAAGGATGTAGAACAGAGCACCTTTAATGTAGCTACAACTGTAAGTATAGTGGTGATAAGTCCAAGTACAAGTGACCTGAAAATAGTGCCAAAGGTTGCATTGGATAAGGCATCCTGAAAAGTTTGAAGGTCTTGAATCTCCTGATGGAAAATCGTTTCTAAAGCTGGCGGGAGGAGGTCCGAGAGTTTGAGGGGCAACTTGTGGCAATATAGTGTCTGAATGACTTGCTCGAGGCATACACTTTTTGTGCCGATTGAGATCATACGCGGTATTGTGATATCTTCAAAAGCACTAGATATACGACTCCGGGCGCTACTCTCTATAGAAGACGCAGCATTCTGTACTTGAGTGGCAACACTTTGGACTCTGCTTTCAATATCTGGAATAGTGGGTATCTTTGTTATGGGAAAGCCTCGTCGGGAGGGAAGTAATGTTTTTAGTGAAGGCAGGCCGCTTGGATCACCTTTTCACTCAGATGTTAGACGCCGATTTCCCTATACTAGAACAGACCCTACATGTAAAGTGATAACGCCATGTTTCTGGATATCTGGCTTCGTTAGTAGGATTAAGCTGACGTTCTTAATGACATCCTTCCGGGCATCATAGGCAGAATTAACGTCCTTGAACTCAATCTTTCCAGTCAGCGACCGTAGGCTTGGTGTTAATGAGCTGAAAGAGGCGTTCGGCGTCAATGAGACGGGCTTCGAGTCGACGATAAAACGGATTTAATACGGTGTAGCCTGGTGCAGGATGGTGGAGGTTTGTCGCGCTGTACGCTGCGGCGATTGGGAGGTGTAAAGTTTCAGTGTTTCTAGTCCTTGAGGATGCGCTATTTCTAGTTTGGCGTTACCGGTATGGCAGCCTATGCACAGCCTCTGACGAGCCGCCACCAGCCCGTCCCACTCCTCTCCAAAAGACCACAGCTCCCGTGGCCGCCCACCACACATCGCAGTCTGTGGTCGAGCTTGTCCCAAGCCTC
The DNA here is from genome assembly GCA_011032825.1 of Massariosphaeria phaeospora. Lineage (NCBI taxonomy): Eukaryota > Fungi > Ascomycota > Dothideomycetes > Pleosporales > Massariosphaeria > Massariosphaeria phaeospora. Next base: position 498,347 of record JAADJZ010000029.1, on the reverse strand, counting down.
ACCGCCGTTTCGTGCTGGCCGACATGGCACCAACGGCCACAACAAACTGGTATCGTCATTGCACAACAACGACCATTCGGGCACTATCGCGCCAACTAGCCACCGACACGTATGTAGTTACTTCGCCGGACACAGACTCCCTTGACGAGCTCGATGGGCTCACCCCCCGGTCACGCAACCACACACTCATCCTATTCCCAAGCTCTCGAACAGCGAGACTCTTGCCGCTATTGCAGATGAACCCGATAGCGACAGCGACACAGTTGCAGTCGCAGTCGGCATCTTCCGCCCGCTCAGGAAGCCCTTCACATCGGGCTCCCGGACCGTGTAGCTAAAAACTAGTGAGTATTCAGTTAGAGAACATACTTACCAATGAGCATACCAGGTGCGCTGATGTCAATAATTTAATACGCTGCCGCCGCCATGGCTAGAGAAGCTGAGAGCGCGTAGGAATTGGGTACTGACGCTGCATGCTCTACACCTTTACGAAGGTAACAAATTTATTGATGCTAGGGAAAGCTATGTAGAAGTGGTCTATTGTACACCAACAGAAGAATGTCATTAAGAAGATTAACTTGTTTTCTTCCCCTTCTGCCTTTTGGAGGCTCCTGGCTGAGCGAAGGAGGTGTCTGGAGTAGTGACCGGGGTACCTGACTGGCTGTTATCATCCCCTGTCTGAATCACCGATCCCATGAAAGATTCTGAAAGGTGATTTGAACTTAAGTCTTGCGAAAGCCCAGTATCTTGTTGAAGTGGCGGGACATCAAAATTCACCCCGGAGGGCAATTCATCAATAGCTGAGCAGAGTCGCGCAAAGTGGGTGGGCATCCACATATCGTAAACGCTTTTAGTAAATTTATACGTTGTCCATTTCTCTTTTCCGTCTAGTTCCTGGAAACTAAAGTCGCGAATAGGGTGACGGTAAAAGGCTGTTTTAGGCCCGTCAACAACAGCGTAGTGGCCGTATATCCGGACTGAACGATGGTCATGCGAGACAGAAAAGGCAAGGATTTCCCGGTTGATTTCCTTCTCGCGTTGGACAAGCCGGAAGAGCTCGACAACGGCTCTGACAGCGAGTGTCATGCTGTGCGCATTTTGTCGGTCGGCGATGTCGAGAGCCGCAGCGCCACACTTTGCTTCGCACGTAAGAAACGGGAAGTACATGTAGTATGTTGCCATGAAGTATGACTGGTCGCCAGCGATGAAGTCACCAATGAAGGGGCCAAGCTTCCCGCGCTGTTCCTCGGAGAATGCCTCTCTTTTGAACCCGACTGAGTAGTCGGGCTGCGGGCGAGTCCCGGTCAATGGGACGGAGTTGCTCCAACCTTCGTTGACACTTTCAACCAGAACCTCCAGCTCTTTGGCGCCAAAGGTAGCTAGAGTTTCGGCAGAAGGGACAATTAATCGGGCAACATCTTGAACCACTCTCGCTTCGTTTTTATCCTGTAGTTTTCGACAAGCCCTATCAAAAACGTCGTCTTGAAACAATGTGTTATCCGGAGTGACCTGCTCCCTCTCCAGTAAAGTCCGGCACAATCCTTTACTTTTGTGTGTCACGTCAAGCTGTGACTTGTCCATGTAACTACCCTTTGTTTCGAGAAGAGCTTTGTATCGAGGATTCTGATACAGGGCGCTTTTCTCCTCTCTAGGCTTCTGATCGCTCGGCGTGATTGAGCTACCCGCGAGGGAACCCGGCTCTGATCGTTTGCGACCTGAGGAACGCGCCGACCTCTTTCGTAGAAGCAGGTGGCTCATTGTATCCGGCTCGAAATACTGTTTAGGCCAAAACCCTACTTTTCGCCAATGATCGATCGCCGTCTTAATATCACCTCTGATCCGGGTCTCTTGATCAGCAAGTTTTGTAGCGGCGGGGTCGGCGGATAATCGCAGCCTTTTCGAGTACGGCTCGGTCGGAACGCTGGCAGACGAGCGGAAGGCTTCGTGTGACCGTTTTCGCTGTTTGGGCTGAGGCGAAACTCAGCTAAGTTGGTAGAATTTAGAGAATGCCATAACTTACCTTCTTTGTAACAAAAGGATGCTGCTGCTGCTGCTGCTGCTGCTGAGAAAGCTCGCCCGACGCAATGTTCAGTCGAACACTATTACGGAGCGGCTTCTGCACTTTGGCTTCGCTGATATGTCGACGTTTCGCTGTCGTAATGTTAGTGGGATAGGGCTGCTAGAAAGTACAGGGAGGATGCACTTGGTTCTCCAGGCTCGGACTGGTGGCGCTGGCGTTTCTTGGGGTTTGGGTCATTGAGGTAGGAGGCCATAGCGAGATCTACTTTGCGAGGGATGATCGCAACTTTATGCTGCAAGCGGGTGTGGTTGCGTGTCGCTGGTAATGCGAGGGCGATTGGGGAGGCGATTGTGGAGGCGAGGATCTTGGCGTAATATGCGCTAAGCTATCTGGGTGTAGTTGGCACACACGGGCGGACCGGGCGCTCCGTGAGTCACTACAGTGTCTAGGGTACGGAGTGTTGGTTTGGTGCTGGGTGGAAGGTCTGGTAGGCCGTTCAGGGTGGCCTTCCAATCACCTTCAAGCAATCGCGTGCATGGAGATGGCGCCCAACAACACTTCAAAGTCTTGTTCTTGCGACACAAAACCGATTGCTGGAGCTGGTCGGCGGGCCAAACGCCGCAGCATCTTCAGGGCGATGATGCTTCCTCCCGCTCCCCCAACCATAGCTACGCCGCCACCTCTGTTTTTACACACCTTCCTCGATCACCCCTCCCAACGTGCATTGAGAACACATCACATGTCGAGTCGATTCAGATGCGATAGCCTGCAGATATGTCACAACGCAAAGCAATCTGCCCTCCCGGAAGTGCGCGCTGCCTAATTATCGGGAGAGTCCGCCGCCTAAGACGCGCCGCCTCGAGATGCCGAGCAACGGCCACAACAAATCCGTGTTTTCGTCGCACGACAACAAGCACATGGATCTCATGCGAACTTAACATTTGCAGTAGATGAGGTTGCGCGGATGTGTTGGACAATTTGCGTTAGGGTCGTGCAGCTGAGATCGGTGCAGTGCCGTTGATTGGCTGCAGCCCGCAACAGCTACCCGGCCGCCAAGTAACAAGCTTCAAGCCCCGCCCCCGCCAGCGCTGAGCGCCGCCGTCTTACTCACGCTCGTCTCGCCTCCTCAAGTTCGTCCCTATGGGTGATACTGTGGTATCAGGCATAAGTATTATCACCTGGACCGCCGAGCATGGGCCCTGGCTCCGGAAAATGGTGATCAACTAAACCAAGTTGGGATGAATGGATTCTTGAACGATACGCTCGCTTGTTTCAATACTTAGTGTGCCCGCCCTTGGCGTCAATTACTGCCTGGCACCTCTCTGTCATACTATCTATCAAAGAGTTAAAGTATTCAAGTGAAATAGCTTCCTAGGCCTCGTTCACAACCACACGAAGCTGATCATATGTGCGCTGCTTGCCTGCAGAGAAGTCTGGATAATTAAGTTCAATCCAGTCCTTCATCTTATTCTACACGGCCTTAATTGGATTGAGATTAGGTAAAAAGGCAGGCTAAAATATAGAATAAATACCCCGTTCATGCAGCTCTTTTAAAGTAAAAGCAGCTAAATGTCCAGGCGCTCCATCCTGCATAAAGGTAAGCTAAGGACGCATCCTCAGCCATCTATGAACAAGTGGCACTATCCTCTCACAGTATCTCTCCTTGTTGATTGACCTCCATTCCTTTTCCCAAAAAAGGCATGGACCTTTCTCCCTGCCTAAGAAACAGGCCTAGAACATCTAGCCTCTCTTCTTACGGAGTTTGTCTACAAGACAGGTGTCATCTAATTCCTCTTTAAGTAGCCGTGTTACCTACTTTCTCCGGTGCCGGCCTCTAGTAACCCAAGTCTCATTACTCTATAAAATCCTCTCCTATCTCCAGCGTTCCCACCTAACGTGTTCCTCTGCCCATGCTAAGCGTATATCCTTATTCTGTTGAAAAAGTAGTGGCTTTGCAAGAGCAATACGTCGTGTATATCCAGCTGTACGAAGGGCGTAGCAGATAGGGTACTCAGTAACATTCCATTTACTAAAATGATTTGCCAAGGCTGCCCAGCTTATCTGTCTTGTGGCCCTACTCTGTCGAACAAACTGGATAAGCTTCTCAACCTGTTCAGGACTTAGGAGTGGTGGTCTGCCAGATCTCTTCTTTAGGGTAGGAGGGACTCTTTCAGAGTATCTAACCTGGGCTTTAGATACTCCAAGCTGGGTAGATATGAATGAGCGTGAATGGCCTGCTTGGGCGAGTGCTTGAACACGGATCCGATCATCACGGCTGATAAGATGAGAATGGCGTGGTATGCGTGGTGTGCGTGGTGTGCGTGGTGTGCGTGGAAGCTCATTAAGATGAGATGAAAGCATTGTTGAGATGAGATAGAAGCATTATTGAGATAAGATGGAAGCATAGAACAACAAGCGAGCATGAGGATGAAGAGGCTACGTGGCATTAGCATTGTTTCCTATACAAACTAGTATAGATGGGGATGTAACTTACACAGTAGGGCTACTTAGCAGTATGACTAATTTCCGGAGCCAGGGCCCATGCTCGGCGGTCCAGGTGATAATACTTAAGCCTGATACCACAGTAGCTCTTCCGAAGCGCTCGTCATCTTTGCCCTGCATGCGGATCCGGACTGGCTATACCTGGATTTTGTAACGATCGCCGAATTTGAACCACAGGGCGAGATCAGCGACGACCTATTTGAGGATGATAACTCGGAGCCCATCCCGCATATAATCATCGAGGGAAGACTGGTAAGTTACGATCACGATACCATGAAGTTGCACGTTAGCTTACTGTGCACAGTTCGAGCTTGTGCAAGGCCGGCTGCCAGAGATTCCTGCCAGTTCCTTCCCGGACGGAGATATCGATGAGTTCCTTGGTGAGACCGTAGACGAGACAACCTATCACCTTTTCGTCAACAACATTGAATGCCTAAGAGAGTATCGATGCCCAGGCGCTAGCTGGAATGTATACCAGGTTCTGGATCTTGGAATTGTCTTCCAAATATTTGAGTATGTGCTCTTCTTCTGTAGAGGGTAGATATCTAATGCCCTGCTAGAACTCCAATCAACCGACATGACCCTTGCGACGATTGCTGCGACGAAGAGCAAATTCCTGTACTTGCTACATGCCGTCGAGCTTATGGTGTAATGGGACAGTTCGGCTGCCTGACGACGCAGCTGGGAGCGGGACTGGATCTTGAAAATCTGCGAAACGTTGTTGAGGACATAGGGACATGAGGAACGGCCGTGCGCGCATGGAGGGATCTCGACTCCCGCATCTTATTATTGCCTGGGTTGGAGAGAGTGTAGTCGTGAACGTCAGTGGGTAAGGCTCCTTTTACCCGCACGATAGTTGGCGATCACATGGGCATGCTCAGCAAACCAGCTTTGACGCGAATACTACCCTCTCTGCTCGAAATTTACCTCTTATAACCCGTTACACCGTGATATGTTTTATGTAGAGTGTCCTTCGAGCCGCAACCGTCTTTCCGTACGGCTGCACAGCCGCTCGTCAGATCTGAAGACAATTAGACGTGTATGAAACCAGCACTACCAGCTGGAATATGTTTGCCGGCATCTTAATGTGAAGACAAAGGGTGTAGATGCTTGCTTTAGATCTGAGCCATACACGATCGAGCAGCAATAAATGCGATCGAGCAGTACACGTCTCTTTTCCAACGCTGTGCTAGACTTCGAGAGGTAGTGATGCATCATCATTCACAAGCCAACAAAGGAAACCTAGGGGCCATCGTGCGACTCTGCGTAGCACGTTTTGATGTTCTTGTTAGGATGCACGTTCCCTGCTAGCTAGAGCTTATAAGAGTACCCTACGCTCTATTACTATCTTAGTAGTTATTTATCTCTAGAAAAATATAGTTCTAAGAGACTCTATGAAACGGCTACCCATTTAGCTTACGCTAAAAACAAATTAGGCTCCGCTCAAGCTGCTCGCGCAAACTTCCTTTGCCTTGTATGGACAGACTGTATTGTACTTTGCGTAGGATACTTCTTTGCAACCCTTATCGTCAACCTCATATACATGTGCGATGATACATTTGTCGTTTGCTTGATGCTCCCTTGTCTGTAGTCGTACAGTCATGTGGTTTCTGGGATCGCTAGGGCTTTTATGAAAGTTGTCCGTGATATTAAAGTAAACATATTCCGAAAAATCTTGGTTGGTAGCGAACACTTTCATCCGGGCTAGGAGAAGTTCCCATTTGTACGGTTGGAGACGCGATGCTCCATCCCAGGATATAGTTTGGCCGTTGAAATCTTCGGAGAAGGACGAAACTTGAGACATGTTCGATAGGCTGGGATCAAGACTGCCTTTTAAGTGATAGAAGTCAAGGCCTTGAGTAGCAAAGGTTGCTTCTCTGGAATAGGTGGTGAAAGGGGTAGTGGAGTTAGTAGTAAGCACGAGACACATTGATAGAGAATGGGTAATTATATATCTATCGCCGCGCTAAGACATTCACTGAGGCGTCCAGTCCCAATACACAATGCCACTGTAATCTTTTTCACTCAACGGTAATGCTAACCTAGAGCATTGTTCATCGTCTAAGTGAAACCAAGCTGTAGAGTCAAAGGAGCTCGAGGAAAGAAGATCGATTGAACAAAGAAGATTCCATGAAACAAGCTAGCATAATCGACTGATCATACCCAGTCGTTACTCCAGTAATACCAAAAAGAAATACCGAGATCCATATCTCTCAATGCAAGCTTAACTATCCTTTTGCTCTTGGACCCATTTGTTACTTAATAGAGCCTCAGTCAATGGCCGTGTATCAGCTTCTATAACTAACATTCTGCAGAGATATTCTATCAACACTAGCATCGCTTTCTCATCTCTTTCACGATTCTCCGGGTTTCTTGCTTGGTAGAAGTAGGCAAGCGGCACTACGTCCTCAAGAAGTTCATCTTCCAGGTGCCAATCTGTTGTAATCAGTAATAGCTACATAAAGAGAGGGATTTCTAGCACGTAGACTACGTACCTTTTATTTTTGGCTACTCTGTCCATCGCTTAGTGCTTACTGCTTCGATTATACCGCTAAGAAGTAGATAAGCAGAGCTTTCTCCAAGAGTACCATGGATCATCGGTATCAAAGACTTAAAGTTTCCAAAACAGGTTTCGAACAAGCGGTGCCCGGTGACAATAGTGTAAGTCTTAACTTCATTAGTTTTTGAAACACTTAGCTAACAAGCGCTCTTACTGTGCAAGCTAGACTCTAAATATCAATAGCTTTTGTCATAGGTCTTTCGAATATCAGCTTTAGAGAGCATTGAGGCGTGATCGTAGATGTTGTCTTAAGAGAATTTGATACTAAGAAAGCTGTACAGTTTAGCGTCTAAAGTCTAACATAAGCACCAAAAACTTTTACTCACTATTGGAAAAGTCAACAAGCACGATTTGGTTAAAGCTTCGAACTTCTCAATTGTAGTAGGTCTGTGGACTAACGACATAGTCTGGAACAGTGCCTTTAGGTAGCTAATTAGCTGTTCAAGTAATTTTCTAAGCCTCTAGCATTAATACGATTCTTTTCTCTTAATCGTTATCTTTAGCTTCTTTACTAGTGCTTTCTTCTAAATTACTTTTTTTATTTACGCCTGCGACACGGTGTAACACTTCTAAGTTAGAGTAATACTCAAGCTTATTTAAAAGCCGGAATAAAACGTTACGCAAGTGCATATCTACTTGTTGTTAGCATACTAGAAGAAAGTTAATAACTAAGATACAATTACTTTCGTTAACAACTCTACACGAATAAATGTAATCTACAGCTAATAGTAGTTGTCGACAAACGTTACAAGTCTAGAAAAAGTCTATAAAGTGTTTACGCTAATTATTGAGTTTCTTTTTGTTGTTGAAGTATCTCTTCTAGTAGAACTTATTAACTCGCTTAATTGATAGTTCAAAACGTTCTATTACAAGGCATAGATGCTCTCTATTCTTGCTTGTGTAATAGAAGTAATCTAACATGCGCACAACATGCTTGTATTCTAGATAATTAAGCTTTCTGCAAGCTGCAAGCTGTTGCATAACTTAAAGTTCTTGTGTTAATTTTAAAGCTTTTGCAAAGAAAATCTTAATGCACACGCTAACGTTAGTTCTAGATGCAAGTTAGCTACTAATTGAATTACTTATAAAAATTAATTCTATACTTTGTGTTCTTAGCAAGCTATACTATTGCATAGCTACTAACGCTAAGCTTATCAACGATCTTGTACTTTCTATTATAGAATTCGTCGCTAATATAAACAAGTACAAATCTTTTAGGTTTGTAGTAGTTTTTTATTAGCTTTGCATTGTGTACTTGCTCTTTGCAGCTTAGTAGCTTAGAATAGTTAACTTCCATAGCGTAAGTGTAGAATTATAAAGATTAAAAAAAGTTTTGACAATTGTTAACAGCACGAGTAACAGCTTTATACATATGTTTGCCGAAAGGCGTTGTAATTCTCTTACTCAACTAGTTTCTTTTAACACTTCTGCTAAAGAAGCGTCTTGGACGCTAGATAGCTATTAGCGCAATTGCAAGCGTAGCATTTTCAATTTACTTTACTTATAAGCTCGAAAGAAAGCTTTGTTATATGCGTGCTAGATGTACGTACTCGAATACGTAATACAAAAACTATGTTAGCTAAACTTAGCTATAGAATGTAGCTTCTTTTATTATCTACTTTAGAACTCGCCGAATCGTTTGAAACTCTACGCTACAATACTAGTAGCTATTGTTATTAAATAGAAAAGACAATTGGTTTTAGTAGATCTACTGTTCTAGTAATGCCTAGAAGCTTAGTATTGTGCTTTTTTCTTAGCTTTACAGTTGCACTAGGTAACGATGCAAAACTTTTTTTGTTTAGCTTGTACTATGTCCGTGCGCGTAATGCGCTAGTTCGCGTAATGCGCTACTCTTATCAAAACAGCTTAAGCATAAATAAAGCTATAGAGCTACCTATAATCAATATTATTACAAAATAATTAAGTAGAGTATTATATTAATACTTGAGATTAATTTGTACTACTTATATTTATCTAGAAGCTTAACGCTGCGGCCGCAACGCGTTAGAATAGCTAAAGTAGTAGATACGCTCTCTAAAGCCTTTGTAGTATTTCTAGTATTAACGCTACGTTTGCAACGCTTTTTGCTTTGTAAAAATAGCTGCAAAGCTTTTTTTTTACTTTTTTGTAAAAATTGTAAAGCTTTTGTAGCGTTGCAAGCTTCTTTCTAGCGAGCGCGTTCTGCTGCTTTTTTTGCTTTTTTCTTTTTCTTTGCTACCTTAGCTGCTTTCCGCGCTACACGCTTTTTTTTTGCAATTTTCTCTTTGTACAGCTTAGCTGCTTTTTTTAGCTCTGCTATCTTTGCTTTTTAAAGTTGCTACTTTTAATTTTTTTACTTTTTAATTAACTAACGAACACGTGCTTCTTTTACTTTTTTTAGTAACTAAAAAATAGCTTTACTATAATACTTCTAGCGCTGTTGAAAGTCTAGAGATTTGCTTTTTTTCTTACGCTTTTTTTTAATAGATAGAGCCTACTTAAGCCTATTTATTTCATGCTTAAGTAGGTTATTTTGAATAGATAGGTAGTAAAGCGATTGAAAAAGCTTTTGTATATTTTTACTACTCTAATTACTTGCTACAAAGCGTACAAGCTTATTTATCTTTCTCCAATTATAATCGCTAAGTAATAATAAAAAGCTTTTTTTTAATTCTTAAGCTTTGGTAAATCTATTAAGAATAAAATTAAAATTAGAAAGTAATATGCCTGTTGCTCTAAAAGAGCTAAAAATTGTTGATTTCTTAAAGAACGTCTTTTATGCCTTCTAGAATAGTAAAAAAAAGTTGCTTTTAGTAATAAAAAAGAAACTTTGGCTTATTTAAAAGTAGTTTGATAATTCTACTAAGTAAGCAGTTAATAGAAGCTTAAACATTGCTACATTAAGTAGCTAAAGCGTATAAGTTAAATAAAAAAGTAGAATAGCAAAAAGAATTTTGTTTTAATTACAGTAGTTGATAAAATCTATAGTAATATAAAATCTGTAGCTATCTAAGATTAAAAGTTAATAAAACTATTAGGTTTTTTGTTTTGTACAACGATTAAACACTTGCTTAAGCTAAGCTAGTTTAATATCGTTGTTTATCTAGCTAGAAAGTAATAAAGTAATAAAAACTAGGTGTTTTTCTGCCTAGATATCGTCTACCTAGCTTAATTAAATGCTTTTGTTAGCAGCTTTATAGATAAAGCTTAGAAGTAAAGCAGATTTATTAGCGCATATACATGCTAGAAGCGTAATCTATGCGCAATTACTATTCTAGAGTAATACTTTAACTTTCTTGTTTTTTTACATTTGCTTACTAAATACTTTTTTTAATCTACTAATAATACTAATTAGAAAGCTTTTTTTATCTATATTGTAGATATAACGAGAATTTATCTAATATTACTCAATCTTGCTATGTAGTAGATGAAAATAAAAGCAATATTTATTTTCTAAATTAGCTTTGTAGCAATTGCTGTCTATTCTAGATGTCTATTATAAAATAAAGTAATTGCTTTGTTAGCTAATAAAGCAGGTAACCTAGCTTTTGCTAACTAGCTTTTTAGCTATTTTAAAAGCAAAATTCTGTATTATTTTTTTTGTAGGTAGCGAGTGTTTTTTTGTAAGTTTTTTAATATATTGTATAAGCTTTTGCTTTTGTTGTAAACTAAGTTTTTGCTATTTAAAGTTCTTTGCCTTTAGAGCGCGCGTTATTTTTTAATGCTTTTAAGTTAACGTAGATTGTATAATACTATGCTTAGCAGCAATTTTTTTATAAAAAAAATCTTTGCTAAGTTTTAAAAATTCTATTTTTTTAAGTGCGTTGTCTATTAGAGCTATATTAGTAAAATTATCGCGTGTTAAACTTCTGTTGTTTTTGATAAAAGTAGCGCATTACGCGAACTAGCGCATTACGCGCACAGACACGATACTAGTACTATGCAAGTTAAGCTTGTGCTTTACTTAAGCTTGTGCTCTACTAAACAACATGCTTACTACTACAAAAATGCAGTTATTGCAACAGCAGTACAAGCTATTATCGCAAGATTTATTGTTTTTATTACTCTGTAGAGGCGTACGAATAAGTTTTACTATTTAAGTTTTTGCAAGAAAGTAATCGCGCGGCTTTAAGAGCTAACTTTGAGTAGAGGTGCTAGTGCAGCTTCTAGAAACAACAAACGAGCTGTAGTACTACTCTTAGCTCGTTTTAGCTTGCACTTTGCTAAAAGTGCTTCTAAAGCTTTACGCTTGCTTTTATAAAAAATTATAAAAGCTTGCCTAGTGTTTTAAATAGCTTTTTTAGCTTCTTAAGCAGCTACTTGTTTTGCTTTCATTCGATCTCGCACTTTCTTAGCTCTTTCTTTCGCAACACAACGCTTTTTTTTCTTTTACTCTTTAAAGAGCTTAGCAGCAGCTTGAAGCTTTTTTTTATTTAACTTTGCTAGCCTCTTTTGCTTCTTTTAGTGTTGCTTTTCTGCTTTACGCTTACGTGCTCGCTTGAACTTAGAAAGCAACTAGAAAGTAGCACTACCGTAGTACTCTTCTTTACGCTGCAAATCAAAAAGTTTGCTAGCGTTTTTGCGCTGCTTTTTGGTAGTAAAAGCATTTCTCAAGCCGCTGTTTTTATAGTGTAGTACCTCGTTTTGAACCTAAAGTTAGTGTAGCGTTTGAGAGAGCTTTTGCGAGGTTTCTACTAAAGTATTCTTTACTATAGCACGTATAAAACGATCTATCTACTTCTAGTCTTTAAAAAAGAGAGCTAAAAGCCGTGCTTTACTCTTATCGTAGTTCTGTTTGCGAAAACGCTTGAGTACAACGTTAGCTTTTATAGAAGCAATACTAGTAGCTTTAAACGCTTTAAGAACTAGTTTTGTCGTAAACGTAAACTTCTAGGCACTCTAGAATAGCAAAAAGAAGTTTCTTTTCTAAACAGCTAGCAACTTTTGCGTTTTGAAAAGGTAATTAGTAAGCTTAGCGAAGTAGTTGCTGCTAAGAGGTTTAAAATAAACTACGTTAAAAAGCTGCAGCGTATAAGTCGAGTAAGAGAGAAACATAGCTAGCAGTATTTTGTAAGCTTCGCAGTATTCAATAAAGTCTATTAAGAAGTAGCTGCCGTAGCCGTTGAGTATAAGAAAACGCTAATCTTAGCTAAAACGTGCTTTTTGCTTCGTTTTACAGTTGAAAACCTGCTTTAACTAGGCTAATCTAATGTTATTATTCGTTTATTCTATTAGTAAGGAGCTTACAAATACGCTGTGCTTTTTTGCTTTAATTTAAGCTACTTATAAAGCTTAAAGTGTGCAGTTAGCTAACGAGTATATAAAAGCTATTTTGAAGCGCTGCTTAGACTTTCTTTTGCTCTTATTAAAGCTAACTAAACACTCGTTTTAAGCGTTCTGTAACACTAATTATAAAGCTTTTTTTATTTATATTGTAAGTATTACAAGGCTTTACTTTATACTAAACAATTTTGTAATATAGAAAGTTAAAGTACAACTTGTACTTGCGTTGTAAGTTAGCCTAGTAGCGTACAACGTTCATGCTAGCGCTTTATTTAAAAATAAAATAGTTGCGGTTGCAGTTGATAAAGCGCGTAACCTAGCTATTGCCAACGTGTTGTTTTAATATATTCGACGCAAAATTTTGTATTATTGCTTTTGTAGAAAGTAGCTTACGAGCCGTTAGCTCTCTAATATACTATACGAGTTTTTTCTTTTGTTGTAAGCTAAGTATTTGTTGCGAAGCGTACTTAGCTGCCTAAGAGCTTGTCTAGCCCGTTTACTTTCGCCGCAGCGTTAAGTACTCAACACTATGTTTTTTCGCAATACTCTAGATACTAAAATCTTCGTCTTGTTCGTGCAATTTCAAATCTGCAATTGCTTTATTAATTAGTGCTATAGTTGTTGAGTTATTATGTGCTAAAGAAGATAAAATAAGTATGTTGTTTTGGTAAAAGTAGAGCACAAGCTTAAGTAGAGCACAAGCCTAACTTGCATAGTATGCGTAGTGCTTTATGTTAAACAAATATTAAAGCTACTAAAGCAATATTACTAGATGCAATGCACTATTAAACGTAAGCGCGTTGCAAGCTGTTTTGTTTATTTTACAAGTGCGGAACGATACTAATGTTTATTAACACGTACTATGTTCGTGCGCGTAATGCGCTAGTTCGCGTAATGCGCTACTTTTATCAAAAACAACAGAAGTTCAACACGCGATAATTCTACTAATATAGCTCTAATAGACAACGCACTTAAAAAAATAGAATTTTTAAAACTTAGCAAAGATTTTTTTTATAAAAAAATTGCTGCTAAGCATAGTATTGTACAATCTACGTTAACTTAAAAGCATTAAAAAATAACGCGCGCTCTAAAGGCAAAGAACTTTAAATAGCAAAAACTTAGTTTACAACAAAAGCAAAAGCTTATACAATATATTAAAAAACTTACAAAAAAACACTCGCTACCTACAAAAAAAATAATACAGAATTTTGCTTTTAAAATAGCCAAAAAGCTAGTTAGCAAAAGCTAGGTTACCTGCTTTATTAGCTAACAAAGCAATTACTTTATTTTATAATAGACATCTAAAATAGACAGCAATCGCTACAAAGCTAATTTAGAAAATAAATATTGCTTTTATTTTTATCTACTACATAGCAAGATTGAGCAATATTAAATAGATTCTCGTTATATCTACAATATAGATAAAAAAAGCTTTCTAATTAGTATTATTAGTAGATTAAAAAAGTATTTAGTAAGCAAATGTAAGAAAACAAGAAAGTTAGAGTATTACTTTAGAATAGTAATTGCGCATAGATTACGCTTCTAGCATGTATATGCGCTAATAGATTTGCTTTACTTTTAAGCTTTATCTATAAAGCTGCTAACAAAAGCATTTAATTAAGCTAAGTAAACAATATCTAAGTAAAAAAACACTTAGTTTTTATTACTTTATTACTTTCTAGCTAAACGAACAACGATATTAGACTAGCCTAGCTTAAGCAAGTATTTAATCGTTGTACAAAACAAAAAACTTAACAGTTTTATTAACTTTTAATTCTAGATAGCTACGGATTCTATATTACTATAGATTTTATTAACTACTGTAATTAAAACAAGATTTTTTTTGCTATTTTACTTTTTTATTTAACTTATACGCTTTAGCTACTTAATGTAGCAATATTCAAGCTTCTATCAACTGCCTACTTAGTAAAACTATCAAACTACTTTTAAACAAGCTAAGGCTTTTTTTTTATTACTAAAAGCAACTTTTTCTTACTATTCTAGAAAGCATAGAAAACGTTCTTTAAAGAATCAACAATTTTTAGCTCTTTTAGAGCAATAGGCATATTACTTCTTAATTCTAATTCTATTTTTAATAGATTTACCAAAGCTTAAGAATTAAAAAAAAGCTTTTTATTATTACTTAGCGATTATGATTGAAGAAAGATAAATAAGCTTGTACGCTTTATAGCAAGTAATTAGAGTAGTAAAAATACACAAAAGCTTTTTCAATTGCTTTACTACTTATCTATTCAAAATAACTTACTTAAGCATGAAATAAATAAGCTTAAGCAAGCTCTATCTATTAAGAAAAAGCGTAAAAAGAAAAGCAAATCTCTAAACTTTCAACAGCGCTAGGAGTATTATAGTAGAGCTATTTTTTAGTTACTAAAAAAAGTAAAAGAAGCACGTGTTCGTTAGTTAATTAAAAAGTAAAAAAATTAAAAGTAGCAACTTTAAAAAGCAAAGACAGCAGAGCTAAGAAAAGCAGCTAAGCTGTACAAAAAGAAAATTGCAAAAAAAAAGCGTGTAGCGCAGAAAGCAGCTAAGGTAGCAAAAAAAAAAGAGAAAGCAGAAAATGCAGCAGAACGCGCTTGCTAGAAAAAAGCTTGCAATGCTACAAAAGCTTTACAATTTTTATAAAAAAGTAAGAAAAAAGCTTTGCAGCTATTTTTACAAAGCAAAAAGCGTTGCAAACGTAGCGTTAATACTAAAAATGCTGCGAAGGCTTTAGAGAGCGTATTTGCTACTCTAGCTATTCTAACGCGTCGCGGCCGCAGCGTTAAGCTTCTAGATAAATATAAGTAGTACAAATTAATTGCAAGTATTAATATAATACTCTACTTAATTATTTTGTAATAATATTAATTATAGGTAGCTCTATAGCTTTATTTATGCTTAAGCTATTTTAATAAAAGTAGCGCATTACGCGAACTAGCGCATTACGCGCACGAATACGGTACCGTGCTAACGCGCGTAATGCCTAGGTTCGCGTAATGCTTTACTAACTAACATGCTTACTACTACAAACTTAAGCCTATAACAACACGTACAATAGCTATTATTACGAGATTCTTTAGTAGAGCAATTGTAATAAGGCTATTGTACAACTTGTTTTATTTATATTTAAATAGAACGTTGATGCTGCGGCTGCAGTAGTTTACCTTGAGTAAAGCAGCTAGTGCAGCTTTAGGTAACGCTGCGCAAGCTGCAGCAACGCGCATACGTTTCTAAAACTTATTCTTAAATAAAAATACTTGTAAAACCTTGCGCTTACTAAATTAAGCAGTTTGAAGCTCTTTTCTAGTGTTAAGTTTTGCTTTTTTAGCTGCCGCGATAGCTGCTTTTTTAGCTTTCTTACGATTGCGCTTAACTTTGAGCTTCTTTCGCGCTACACGCTTTTTCTTCGCGATTTTTTTGTTGTACAAAGTAGCAGCTGCTTTAAGCTTCTTAGTATTTGCTTTTTGCAACTCTAGCTCTTTCTTCGTACGCTGCTTAACTACCTTACGAGCTATTGCTTTTCAAATCTTCTACGGCAACTACATAATAGCTCTACTATAATACTTCTTGCGCTGCTAGAAGTTAAAAACAAAGCTTTTTTTCTTGTACTTCTTGTAAGTAGTAAAGGCAGTTTTCAAGCTCTAGTTTTTATAGTAAAGCAGCTTATTTTGTACATAAAAATAGTGTACTAATTGAAAGAGCTGCTTCGACTTTTTTGCGCTAGTGTTAGTAACTGCAGCTCGTACAAAGCGCTTTATATAGATTTAATTTTTATTGGTAAAAGCTAACGATCGTAAAGCTCTATCCAAAGCTTTATTGGTAAAGCGTTTGAGTATTTTCTCTTAATCTATAGGCCAAATACTAGTAGCTTTAAAAAACTTAAGTACGGTAGCTTTCTTGAACGAAGCACTCTAGGCTTTCTAAAATAGCAAAAAGAAGTTGCCTTTACGTATTAGAACTCGCTTGAAGCTTTGTTAAAAGTAGGTAGTAAAAGCTTTAGTATAGAAGCTTAATAGAAACTTAAATATTACTACATTAAGCAGTTAAAGCGTATAGGTACTATAAAGCAGCATAACACTAAAAAGTATTTAGTAGTTAAAACAGTAGTTGAGAAAGTTGTTAGTTAGGTAACTACTATAGCTGTCGACGATAAAGAAGTAGTAGTTTTTTTTACAGCGAGCTTTTTTCTTTGTATAGCAGTTAAATACCTGCTTTAACTATGCCAAACTAACGTTGTTATTGCTCTAACCTAATAGTGTTGAGCTTACAAACACGTTGTGTTAACTAGCTTAAATGTTAGCTACTTATATTAATTGTAATGTGCTGTTAGCTAAAGCGTATAGTAGCTTAAGCAGTAACACTTTACGATTAGCACAAACTGCTACCAAAAGCGTTACCTACTTTTAGAAGCTATTTTGAAAAGCTAACGTTACTTTTTTTTGCTTTTATTAGTGTCGTGAGAACACTTGTTTAGAGCGTTTAGTTATACTTATTATAAAGCTTTTTTTGTTTATATTGTAGGTGTTCTTGGGCAAAACGTTGTACTTCTCTATTTTACTATGCAGAAGCTCGAAATATAGGTTATATTTGAATTTTAAATTAGCGTAGTAACGTACAGCGTCTATACCAAAAGTCTATTTAGAAATAAAATAGTTGCTGTTTTAGTTAATAAAGCGCGTTACCTAGGCGTTTAAAACACGCGTTTTCGCTACTTTGCTAGCAAAATTTTGAATTATAGCTTGCGTAAAAGGTAGCTTTTGCTTTGTTAAGTCTTTAATATAAGCGCAAAGCTCTAACTTTTGTTGTAAGTTAAAGTATTGTTGAGTAGCTGCTTTAACTTGTTTTAAGCGTGTTACACTTCGTACGCGCTACTTTAGCGTTAATTGCTTAACACTATACTAATTGGAAATTGCCTGCAAAAAAAGTTTTGCATTAGGACTTTGCGATTTAAACGCTACAATTGCGTTATTAATTAGAGCTATAGTAGTTAAGATATCGCGTGTTAAAAGTAAGTAGTTAAGACGGTTTTTGAAAGTTAGTAGAGCATTACGCGAACCTAGGCATTACAGTGCTCGTGCGCTAGATAAGCTAGTACAGCTAATAAGCTACCTCGCATTAAAACATATGCATTATTCTAACTTTAACGCGTTGCATCTCTACTAACATAAACTTAATTAAAGCTGCGATTAAAGCAATTAAATTGCGTAAAGCTAGTACATTTTTTTTTTACTACAAAGTTGCGCAACAGTTTAGTATTAATTGTACTACACTATTGCGACGGTATAAAAGCAAAACGCAGTTTTATACAGCTGTATTAAAACAACGGCAACTACTTAACTTACAACAAAAGTAGAAACTTGTAAAGTACATAAAAAAATGCACAAAGCAAAGCTTGCTACTAACAAAAAAAATAGTACAAAATTTCGCTAGCGCAGTTGCAAAATAAAAGGCTTTACATGCGTAGGTTTTGCGCTTTCTACATCGCTATAAAGCTAAGCTTACTACTAAATAAAGCACTAAAATTAATTGCAATTGTTACTAAGCTAACTTACATAAGAAATACAACTTATACTTTTAACTACTGCATAAGAAAATGCAAAAGTACAACGTTAAAGCGCGCAACACTTATAATATAAATAAAAAAAGCTTTTTTGTTACCATTACTACACGTTTAAAACGCGTTTTTTCTAAAGCAGTTTAGCAGGCAAAACTGCGTACGGCGGCTATACAAAATAGCAATAGAAAATAGATTACGCTTTTAGCTTGTATTTGCGCTAATAGTAAAGCGCTGCCGCTTGCTTTTATCTACGAAAAAAAAGCTAGCTTGCAATTAAGCTAGGTTAACGACGTTAAAGCTAGAAAACACTAAGTATTTATAGCTAACTCAACTTTAGAATAAACAAATAACGATATCGAATTAGCCTAGCTTAAGCAGCTATTTAAGCGCTACACAAAGCAAAAAGCGCGCTAGCAATAGCGCTTTTTTTTTGTTAACAACTATAGCAGCTACTTTACGCGCAAGTTTATAAACTTTTGCAACGCTAATAAAATTCTACTAGCTATTTTTTTTTTTTATTTAACTTACACTTTATAGCTGCTTAATGTAGTATTATTTTTTTCTTTTTTAAATTACTACTCGCAAGAACTTAACTGCTACCTACACTAATTGCAAAGGCTTATTAGCATTAAAAAAAGCAACTTTTTTTTAATATTCTAGTTAGCGTAGAGTACTACAATAAAAAGAGAAACTATACAAAAAAGTTTTAAAGCTACAAGCGTGTAGCTAATAAATGCAAAAGTTATACTCAAACGCTTTAACACTACTACTTTAGATTAAAATAAAAATATAAAACTGCAAAAGCTTAGTAATAGAAATAGTTGAAATAATATACAAAAAATTCTAGACGCTGCGGTTCTAAATAAGGCAAAAGATAAAGCTAAATGCTTTGCTAAAACATTACACTCTCTACAGGTTTAAAACGAGCTACTTTACTACAAAAACAATAGCCTCTGCGTAGCACTTACTACTAAACGAAAGTATAAAAAGAAAAGTAAAGTTTTAGACTTACAGCAGCGCAAGAAGTACTATAGCAGCGCTGTACTAGAAAGTTTTTGCAAAATCTAAAAAGCTTAAGTGCGCAAAACAGTTAAATAACACAAAAAGAAGTAAAGAAAACTCTAGAAAACTTACTAAAAAGAGCTTAAAGCTGCAGCTACACTATACAAAAAGCAAATAGCAAAAAAGCAAAAGCGCTGCAACAAATTGCAAAAAAGCGTGCTAATAAAAAGCAGAAAGCGAAGGCTGCAAAGCTAGCTGCTGCGCGCGCGCTTAAAAAGCAGCAACGCAACGCTGCAACTTTACAAAAATCTTGCAATACACTAAACAAAAGCAAGCAAGTAGTTTTACGCAGCGCTGTAGCAAAATTTACAAAAAAGCGTTGTGCTGTAAGTGCTGCAAGTAGTGTTAATGCTGCATCTCTACTACTACAGCTTTTACCTAAAACTACTACGCAAAGCTGCTAAATTAAAGTACTACAAAAATTTAAATAGTGCAAAAGATGCGCAAGCTTCTATATAGTAATACACTAAAAATTTTTATAATAGTTAAATTAATATGTAGCTGTACAGCTTTATTTTTGCAGTTGCTAATTTTAGTTAAAGTAGCTTATTAGCTGTACTAGCTTATCTAGCGCACAGGTACTGTACGCGCGTTAGCACGGTACCGTGCACGAACGCGTAGCAATTAAAAACGCGTAACAATTGCCGAACAACATGCTTACTACTACAAAGATAAAGTTATTGTAACAGCTACAACAGCTATTTTTATAAAAAAAATTAGTAGAGAAACTTTTAACATGCTCGCAATTAACTTGTATTATCTATATTTACGTAGAACGTTGATAGTACAGCTACAAAAGTTAACTTTAGGTAAAGCAGCTAGTGTAGTTTCTAAAGACGCTGCGACAGCTGTAGAGCTGCTACTGCGTTTTTATTACTTGCTCTTTGCTAAAAGCTTTTTTAAAGCTTTACGCTTACTTGTTTAAGCAGTTTTAAATGCTTTCTTAGTATTTTAAGCTTTGATTCTAGCTGCGCGAGCAGCTACTTGTTTGGCTTTTATTTAATTTCTTACTACCTTAGCTCTTTCTCTCGCTACACGCTTTTTCTTTGCTTTTTTCTTTTAAAAAAGCTTAGCAGCAGCTTAAAGCTCTTTTTTGTTTGCTTTTGCAAGCTACTTTTTATGCTTTTGTTGTTGTA
Organism: Massariosphaeria phaeospora; assembly: GCA_011032825.1. Lineage (NCBI taxonomy): Eukaryota > Fungi > Ascomycota > Dothideomycetes > Pleosporales > Massariosphaeria > Massariosphaeria phaeospora. The sequence continues at coordinate 478,251 of JAADJZ010000029.1, read as the reverse complement.
CTACTGCCTCTTGTGCACGTGCTTCTTTTAGCTTGCGTAGAAACTAGAAAATAGCACTACTATAGTACTCTTTGCGCTACTGCAAGTTAAGAAGTTTGCCGCGCTTTTTATGCTTTCTTTTAACACTAAAAGCTTTTTTTAAGCCGTTGTTCTTATAGTGTAGCAGCTTGTTTTGAGCTAAAAGTAAGTAAAGCGTTTAAGAAAGCGTTTTTGACTTTTTTGTAGTAGTATTCTTTACTGCAAAGCGTACGAGACGCTGTATCTAACGCTAGTTACTATTAGTAAGCGCTAAAGAACCTGCGTGCTTCTTTAGACTTTTTTTTTCAAAGCGTTTAAGTATAGCCTCTAGCTCTATAGGCTATATACTAGTAGCTTTAAAAAACTTAAAAATCGTTTCTATTGTAAAAGCAAACTGCTAGGCACTTTAGAATAGTAGAAAGAAGTTTTTCTTTGCAACTAGAATAAGCTTTTGGCTTTTCTAGAAGTAAGCTGTAAGCTTCTTTAAGTAAGAGCTAGAAAAAAGTTTAAAGTAAACAACGTTAAGTAGCTAAAGCGTATAAGTACTGTAAAGCAAAAATATAGCAAAAAGTATAACGTGTTTCATTAGTAAGTCGGCTACCTTAGTAAGTCGGCTACTAAACACTAGCGCGACAACTGCGCGGCAACAACACGTAATGTTTTAACAACACAACGCGCAAAGTACCTATACTAAAAGCGATATATATATTGCTATCTCTAATATTCAATCTAAGCAGATTCAAAGCAAAAAGCGCGCTGCTGCAGTTTACAAAGTTTTTTGATTAACGATCTAAAACCGACGCGCTAGAAGACGCTCTCGACGCAACTGCGAGCCGAAATCAAAGCGCTTTACAAAACTAGAAAAAGAAGCAATTGTGCAGCGTATACTCAACGAATCTCTACAAGGTCTACTGCTCTCAAAGGCATACATACAAGATATAGCAGATAAACTGCTAAAAGAGCGCAGATGCAACTCTACTAGCAAGTGCTAGGTTAATAGGTTTATCAAGCGTACTTCTAAGCTGCAAACGCGATGAAGCTGTTTGTACAATTGCTAGCGAGCTGCCTGCAAAGACCTAGCAGTTATTAAGCCCTAGTTTAGCTTAGTTTAATTGGTAAAGGCGAAGTACAGTATTCTTAATAAGAATACCTAGAACTTTGATAAATTAGGCTTCTTAATAGGCAAGATTACGTTTTAGCTTGTAGTAACAGGCTTAGATAAGCCTAAAAAAGCAAAAAAACTACAGCCTAGCAATTGCGAATAGACTACTCTAATACAAGCTGTTAGCGCGACAAGGAAGCGCATTTTACTCTTTATTATCTTCGCTAGCAAGGTCTTAATCTCTACCTAGTTTGAGCTAGGAATACTACGCAACTAGGTTATTTAAGTTAGTTTAAATAGCTAGACGAGCAACGATCTTAGAGTTGACTAGCTTAAACACTTTAATACGCATGCAAAGTCTGTAAAAGCGTACAGGCTACTTATTATTAACAGCTACAAAAGCTATTGCTCGCTTGCTTTCTAGGACTACTGCAAGGAGAACAAGATTATTGCTTTTTGCATGCTATCTTACTTATCGCACTTGCTGCAGCTTTTTAACGTCGCCTGCTTCGCGCCGCTAAAGCGCTTTTATAGCGATAGTATCTTAGCTTTAGCGCGCAACTACATCTACTACATTAGCAAAAAAACTTTTTTACTAGCCTTTAAAGCTGCTTACAAGCATACATTTACTAAAAAAAACGCTCGCGCAAAGTTTAAAAGCGCTAGATTAGTTCTATTTAACCTAGATGCAGTGTTATCGAAGCTTGATGTAAAGTTGCGCACGCTAACTTCGCTACAGCGCAACGACGCTGCATAGAAAGCGAAAACGCTGCGCAACGCAAAAGAGCTAGAAGCTTAGACTACGCTTATTCGACAGAAGATGCAAAAGCGCTTAGGTTCTTTAGCAAGCTCTTTTAACGAGCAGGTACAACAGCTAAGTAAAAGCGCGCAGCAGATAGCGCATAATATAGTGTTGCTGTAAAAAAAACAAGCGCGTATGCGAAGCGCAATTAAAAAGCTTACAAAGCGCAAAACTTGTAAAAAGCAATACGTACAAGTTAAAAAAACTCTAACAGTTAGTAAAGTATTTAACTTAATTGCTGCAAAAGAAAGTAGTAGTCGTAAAAATAGTAAAACGCCTGCGAAAAAAGTGCGCGCAGAAAAGCGCTGCGGCCGTTGCAGCGAGATTGAGCATAATTCCTGCACTTGTAAAGTAGAAATAGAGAATGTAAATAGTAGTACTGCTTCTAAATAATATTATTCTATTGCGTATAGTATAGTAATTTGTTGTGGTATTGCACTACGTCGCTGCGCGTACGCGACGCTGGGGTTTAGTAGCCAACTTACTAAAGTAGCTAACTTACTAATGAAACACGTTATAATAAAAGTTGCAGTAGTTAATAAACTCTTTTGTAAAGTAACTGCTATAGCTGTTAAGTATAAAAAAACGCTAGTTTTTTTTGCAACGCGCTTTCTGCTTTGTACAGCAATTAAATACCTGCTTTAGCTACGCTAATCTAATGTTGTTGTTCGTTTATCTAGATAAAGATAAAGCTACAAAAACGTTGTGTTGCTTAGCTTTAATAGCAGCTACTTATAAAGCCTGCAGTAAGCTGTTCGCTAACTAGTAAATAAAGCTAAGCAACAAAGCACTTTTATCTGCGCAAATAGCTGCGAAAAGAGTAATCTACTTACGAAAGCTATTTTAGCAAGCTGTAGTAACTTCTTTACGCTTTTACATCTAACAGCTAAACACTTGTTTAAAGCAGCTAAGTACGCTAATTATAAAGCTTTTTTTATTTATATTGTATATATTTTAAAGCTTTAAGCTGTACTAAGTAAGCTTAGAGTGTAGTAGCTTAAAGTACGTTTTGTACTTTTCTCTAGAGTTAGCTTTGTAGCGTAAAGCATCTATTCTAGTAGTGTTTTTAAAAATAAAATGCTTATAGTTTTGGCTTAAGAAGCGCGTAACCTACTTTTTAGAAGCGCTCTTAGAAGCGATCTTAAAAGCGAAATTTTGTATTATCTCTTTCGTAAAAGGTAACTTTTGCTTTGTTAAGCTTTTAATATATTCTATAAGCTCGTACTTTTGTTGTAAGCTAAGTAGTTGTTGTTTATAATATTTAGCTTCTCGTAGGCGCTAACGGCTTTAGTGTTTTCAAGCTAGCGTAACTTTTTTTACACTAAACTAATTAGCAATTGCCTAGTATGTAAAATGTTCTTTTAGTTTTAGCAATTCAATTGCTGCAAGCGCGTTATTAATTGGTGCTATAGTAGTTGAGTTATAACGTGTTAAAGTTTGTAGGTTATTTAGTATTTTAGTGTTTCGCAATTGTTACGCGTTTTCAATTGCTACGCGTTCGTGCACGGTAACGTGTCCGTACGCGTAATGCACGCGGAACACCAAAATACAACAAACTTTATTGTTTTCAACACGCAACAACTCTACTAATATAGACTCAATACAAGCTGCGATTGAAGAAATTAAATCGCAAAAACTAAAAGAAGATTTCTTATATACAGAAATTGCTACTAAACATAGTATTATGCGCTTTACTTTAAGTTGAAAACACTAAAGCCTAACACGCTCTAGAACTTCTAAGAACTTTAACTAACAAAAACTTAGCTTACAACAAAAGCAGAAGCTTGTACAGTATATTAAAGAATTATTAAAAAAACATATACTTTCTACAAAAGAGATGATACAAAATTTCGCATCAACGATAGCCTAGAAGCTAGTTAGTAAAAGCTAGGTTACGCGCTTTATCAACTAGCACAGCATTTATTTTATATTACAATAGATAGTTGGCATAGACAGCAATCGCTACAAAGCTAATTTAGAAAACAAATATTGCTTCTATTTTCAGCTTCTACATAGCAAGATTGATTAATATTAAATAAATTCTCGTTATACGTACAATATAGATAAGAAAAGCTTTATAATTAGTATTGTAAGCAAATTAAAAAAAATATTTAGCTAACGAATGTAGAAGAAGAAGAAAGTTAGAGCATTGCTCTAGAATAGAAGCTGCGCATAAATTACAATTCTAGCATGTATATGCGCTAATAAAACTGCTTTGCTTCTAAGCTTTATCTATAAAGCTATGTTACAATTAATAATCCGCTAAGCTGCTAAAAACAAGAAAATGCTTTTACTTTAGCGTTAAAGGTAACAGAGCACGACTATACTTTAAGTAAGCTTAGCACGTAAGCTAAGAACTTTTCTCAACGACATAGCTTTTCTATATGCTCTTTTTAATTTTACGCTCTCTATAGCACCTTAAAAGCAAGAAATTAAAGTACTTTTATTAATCTGTTAGCTTTGCGAGAGCAAGAAGATTATACAAAGCACACTTACGTATATAGTTAAAACAATAAACTCTTATAGCTTATCGTTTTCAATTTCAATTACCTAAGTTAACTTTTACTTTGACTTCTATACTCTTTGCAGAACGAAGCTTGCTACTGCCTTAGTATTAAACGCTATACAACTTTCTTTAGTCTATCGAACTTACTTATTCTCCAAGAACTAATCTAAGCTTAATAAACGACTTTTCCAAGTCCGCTTAGCCTTTACAAGCTGCTAACAAAAGCATTCAATTAAGCTAAGTAAACGATATCTAGGCAGAAAAATACTTAGTCTTTATTACTTTATTACTCTCTAGCTAGACTAGGCTAGTAAATAAGTAGAAGTTAGGTTAGAGTTAAGTTAGCTTACGTTAGACTTTAACTTAACTTTAGCTTTAACCTGCGCTAGTTACTAAGCAGCTTAGATTAAAGTTAAGTTAAAGTAGTTAAAGCTTAGAGTTGTAGTTAGGTTTTACATAATATTTACAACTTATATTAACATTAAGTTTTCTATGTATATTTATTACATTTATTTATTACAGTTTCTTAACTATTTAAGTAACTCTAACTTAACTTTTAACCTAGAGCTTTAACTACTCTAACTTAACTCTTACCTACGCTAGGTTAACTCTAACTTAACTTTAACCTAAAGTTTGTGCAACTCATAACCTAACTTATACCTATTAATAAGTACTTTCTACTTATTCGCTAGCGTAAGCTAGACGAACAACGATATTGAACTTGCTTAGTTTAAGCAAGTGTTTAATCGCTGTACAAAAGAAAAAACCCAACGATTCTATTAACTTTTAATTCTAGATAGCTACGGATCCTATATTACTATAGATTTTATCAACTACTATAATTAAAACAAGATTTTTCTTGCTATTCTACTTTCTTATTTAACTTATACGCTTTAGCTACTCGATGTAGCAATGTTTAAGCTTCTATCAACAGCTTACTTAGCAAAGCTATTAGAATACTTTTATAGAAGCTAGGGCCTAGCTTTTATTACTAAAAGCAACTTCTTTTTTCTATTCTAAAATGCGTAGAAAGCTTCTTTCAAGGAATTAACTATTTTTAGCTCTTTTAGAGCTACAGGCATACTACTACCTAATTCTAAGCCTATCCTTAATAGGTTCACGCAGAATAAAGAATTAGGCAATAGGTTCTTATTAGGGCTTAGCGATTATAACTAGAGAAAAATAAATAGGCTTGTACAATTAGTAGTAAAGAATTAGAGTACCGTGTTCGTGCGCGCAGCGTCCGAAGTTGCGCAGCGTTCGCGAAACAACATGCTTACTACTGCAAAAATGCGTTTATTGCAACAGCTACAATAGCTATTATTACAAGATTTTTTAGTAGAGCGACTGTATACATGCTTGCTATTAACTTGTATTAATTATATTTACGTAGAAGCCTAATAGCGCGGCTGTAGAAGTTAACTTTAGGTAGAGCCTTTAGTATAGCTTCTAGAAGCTTCGCAACAACTACAAAGCCGCTACCGCGTTTCTATTGCTTAAGCTTTAGTAGAGAACAACCTAAAGCTTTTTGCTTGCTTTTCTAGGTAGTTTGAGGTGCTCTTTTGGTGTTTTAGGCTGCGATTCGAGCAGCGCGCGCGGCTTTTTTCTTAGCTTACTCTCTAGCACGTACTACTTTGGCTTTTTCTTTTGCTATACGCTTTTTCTTTGCTTGCTGCTTTCGAAGTAGCTTGGCAGCAGCTAGAAGCTCTTTCCTATTCGCCTTTGCAAGCTGCTTCTTATGCTTTTTTTATTATTTCATTGCTTTCTATGCACGTGCTTCTCTAATCTTTCGTAGAAACTAGAAAACAGCACTACTATAGTACTTCTTGCGCTGCTGTAGGTCGAAAAGCTTGCCGCGCTTTTTTTGCTTTTTCTTAGTAGTAAGCGCTTTTCTTAGCCTATTGTTTTTACAGTGTAGTAGCTCGTTTTGCACTTAAAGTTAGTAAAGCGTTTAGAAAAGCGACTTTGCTTTTTCTATAGCGTTATTTCTTACTGCAAAGCGTAGAAAACGCTCTATTTTACGCTAGTTACTATTCTTAAGTGCTAAGAACCGTAATTCACCGTTTCCCTGCTCTCTATTCTTTTTTTTTTAAAATTAATTAAGTATAACCTCTAGCTCTATAGGCTATATACTAGTAGCTTCAAAGAACTTAAAAATAATTTTTGTTGTAAGAAAAAACTCCTACGCTCTCTAGAATAGTAGGAAAAAGTTTCCCTTCTTAACTGCAAAGAGCTTTTAAGTTTTTTAAAAGTAATTAGTAAGCTCTTTAAAGTAAGCGTTAAAAAAAGGTTTAAAGTAAACAACGTTAAGTAGCTAAAGCGTATAAGTACTGTAAAGCAGAAATATAGCAAGAAGTATACAATAGAAGTTGCAGTAGTTAATAAAATTCTATGTAAAGTAACTGCTATAGCCGTTAAGTATAAAAAAACGCTAGTTTTTTTTTTTACGCGCTTTTTCTTTTGTGCAGCAGTTGAAAACCTGCTTAAGCTATGCTAATCTACGCTAGCGAATAAGTAAAAAGTACCTATTAATAGGTATAAGTTAAGTTATAAGTCGCACAGACTTTAGGTTAAAATTAAGTTATAGTTACTCTAGCGTAGGTAGGAGTTAAGTTAGAGTTATCAAAGCGTTAGGTTATAGTTTAGTTAGAGTAATTAAAGCTTAAGGTTAAAGTTAAGTTAAAGGTTACATCTAAGTTATAGAGTTATGTGTTAGCTTAGAGAGTTGCTAAAGTTTAAAAAGTTATTACAGCTAGTTATTACATTTAAGAACGCGCAAATTGTATTTACGAAGTTCTGTTATTACAGCTACTATTTACGTACAAGAACATAAGTAGAGTAAAAAAAGTTGTATTACTACAGATATTAATTACAGTAGCGTAGAAGTCGAGCGCGCTTTTGTAGCGAAAGTAGCGAATTCTTTTCTTCTAAATTATTATCCAACAGAGTTATTCTTAATCGTAAAGGCCTAGATGTAAGCCTAGATGTAAGCTCAAATAACGAGCTAAGTGTAGGCCTAGATGTTGGCCTAAGTGTTAACCTAGATAACGAGCTAGGTGTAAGCGTAGATGTAGGCCTAGAAGTAAAATCTACATACTGCGCTTGAAAGTTAAGTAGGTTCTTAACTTCGTTACATAGTAGTTCTTTATTATCTGCCTTTGCAAACTAAGAGACGCTGTTCTGTCCTTTCTCTTAAGCAATACAGTTTCTTAATATTATAATTCGCTAAATTGTCTAGGCAGCAAGTTGGTGCTTTCTATTGCTAATAACATTCTTAGCAACGTTGAATTCGCGCTTGACTCTAACCTAGGCAATTTGTACTGCAAGTACATCTTTTGCAACTTGTAATAAGCGTAGATACGTTTTTTTATTTACTTGCTACTATTTAAGAATATCAAAAAAAGCACTAGCGCGTACGCAGGCAATGCTTAGATAGGCTTCTTTTTCTTAGCGAGTTAGGCCCTTTTCTTCTTCTGTTTCGTTTAAGTTAATAGATGAAAAACTGCTTAGCAGCAACTAAAGCAAAAACTTTAGTTTCTAAAACTATTTACTACTCTAAAGTCTAGTTGTACGAAACGAAGAAATAAAAGTAGAAGCAAAGCGAGTATTATCGTTATAGCAATTAAAGTAATCAAGAAACTCTTCGCAGTAGGTGTGCTTGTTTTGATTATTCTAGGTTTCGTTTTAAACGCGCAGTTAGCATATAACTGTAATAAGTAACTGTAATAACTATACCTCGTACGCTGTAAGCTTTTAGCTAGAGTCTAAAATAGTAGCACAATTAAATAAAAACTTTCGTTCATCGCTAGTTCTTTTATAATACTTGCTAAGTTTAGCTTTTTTTTTATCTATAGCAGCTCGTACAACTGTAGGCTACTTAGAAGTATCTTAATTTTCTGTGTCGTCGTTAAGTTCGTCCTGCATACTATTTAGAAAGTTGAAAAAACAGTTGTACATAAGCTAGATATACTAGACTTGTAGCTTGTAGTTTTTACTTAAAAAGTTTGTTGCGTTTTTAAAGTTCTTAAGCATATTAGTAATTAACTTTAAGTAGTGCTATTTGTTTAGTGTTAATTTTAGTTGCCTAAAGTCGCGGAAGTTTACTTTTGCTATATTCTTATTATCTAGAAAACTGCTTGCACTAATTGTTATCTTAAGTGCAATCTCTTTTACTAGCTATTTGTTAATAAATCTTTAGATTTTAAGTGCGCGCTTGCACATATTGTAAGTTGAATTCTATCGTGTTTTAACGTTGCGGATAACAGACATTTGTTGTTTTAGTAGCAAGTGTAGTTGCGTAGCGATAAACCGCTTGTATCGTTAGAACAACGAATTAATTGCTATGCAGATAGCTCAAAGCTAGGTGTGTATTAGGCTGTAATAAAAGTATGTAATAACGCACTGTATACTTTGCAAAAAGAGTTTAAAACAAAGATATTCGCTTGCACGTCGCTTAAATAGCGTTTTTGTAGTATTTCTTCTAGTTTAACGTTAGCACCTACTAATGCTGCAAGCTTAAAGTGTAAAATAATATTTTAAACAACAAAGTTAATAATGTAAGCAAGACACAAAATTGAGTTTTTTAATAAGCTCTAAAGTATGTTCTTTGCTTCTAGTTGCTGTTCAATAACACAACTAAGCGTTTTGTTTTCTCTAGCATTATCCGCAGTAATTGCTAGAAAGCGTAATTTAATGCTAGTGTTTGAGAGTACTTGCAGTATATTAGTAGCTGCAGCAGCACTAGTATGTTTTTCGCGTAAAGAAACGAAATCTAGTAACTTCTTTTAAAGCTGCTAGTTGCAGTTAACGTAGTATCCTTTAACTACAAAGAAACTAAGATAATTAAAAGCAAACTACTTATCTATTGCAATTAAGATCTTAGTTAACTAGCTAATGTTATTAAGAAGTAATGCTTTAGCCTTTTCAAATCGTTTATAGAACATTTCCTAGAATTTGAATCAGCTAATACTTGAAATATTAGGTCAAAGAAATTGAAGAAATTGCTGAAATAAAAGCTGCTTAATTGTTTGAAAAGACTAGTTGCTATATATAACTACTCGTACTAGTTTCTATTCAAAGGCTTAGGTTAAATATAGTAGTACAATAGTAGTAAATTGAGGTTAACGTAGTGCTAGCTGTAGACAAGGTTAAAAGTAAATAAAAGCAAGCGTTTTTCGGCAAGTCTTAGATTCAAAGTAGTTAAGTAAGTGTTTAGTTTTAATAGTTTTAACTGCTAGGTGCTAAAGAGCAAAGCTGCAATTATAGTAGAATACGTAGAAGTAGCTATTACTAGAATTAGTAGCTTCTTTAAACTGTAGCTATACTTAACTAGTGCGTACAGCAAAGTTCTATCGCGAATTTGCTATTTTTAGGTCTAGAGCCTACTTAGTAGAACTCTACTACATTTTCTACGCAGTTACTACTACTTCTCGTTCTGTATTATCTTTAATATGCGTAAAAGAATATTTTACTAAATGTAGTTTATTTTTTTTTCTTTCTTAGACAAATTGCTTAGCGTCGAATTTAAATAGACGAATAAGTAGCGAAAGTTCTGCTATGTTTATAACAAAAGGTATAGTACAAAAGCGCAGGTACTATAATAATAAACTGTAATAATTAGTGTTAGAGTAGACTAAAGATAGAGAATAGGTACATTGCTAAAGAAAAACACGCAGATTGTTAAAGAAAAACAGAACATGCTTCTTTGCTTGCGAAATATTGCTAACGTCCAAGCGCAAAGGCTAAGGCAGTAATGCAACTAAGATTAGAGCTAGAATTAAAGCCGCAGTAGTAGCGCCTCAATTTTACAGTTCTAATTAGGTTATACTTGCTAATTTGTTAATCGCAATGTTATGCACGTTTTAGGCCGCGTTATAGATAGTAGATACTAGCTGTGTTTATGCTAGCAACGTTTTAATTTACATAAAAAGTAAAGAGCTTTAGGTTTGCGCTTTCTTATAAGCGTTACTATCGTTAGAGAAACTCTTTTAATCTAAATACTCTACTAACTTAGTTTGCTCTACTACTTTAGTTTGCTTCACCGCTTTATCTACTATCTCATCCTACTCTTTATTTTTATCTTTATTCTCAACTTTTTTTTTATTTTCACTAGAGAACTTGTTTGCTTCTGCTAACGCTTTTCTTTACTAATTTTCTATTTTATATTCGTTTTTACACTTATTGTAGAACGCATTAATTTCTAAGTTGCTACTTGCTTTTTCTTTACACTTATTAATTGTAGGCGCTGGAATATACGGGCTGTTGATATCTTTATAAGCATTGTCGCCGTTAACGCGTAGTTCAAAAGAAAGCGTAGGCTCGCGTAGGCTAGTGCAGTTAGTATAGGTATGTAATAAACTACTGTAATAACTTACTTCTAGTCTTTAGCAGTTACTAGTGTTAGATCCTCTAGAGTCAACGTCTTTACAAACTTTTGCTAATCTATTTTAGCTTCTTCGTTTTTAAACGAATTATTCTTTAACTTAGCTAATCCGTCTAAGTAGATACGTCGCATAATCCTATTAGTAGCCTCGCTAGCGCCAAATATTCGCGACATTAGCTAATTTTTAATTTTTCTTTTGTTTTCTAGTGCTTTGGCGATTTGTTTAAGAATGTTTCTGTGCTGTTGAAAGTTAACATCGTAATAAATACAAGCCTACTTTTTATAGGCAAGGCTAAGTTTTGCTTAAAACTACTCAACTGCGTATTGTAAGTACAATAACGTAATAAACTAATATAATAACTTACTGCTTTTTTGTGCGCGGTAGCGTTGCTTATCTAGAAGCTTAAGTTTAGTTGCTAACTGCTTTTTCTAGTCGTGCGCAAACAACGCAGTAAACTTTTTCTTCGCCTTAAGCCTTTTCTTAAGCTAGTATTTTGCTTGCCAATTTCTTGCACTAGCATCTGCAATAGCTTTTTCTTTAGCACTTAGGTAAGCTGTTTAATTTCTTTAAGCAGTTGCGCGAGCAGTATTGCTTAATTAACTCTTAGACAGTAGCTTGTAATGTGTAGAGCGCTTTTTTCGTAATCTAATACAACCGCGATTTGCTAGTACGCTAAAGACTTCGTGCTTTTTAAACTCAAAGCTCTAAGTCTGTTAGCAGATGCTGTAATAAACTTTTGTAATAATTACATTTGTAAGCGCTTTTTACTTCGCTAGCTCAAACTTAGTTAGAACTTTAATCTCGTAAGGCAGAAGCAACTTATTATTAAGCTCGTAGTTTATCTCGTTGTTAAGCTTCTGCTTAATTGCGGCTATCGTATTTGTAATAAATGTAGGTAATAATAAAGCTAATTGTAGTACGTAGGTAGGTAGAAGCAGAAAGTAAAGTAGCAAAAAGTTAGGTAACAGATTTACAGGCTAAATTCTGTGTAGAGTAGCTTATGCGCTGCTGCAAAAACTGCAGCCTTAGCTAGCGTCTTACTACTAGCTACTTAAAACACGCACTTTTGCTACAGCTTCTGCAGCTTCCTTACCTGCCGTAATTATTACAAATAATTATTACAACTTTCTACTCTCTACACTATACTTATTACGCATTAATTTTTTCGCAATAGCCTGCACTAAGCAAACTAACCGCTACTACTTTGCTACTAGCGGCAAAGTTCCGCGAAAGCTTTTCGCAGCAAAAGCAGCTTGTAAATCTAGCAATCTGTACAAAAACAAAAAGAAACTAACAATAAGTAGTGTAAAAAAGCTTTACTGCTAGAAGCAAAAGAGTAAGTTATTACAGCAGTTAATTGCAGCTTTGTTTTTAACAACATGCAGCTATTGCGTTGCGCGAAATTTAACGATACTAGAAATCAACTAAGCTCTTTATGCGCAAACTGCTATTTAGTCAGCTAGTTCGCAAAATTGCGCAAGAGTTTAAGCCTAATCTACGCTTTTAAGCTAGTGCAATTGAGGCTATACAAAAAGTAACAAAGGCTTTTCTAATTAGCATCTTCGAAAGTATAGCTTTCTACTTGTTGCTAGGTGCAAAGCTAACTTTAACAAATACCAATATTAACGCTATACACGCGAAATGAGTAACAATTAACACAAGAAACATAAATCTAGCACAAAGATACTACAAGAAGTACAAGAAAAGTTTGCAGCAAATGTAAAAGCTAAAGTCTAGTTGCTGCTTGTTCTAGCGGTATAAGGCTATAATAATTTTAAATTTTCTAGCAATACCTAGCGTAGACGTTGCTCTGTACTTAGCTATTAAAATGCAACTAATTCTACGCTGTAATAACAATCTGTAATAAACTTAAGCAACTTGTACTTTGCTAACGTTGAAATACAACATGTAAACTCTAAATATAACAACCTAACTATAACTCAACTATAACCTAGAGCCTGTGCGAGATAACCTAATTTTAACCTAAAGTCTATGCAACCTAACTCAACTATAACTTTGTACTAGCGTTAAAAGATTGAGTATATAAGTAGAGTTAAGTTAGAGTTATAAAAAAAGCAACTTAACCTTAACTCAACTTCTACTCATTCGCTAGCCTATGCCAATCCAACGTCATTGTTCGTCTAGCTAGACGAGAATAAAGTAATAAAGACGTTGTGCTTTTTTGCTTTAACGTTGGCTACCTAGCTCAACTGCAGTAACTCTAATAACGCTTAGAAAATAAAACTAGGCAGCAGAGCGCTCCTATTGGCGCAAACAGCTGCTAGAAAGGTTATCTACTTACAAAAGCTATCTTAAAGTAATGCTCGCACTTCTTTCTTCTTCTATTGCTATCGAGTAAACACTTGTTTTAAGCAACTTGTTACACTAATTATAAAGCCTTTTTTATTTATATTGTAGCAGTAGCGCGGCTGTATGTTGTACTGCTTTATTTTAGCATGCAGCAAGTTAAAATACAGCGCGTACTTGACGTTTGAATTAGCGTTGTAGCGAAGAGAGTCTATCCTAGAGGACTATTTAGAGATTAGATGATTGCTTTGTTAGTAGAGAAAGCGCGTTACCCAAGCGTCGCTTACAGGCTCTGTAGCTATCGTAGACGCGAAATTTTGTATCATCTCTTTTGTAGAAGGCAGCTCTCTCTTTGTAAAGTCTTTAATATAGCTCACGAGCTCTAGTTCTTGTTGTAGGTTGAGCTTTTGTTGGTTGATTCTCTGGGCTTCCAGCGTGCCCTGACGACCTCGGTGTCTTCGAGAGAGTGTAGACCTCTGTACGCCAAACTGATCAGCAATTGCCTAGTACGTAAATTGTTCTCCTAGTTTGAGCGATTTAATCGCTGCAAGCGCGGCCTCTATAACTGTTGTAGTAGTTAAGATGCGACACGTCAAAGTTGGTGGCTTGTCTGGTGTTTTGGTGTTCCGCGGACGCCGCGCGACTCCGGACGCCGCGCGCACGGACACGGTAACCCTGCCGCTGGCAAGAACAAAAGTGCACGGTCCAGTGTCACCCAAATCAATGCGACTCCAACCTCTTCGCCACCTGAGCTACGCACGATGCAGACGCTGCTTTCTACCCGCCTTTAATTCTCCTTCCTACGTCACACAATTAGCGTCCGTACGACCCATGATCACCATATGTTCGAATTTCCACTTTTAAGTCGCAGGCGGCGCAGGCGGGCAATCGCCGCGCCATATTGCTGTGTGCCAGCGCAGATGGGGCCAGGCGGACGAATCTTACTCCGCACGGCGCAGCCACCCCCCTTTTAACGCCAGAGTTTAAAGTAGCAAGTATTGTTGGGGCGTAGCGGCTGGCCTGAAGGTAGGACTCCGGACTCTGGACTCCGGACTCTGGAGTAAAATGCCTCTATTCGGTCCCACGACAAACGGCGGATCGGACGGGAACCGCTGTATTCAGTGTCCCATGGTCGTATGTGGAAGAACTATCTTTGGAGTTGAATATATTGTGAGGTTGTGACGAGAGAATGAGTTTTGGGACCATAAAACAGTGCAGGCTTTGGACGGGACTACATCAGCTGAAGATTTCCTAGCTGTTATGACAGGGATCTCAAGGACTGCCTCTCGGAAGTGTACTATTGGTATAATTGCTTGCTATTTGGTACTGAGGTTGTGCGCAATGAGAGCAGAGAGGACTGTGCCCGTATTGTATCCCCTCGAACGAAAGAGTCGACATGTCCGTTCGCTCCGACATGTAGCGAAATTGGACAGCGCTAAATATACCGGCATCGACGGTAGGCTCTCTCTAAATCCCTACTAGAGCCCCTCCACAATAATGGAATGCAACTTCTTGTATAGATCCATATATCCGCCGCTTATCGGCCCGCAGATGTCTCTGCCAGTGTGTTGCAGCTCCCGTATTCCTCTCCTCCGTTTGTATCTGGCCATCGCCTTGCCGAGGACAAGGCGAATAGGCTCGCAGTGAGGTGTCGGCGTGATGCTCTCGATCAGGGACGAATGCGATATCAAAGTATCGCCGAGGTCCTTCATGGGGCTTTTCGATCTCTTTCGAAGCACTGCACACCACGGCATCCAGTGGTCGACCATGGTGCCTTTGCGCCGCTTCAGCTTCGCATCCGCATACCGGCCCATCACTTCCAGAACGTAGTCTGCCGGGAGGTCCTGCTGGTGAGCAGGTATTATCACGTTCCACATCACAATATTCCGTTCACGTTCGGTTGTCGTGATCCACTCGTTGCGCCTGAGTTTCTTCTCGAGTTTCCTGATGAGAGCGCAGAGGTCCTCTAGTGCAGCTCTCCCACTAGCTAGCATGACGGAAGATCCAACGGGCGGAAAGGGAACTTGGCTCCCTATTAGGTCATAGTATTCTTTCATGGCGGCCTGGATTTGGGTGAAGTCTGCGTTGAAGGTGACGGCCATGATTTCTATGAGCGATAAGGAGAGAAATAGATCTTCTTTCATGACATGTAGAAAGAAGTTCTCTAGTGTTGATTGTGCGTCAGGATAAGGAGGTGGTGGGTCTTCAGACGTGTTTGGTGGGGTGCGCGGCGGTTTGGACCGGGTGTGATTGAAAGGCCACATTGTTGTGTCGTAGGCTGTTGGCGTGCGCAGAGTTGCCCCAGAACAGATTATGAAGTCCAGAATAGCTTGGATGATTGCTCCGTGAAGAAACAAAGGTTTGGAGAATACTGTATATATGTAGAGAGTGGAAAAAAGAAGGAAGAGAAGAAGATTATATATGTGCGTGCATTGCGGACTCCTTCCAAGAACCATGGCTCCACAAAACCAAAACCAAAACCATTCAACGCAACCTTGGAAGGTCTCGAGAAAATTTACCCACTAGATAGAAAAATAAAGGGCTTTCACATGTTTCTAAGACGAGCTGCGGGCGTCGAGTGGTCCGGGTTTTGTAGAGTGCGCTACTAGAACCACGGTTCGTCGAAATTGACTCTAATGCCCTTCGCTGTCGAAACATGAAGACGATAAATTTTATCAGTCTAAACTCAATTCGTCTCTTACGCTCTCTCTATTCCCCAATCTTTAATTGACCAATTAGAGTTGTGCAGTCATCGCTGACTATGTTGACTACCCACTAATATCAAACACAACAGATATGATTCGCAACTCTATTCCCTACCCTAACTCTCATTCCAAAACTGACCTTTATCTATCTTCCCCACTATCATGCCGCAAAATAATGCCAGATCACACTAGATTCTACTTCCAAACCCACAAAACCACGATATTCGCAACAAAAGGAACAATAACAACACTAACATTAACCACTTCACTCACAGATCCATTAAAGGTGCACACGCAATATACAGAAGGAACAACATCAACATCAACACCAACACTAACATCAACATTAACACTAACACTAACACTAATATCAACATTAACACTAACATCAACCACTTCACTTACAAATTCCTCAAAAGTGCACACGCAACAGATAGAAGGAACAACATCAACACCAACATCAACCACTTCACTCACAAATTCCTCAAAAGAGCAGTGTACACGCAACACAATGCCATACCGTGCAATTCCATACTATGAATTCCCGTACTTTCTTTCTTCCCATCTCGCAGGAAAATAAACTAGGGTATAAGCAACTAGCCCTCTCTCTCTCTCTCTTAGCCAGTCCACAAATAAAAACTACACTACAGATACAGATACAAAGAAAACGAACTATAAAGGGTCCCAAACAAATGTACAGGCGTACAGACCGACAACTAAACTTTGAAAAAACACACAAGAATATGGAAAAAAAGGTATCGATCCTCAGATGCCATGTCATCTTCCGCCAACGTGAACCAAACAAAAAGTAGAAGAAGAAGATCATATCCATGCCTCCCCCCCAATCATTACGAGGAGGTCTGTAGTGTGTGGTGTAGTGTAGTGTAGTGAATTTGAGGGCGATGCATAATACACGCCCCAAGCACCCAAAACTTGTACCAGGAAAACGAAACATATAAGCACCAAAAGAACGACGTAAATACTCGTGCAATAAAACCCGCACAGCCGCTTTCCTACTCCTCCGCCAGGGTATCATCTACACCACCACGCCCCCTAACACTACTCTTACTACTCTTCTTCCCAATCTTCATAAAGCTCAACCGCTTCTTCACGCTGCCCTTGCGCGAGTACTCCGACTTCTCGCTCTTGCTCGTGTCGGGCCGGAGGTCTATGCTCTGGCTCCTACTCCTACTCCTGCTTTTACTGGTTTGAACGACGTCGTCGCCGCCACCGCGTGCGAGACTGTATTGGCTGGATGATGCGTATTGTTGTTGGTGGGGGTGTTGCGGGTGTTGGATAGGGAAGTGCGGGAGCGCTTCTGGGGGCGGGGAGCTGCTCGCGAGGAAGCTGAGGCTGAGGCGGTTGAGGGTTGAGCTGGGGTCTTTGCTGCGGCTGCGGGAGGTCGAGGTTCTGGTGGAGGCGGCGTCGTCCTGGACTGGGGCTTGTTTGGGCGGCTCTTTTTCTTTTACTTTTTCTTTCTCTTTCTCGCCTTTGGGATCGGACGGGGCGTCGCTGGTGGATGCGCCCTTGAAGAATGCGAGACTGCGTCGCTTTTTGTCCTGGCGCATAGGTCGACCTTCGGATATCGGTGACGCGACTCTGGTGCCGTTGACCTGACTGGCTGAGCCTGACGCTGGGCTTGCGACTCTTGTCGGCGACGTTGCGGCTGCAAGCCAGGAGCCTGTCGGAGACCGCAAAGGGTGAACGGTGGCGATCGGCAGAAGCGTTGCCAATTCACTCTCATAGGCGGCTTCGAATCCTGTTCCAAGCGTTAGTGAACGAAACTCTAAATGAGGGCGGTTCTACATACTCTGCGTTAGGTCTACCTTCGTAGCTTGCTGGGCAGGTCTACAATACAACGCTAAGCAACGTCTGATTACCAAGGCATAGTCGGTCAATGCCACCTTCAGTGCATTCTCCAACAGATTCGGTTCAAGCTGCTCCAGCTCTTCTTCATAAGATTCACTGGAGTCTTGCGGCTGTGGCAGCAGCTCATGATAGATAGTAACGCTGGTCTCTGAAGAAGTATCGACTGCGAGGGTTAGCTCTTGAGTGAGAGCTGTCAAAGCAGAGTCCTCCCCATCCAAGATTTTCTTTTCTAGACTAAGTAACTCGACTGTCTTTCTCGATGTCCGTTCGATCGCGGTCTGAAGAGGCGTGAGCGTCACCGTCCCCACCGCCACAATTTCGCTTCTCCGAAGGATGGTTGGGAACGCTTCGACGGTCGTATAGACTGTCTTCTCGACCAAGACCTCTTTCGAGTGGGCGTCAGACGCTGTACGCCGCAATGCTGTGGTAAAGTGCGACGGTCTGGATAGCAGATAGTAATCCCTGATCGATTGGGCGACCTTTGCTCGTTGGAAAATTGGGTGCTGTAGATCTTTCTGTGGGCTAACAGGGTATATCTGTAGGTACTGGCCTTCGACATCTTCTTCCATCCCGACTTGTAAGATCTGAGCAGCGGGATGCTGTTGCTGCATGCGATCTGTGAATGTAGCCAAGCGATCAGTTGGGAACCCTTCGAAGATGAAGTGCTTGTCTCGCAGTCCGACAGGGAAGCCAAGTCCCTTGTAGACCACTCGAAAGTAACGAGAGTTGGAACGATCACCCTTAGCGATGCTCTCGTATATTTTCGCCATGGCGTGCTGTGTCCTTGCCAGCTTTGCAAAGTCAAACACGTTATGCTCGTACTGAGTTGCGAGCTCCAAGTACGTGCCCAGTGCATTGTCCCAGGATTGACCATTCTCGTAGTGATCGATCATCTGAAAGTAGAGTTGTTCCTTGCGTTCGAAAGAGGTCTGAGCTGGGAAATTTGGGTCTGGAAGCGGATCGACGACAGTCGAGGGATCCCACTCGTACAGCTCAGCATGTAAACGAAGTGCGAGGCCTGCTTCAGTAAAGTTCTGAGCATCCGCTTGCAGATCAACAAGTTGATGAACGTAGCGAATGTAGATATCCTCCTTTTGCATGTCTTTCAGGAATTCCATGAGGTGGAGAGTGTCCATGATGTGAAACACTTCGCCGGTAGCTTCAGTGCTATGCACAGCAACGAGCAGATCTAGTAGCTCGTCGATGGTGCTAATGAGGTTCTTCACAGCGACAAACAGCGAATCTTCCGGATCCTGGGCCAAAGGATCAAACAGGTCAATAAGTTCCTGAATGAAGTGTTTCTGTAACACGACTTCCGTAAGATGTTTCGACTTGAAAAGGCGGTCCAGGCAATCGATCATTTCGGCCTGTATCAAGGCTAGGTCCTCACTCAGAGTCCATTCGCTAACAATCATTGTCTGCAGCACTTCGATCGCTACGCTGCGCAGTCCTTCGTGTACACTAAGGCAAAGCTCGACGATGGGAGCAACCAAGCCGGGAACGTATTGCACCTGGAAACCACCCATCTTCTCAACTCCGTACTGCTGCTTGTCTTCAGCGCTGGTCTCCCATCCAATTGCTTCCCAGCTTCGTTGAAGTAAGTCTGCACCATTTTCTCGAACATCGCCCGCGATTTTCCAGACAGCTCGTCGCTTTTGCTCAGGGAAGGTCTCCAACGCCAGTGCATCACTCCCAACAAGCTTCAGAAGCGCATCAAAGAACGCTCGCCAAAGCTCGGTACTGAATTGATCCGCTTCGTCAGGATGGGGCAGGAACGAGTCGATTAGAATGCCAGATAACTTCTCTAAAGTCCGCATTGTCGCCTTGTGGTGGTAAATGTGCACGCTAAGCCAGGAGCTCGGGAACGCTTCGCAGTCCATTATCGAAATGTAAACCTGTAGAGTAGAGAACAAGAAATCTGCAATATCAGTCTTTGGCCAGTCGAGATGAATAATAGTAGGAAGGCTTGACATTGCCGCCAGCACCGCTGATATCTCAATCAAGGCTTCGTCGAACTTGGATTCCGTATTTGTTGGCCTAGATGGGAACGGATATGACGTCGGAAATAGGAGCGAGAGCGATTTCTTGGTTGACCTGGGGGTGGCCTGAATAGCACGATACGAGTCTACAAGCTTAGGAAGATACTCGCAGGCTTCTTGCCCAAGCTCTTCAACCTGAGATGCAACAACGGAACAACAAAGCCGCACCTGGTTCTTCCATTGATCGTTGACCAGTTCTGTCTTTCCCCAATGCGGTGCGAGCCACTTGACAGTGCTTGTAAGGAGTATCCGCCGCGTGTCTGATGTTTTGAAGATCTCAAGCTCGCTGAGGTAGTAGACCAACAGCAGCTTGAAGAGGATGAGTTTGCCTTGGGCGATAGCGCATGACTCGAGGAAGGACGAAGTCAACTTCAGAACATCTGTAGAAGACATAGAGGGCGATAGTTCAGGTAGCCACGTGTGGAAGTTCTGAACGAGGATGGTTTTTGTGCCGATTAACACGGGTGAGGGGTTGCTCATAAGACTCTCCAGTGACTTGAATATCACCTGTAGATCTTTTGTGAACGTCGGCTGTCGGCTGGTGATCCCAATTCCTGCCTCCTTTTCTTTTTGTTGCTGACGAGCATTCATGATGAATTTGAGGATATGGCGTCCTACTTTGAACGTTGCTCGTAAGCGTCGAGAGCATTCCGGCTCCACGGGATTGGCCAATAAGCGGGTGTAGCTTCGCACCAGACACGAAGTGGCGAAGGGGTAGTTGAACCTAGTCTCGGCATAAAGGTCGACAAGAGGACCAAGGTTGAAACGCCTGTCGTGAACGATCCCCAAGACGATAACCAAAGCATTGAAAACCAAATCCTCGTACTCGTCGCTTCCAGCGTACTCCACTAGAATCTCGAATAGCGCGTCGAAGACTTCATTCAGCAACTTTACTAACTCGATCTCAGGAACAAATGGGAACTTGCGTAATAGTCCGACAAGCTCGCCTGCAGCCTGATCGCGCCATTTAAGAAGTCCTAGTAAATTCGGGTCTTGAGAGTACCTTGTGCTGCAGAGGTATGTTTTGAGATGCAGCGCCGCCATCGGTCCCATGACTTGCTCATCCTTTTTCCGCGCGCACCATGGGAGTCCAAGGTAAGCACCTTTCCCTGAAATCATGCTCGAGGTGTATTCGTCGTATCGGTAAAGTGACAAGGAATGGCCACCGTCTCGAACAAATGCGTCTTGGCTCCAGAGCGGCATCCAGCACAGAGCGAACGGGAATCCGGGCGCATCAGCAACGCTCATCACAATATGCGAGCCGGGAACATCCTCTGGGTTGATGGCAAGTCGGATCGTCAAATTCCAGCCTTCGCCTCTTTCTATTGCAGTAGTACGCCATGCAGTATGGCCTGCACTATTGCTCGAAGGATAGATACAGCCCTCTATACGTTCTCCATTCGATTTCCTGACTTCAATGGTGAGTTGGAGGTTGCCCATTGACGAGGTTTGCGCTAGGGGGACAGTTCCAGTCTTGGGATGTGCCAAGAACGCATTCTTGGGGAGGAATGGCTCGACCAGTGTAAGATAAATATCGCTTCGAGCTTTCGTTGGAGCGCCCGTGAAGCCAATCTTCCGCGTTTGCTTGATGTTCTGGAGTAGTGTTGGCGTTTTCTCCACCAGCACTTCGACATCCGGATCCGCAAAGGCTTTGAGATGAACAGTAAGTTGGTTAATCTGCAGATTCTTCCTGTACTTCCCACTGACGCTTGGATACACCTCGCTCACGATATCGTCCCAGCCAATATCTTCCTCCGCCGTTTCGTCGGTTGAAGTAGGGAGAGACCAGAGAGTGACTGTTTGATCCGCCTCGGAACGCGCTCGCATAAGTGCATCCACGCGAAGAGTACCGACAGCCACGGCTCTCTTCAGCGACTTTTGGTCCCTGGAGGAAGGTTTTACTTTCGGAGCTGCGGAAACCGGCCGCACATCGTGGTTTGCTGCTCGATTTGAATCCATGCTCGGGGCGCGCGTATCCACCGAGCTCAAGTTCGAATGGCTCGATTCCTTCCGCTTCGACCCAAACATAAGGCTACGCCGCCCCTTGACACTTCCTTGCGAAGACGGCGGCATGCCTGATGAATTGCTAGACATGCTTTCCCTCGGGACTCCCGTTTGTCCGGCGGCCCAGCCTGTTCGGTACGGTTCGTTTGTGAGTAATTTGAAAACAAGATACAAGTTGCAGCCAGACCCTGCTCCCTCCCCAATGTCTGTCGGACTCAAGTCGACGAATAACGATCTCAATTTTTCTCCAGCCAAAGAAACAGCAGTCCCGTCTCGGGCAGTCAGATCGAAAGAGTAGGCTTCTGAAAGGGGAATCAGCGCCTGTCCAGGAAGCTTCTGGCACAAGTGCATTGACACTTGGGCAGCTCCCGGCACAACATCGCCTTGTACATGCTTTAGATCGACAAACAAATGGTGCAGGGTGTGCTCGTCGACGTGTGGCACCGGCCGTCCACCCAGTAAGCTCATCATGGACTGCAGTTTCGTGATTTCGATGGCAGAGTCGTCGCCAGTCAGAATGCGGCCGCGCTGAGAAGGGCTTCGAACAATCACGTCCCCGCAGAGCATTTTGTTGCCGGACACCAGATCCCAGACCGTCTGCTCGCGTACCTTTTCTAGCTCTTTCGCGGTCAGCACCTTGTGCAACAGCTGGCGACGCGCGGTATCCAATCGCTGCACCACCACCGACATCTTGTCCAACGCGCTGTACTTCCTTGCTAGCAAAAGTTCGTGCAACTTGGTCGAGTGCCACTCGCGCAAACAAGACGCAATCTCGTCGACCAAGGGCTCCTGGGACGATGTCGGGGTCTCGTCGCCAATCTTCAGCATAGGCACGGGCGCAGGCGGGCGCGGGGCGGTAGGGTCGTGGGTCGTGGGCGATATGGGCGACAGGGGCAGCGACAACTGCTGGAGGTGCTCTGACCGGGCTGTCCACTGCGAGCCCTGGCTGCCGGTGCGCTTCCTGTTCGACCGTTTCCGCGACAGCGGGCGGGCGGCGGACGAGGGGAGGGCAGAGACGGTGTCGGACCTCGTGGCGCGTTTGGGATGCGAGCCGGTGCCCTTTGCAGCCAGCGAAGCGGCACTTGTGCTTTCGGTCGGGGTGATGACGCCGTTGGTGGCATGTCGGTCATGGCTCCCACGCGAAGGAGGTAGTTTGTCAGACCCATCGACGAGGCCGGCGGGCGTCTTGCCCTCTCCCAGCACCTCGCGCACCTCGACGCAGCAGCGGGGGAAGATGCCCGAGAACACGCGTGCCTCGAGCGTCTGCCCCTTCACGCTGGTCAGACCGGCCAGCAGCGACGGCGGCGCAACCAAGTACCCGCGATACCACGAGCCCTCTTTGCCGCCCTGCTCGATTATGTACAGCTCGTCGCCGATCTCGAGGGGCAGGTCGGCGGGCGACGAGGGCTGGAAGGGGTATATGCATATTGCGAAGGCGATTCGGGGGAGCGGTCTCCAGCCCGGCATGGCACCCAGACGTGGTGGTGTGCTATCTTGGGGCGTGTGGGCGAGGAAGCATCACGAGCGGGCGGTCCCAGGCGATGGAGGCGCGGGCGGCGGTGGACGATGCCCCTGATGGGCGTGACGGGAGCGACGGGCGCGCGGGTGCGGGCACGAACTGGGGAGAGGGCCCGCGACGCGGTGGTGACGGTGATGGCGATAGCGACGGTGACAGGGCCGGCCAGCAGGTGCAATTGACTCGTCAACGTGTGGCTGCGTGCGAGGCGGGCGAGCAGGACAGCGTCAGGTGTCAGACGAGGGCCAGTTTCGTGTGTCCAAAAACATTCAGGGCCGGTTCAGGTTCAGGTTCATCAGATTAATTGTTCCTGCAGCGCGCCACACCCTGGGCACGCTCGGCACACCACCCGAGACGTGCCCCCGGTGCTTAGCCTCGACCTCCTGGTAAATTAGGATGCACTGCTGATGGAGACAGACGTTTGGCCATCCTCTTGACAGCATACGGTTATCTAGCAGTGTGCAGAGACTCTACCTTTGTCTTTACAAAGCTCTACTATATCTACTATACTAGGCAATGTGTACGTACTACGTAGGGACTCATGGAGGCAACAGACTAGGATCGCGTAGGTGCGCGTCGGAAACGGCCCTTTCACTGTGTCGTCTCACCGCCGTTGAAACCCACCACCGTTGAGACTTATTGTCCGCTCTCCGCTCTCCCCATAAAATCCCCCGCAAACACAAACATAAACAAAAAAAGAACTATCGCTTCTAACCTTTAGAGTAGGAACAGATAGAGCCTCTAGCACAGCATGTACAACACAAACTTCGTCATCAACAAGACTGGTATCCATCAAGGTCCAAATATAAGTCATTTGCTCACAACAACACTAGCAATCGCAGCAGGGGGTATATACAAATAAAACCTTCAACTATTCTCAACTCCGCATGCACAAGTCCAGGCCTGAAGCATAAACTCAGCGCCCCGAGTCGGAGATTGGATGGGGTGCTTTGCTTCCACCTCCGATGGCAATGCCTTTGCCTCTTTCTCAGGTCCGCATCGTTCTTCGTGGTTTAGGCACTAAGCTTTTCGCTGTGCATCGCCCCTGTCGTAGCTTCTTCCTTATCGTTCCCCATGTTCAGAGAGCGCCCTGACTCTGAACCAGGATCTATCGTCTGTGAATTGAGGGCCACTCGTGGGCATCTTCGTGCTAGACTTGATGCGTCCCCCAATTGCACCAAGTGTTGGCACAGTATCGTGTCGTCGACGCTATTTGAGCTTCCGACGGGATGAGCGCGTGGCTACAGCAATCGCTCGTCGTCATGTGGATAGTTCATTTCGATCGTTGCGCAGCCCCTCAAGGCCAAAGATGCTGCATGACAAAAGACAAGAGCACGACATAAGGAAGGTGACTCGATCCGACGAGGGATCTGATGCTCGTGGCCACTGATGGAATTCTGTCATGACTTGTCAGCAACTGTTTTCCGCGCACTGAAAAGATTACAGGATAGAGTGGTACAGGTCGCTCGAGTTGTGGTAGGCATGTCAAGCGAACTCCCAAGCCCTTCGCGGCCCTCTGGGGATTAAAAAGGGAGACTTACTGGTCTAGCTGGGTGCCCAACTCGGAGATGACGTCGCAGCGTTCCCACTGTTCATTGGAGACTTCCTCCATGTTTACTTCGTTATTGTTAGAGAAAAACATCCGATTGCCATTTGCCTCTCCAAATGTGTCCCATGCTGGGGAGCTGATGTTCTTGCCATCGGGCAGACGAAATTCTCTCTTGAATGTGTTCGGGTCGTAGGTACGAATGAAAGAGGCCCAGTACTTGTGGATGAAGGCTGCTGGTGCTGAAGTGCCGCCATGCCACACGGGCATAATCTCGGAGACATGAAGTGCAGTGCCAACATTCCATCGGTACTGATAGGTCGGTGCAGAGCCATCATCTGCATATGCGGACGAGATGTTGAGGCCAGGGCATGTGTATCGGATATGGCCGTAGACGTCGGAAGCGAGGTTCTGCCATCGCGGGTCGGAATCTGTATCCCTCGGCCCTTGCCACACGTCTCTGATCATATCCCTCTCTTGGTTATCTAGGTTGGGAAACTGGTCGGTGATAAATTGCTGTGCGCGATTGAGGGATGTCACCGTCTTCGGGGTAAACACTAATCCTTCGTTCGTGTCGTCGCCAAAAATGGTAGGGACCTTGACGAAATGGCCTGCTTTAATCTCGTTGTAGGTATAGTCTCGGACGAAATCGTAGTCCAGCGTAGGGTTCCAGAAGAAGATGGGCAACCCCTTGGCGCCTGGATATGGAACTTTCAAGCTGCGAACTGCAGATTGGAATTGAACGGCATCCATATTTTGCATGCAAAGCAGATCTTTACAGCCCGTCGATTTCAGTAACGCGTCATAGGCCCATTGCGTCTCAGTGGTATTGCGCAGAGGCGGAAACGCAGGCGACTCGGCTGCAGCGGCGTGGAACAGTTTGTCGTCGCGACCACCGTATGCTGTGAGGTGCAGCACAACGGAGCCAGCACCGGCGCTTGCTCCACCCAATGTGACGTGGTTAGGGTCACCGCCAAACTGTTGGAAACTGTTAGTCAACGTCCAATGGAGTGATTGAAATGGACTGTACGCACTTGGCGGATGTTCTTCTGCACCCACTTGAGCAATTGCCGTTGATCTAACAATCCGTTGTTAAGACTCAAAGTCTTATTCTCCGCAACCTCCTTGCTGGCCAAGAAGCCATATGGCCCAACTCGATAGTTGAAATTGACTACCACCATCTGCCCATCGGCGGCCTCGATCAAGTCGGTGCCGTTGTAATTGGCGTTCCCATTGAGATTGAAACCGCCGCCTTGGATGAAGACGTAGACAGGAAGGGCGCTCTCGATGGTAGCGTTTGTTGGGGCAAACACGTTGGCGAAGAGGCAGTCTTCCGACCACTTTTCGCCAAACTCGTATTGGAGATTGCTGTTGGTACCAATGCAGAGAGGCGCAAACTATGCGGTATTAACATTGACACGGATGCACAAGGTGATTGACTTACCTTTGTCGCATTGACAATGCCTCGTGCTGGAAGCGGATCCTGGGGCGGGGCAAAACGCATCCCATCGATGCGTGAGACACTTCTGGCATATCGCATGCCGACCCAGGACGTTACTCCGTCGCCCTGGTCCTGGCCGCGATACTGGGCATGGCCCAGGTCGACGACCGTGTCGACGGCGAGTAATTGCTGAACGCATACAGCGAAGAGCAAGAGTAGAATGGACATGATCGCCATTGGTGCGATTGGTGTGAGTAGAGTCGATATGGCGCAGAGGAAACGCGAGCGTGTGTGGGCACAGAGAATCGCGAGCAGCGGTGCTTCCCGACCCGTTATGGCGACTGACCAAGGGCAAAGTAGGTCGTGGCAGTCGTTCTCCTCAAAGGCATGGTGGCACTACCTGGTCATGGCCGTTGTCGCGGTGGTTGTCGTTTGTCCAGTGGTGCACATACGTCAAAGGCTGAGACACAAAATCAGCCAAGCACAAGACATCATGTCAACCGCGGAACCACGACTTACTAAGAAAGACAAAGCACGAGCACGTCAGCAATGGTGTGTCAGGGCCACGAGCAGGCTAACGCGACCCTTGATGATGATGCCGTAGTGCAGACGAAGACGCGAACTCTTGGAGACGGACGTGGTAGCAGGCCCCACGACGAGGAAACGGACTCGCTTTATGTATCAGCTGCAGCCGGGCGGTTGGTGACAGTCCATGCTCCAGGCAGACTGGTGGGCTGTGTGTGTCGCGGGCGGCCAAAAGTCGCCGGCAGTAAGTTGGTTCAATGATGGCCAGGAGCGTGCACGTCTCTGCGCAGTTCCTGGGGACCAGAGTTCCAGACCGGCGCGCGTGCATGAGCAGCATCCGGCCCACGCCATTGGCTGCTTTCTCGCCCGAGCCGCCCGACGGAGTCTTCGGGGTCCAGTGCAAGATTGCAATGCGCGGGACTGTTGATGGGCCTTGGATTTGACGTGCGCCTCCGGCATCTCCGCGTGGCCTGCAACTTGGAAAGCCGCCGCAGTTGTGACGATAAACGACAAGGCCGCGTGTTGACGGCGACATGAGGTCAAGTCAAGAACGCGCTGCCAAGTGCAAAGCCTGGAGGACCTGTTTCTCCCGCCCTTGGCTGCTGGGGGCGCCGCAGGATCGCCCGGTTTGGTGACACTGTCACTGTGCATAGAGTCGCTGCGTGTGCAGCGGCTCTTGCCGCCTCCTTTCCCTTGGCAACAACACGACGCGCGAGGACAGCGTCAACAACCACAGCACGCTGTCGGGCTCTCAGATACGATGCGGCGTGTTACGAGGGGCATGAAGGGCACGAGCGCGAGCTCTGACGCTGTTTTATAAGGCAGTCCTGCGACGACACTTCCTGTCGGGTTTTAGAGTTCCATTAACGTACCGTATGTACGGTATGCCCCCCGCTCGATCTAACAGATAAAAACGAGTGCACTAACGTTGTTTGTTGCATCATTCAGCAACTAGGTACGTCCTAACCAGTCAACTCTGCTATATACTTCTTCAAACTCGAGCGGATATAAACGCCATCTATATCTCTCTAGCACTAGCGAGACTTACAGTAGTCAAGTGTTACTACCTACACTCGCGCGTTTCCAGTCCCTACAATCTCACAGAGCATAGGAAGTTTTGACGTCAGAAAGTTACACCAATACGTCCCCATACCTCGCATCCAGAAACGCCCCGCTATCTTAAACTCAGCATTTCCTCGCTCCAACCACACCCTACTCTCTTCTAAGTGAAGAATGGCGTGGTGCATGGAGAGACATATCATGCCAAAGTCCCACCTAGATACCTCATCAAACTGTTCCGTGAGTGCAACTACCTCCGTCCAGCGTCGCCTTGTTTCAGCCCATTCATTATGGCTACTAGCCTGTCGATGAAGGTTCTGTGCGAGGAGAGTAAGGGTTCGAATATACCTTTGTCGATCAATTCTTTCTAAATCTGCCGTTCGCTCAAAGTGTTCCTTCAAGTTCAGAAGCATCGTCTCGGCCTGCTCATACAGTTCCGTGCAAACGGAAGCTTCCGCAAATGGAATGCACCAGTTCCTGTGATACCTGTCGTCCAGGCAACCTTAAGCGTTCAGGCTTTGTTCCAAACGTTCTAGCGCGACCTCCGGCATTCCCAACTCGCAATACGCGTCGCTCAGACTGGCTATGACATCTAGACGAGGGCGTGACGTGGTGTCATACATTGTCTTTGCGCTCTCCAGGCTCTTTATCGCGTCTTCGTAGCGTCCGTTGTTTAAGCTTGCTATCCCAGTGCTTGTAAGCACTCTTACTGATACTCTCTTTTCGTAGAGAGACATCGTATCTGCTGACATGCCAGATAGTTGCCAGTCTTTCTAGGCAAGAGTGGCTTCGTCAAACTTCTCTCTCTCCCATAGGTTTGAGGCTAGGGCTGAGATGAGGAGTCTACGGATGGCGTTCAATCTCCCGTCAAGGGCTATGTCCTTGGGTGATGACAAACAATCCTGGAGGACTTGACAAGATTCATCCCATCTACCTTCTGATCGAAGTACGAATGCTTTCCTAGCCACGAAATATGCCTGGATATAGGGTTCCATGTCCTGGACTCCTTCGTCCTCCAACATGGTGATGCAGATCTTTTTCTAGGACAAGGTTGAGAACTTAGACGCTTGAAGGAGTGCTGGTAGGACGACTGAGCGAAAAGGACTACGTTGCTGACTGGTGAGAGATCTGTATTGCTCAAGGAGTCTCTGTAAGAGTGGCAGTGCGGATCGTCCGATTTTAGAGAATCCAGAGGAGTATTCGCAACCCGAGAAATAGAAGCAAACGAGTGTCATCGCCTGATTCTATTCGACTCCGCTTACGTCTACAGAGAAGGCCTTGTCAGGCGTTACCTCTAACCTCCCGTTCTGATGTATAATACAAGTCGACGACTCAAGCAGCTTGAGGCTGCGGTCAAGCTCTCCGGTGTTCCGCAGTAGGTCGACAATCGCACGATCGAGTCCAATATCTTCAGCTCCAAAGATCTCTAAATTTCTGGAGAGTGTCCAGCGTTTCCTGTCTTTACCACCACATACCAACAACGAGGATTCGATCGGGAAAGCTGGTGGTGCCAAACAGCATAGTAGAGAGAGTAGCCGTTGTGCCTGTGGGTGATGTTCAAGTGGACAGTTGGATCTGGATTTGGACACTGGTATAAGCTGTGGTACTATTAAAGACCGAGATTCTTGAGAGAGTTGAACAGCTCGAATAGCTTGTTTCTTTCCTTGGCAGACCTTTTGTTGGCTTGGATCTGCTGCCTTCCTCTTCTGTGAGGATCTAGTTGCATTCTGGTGTCCAAAGGGGGCCAGGGTAGAAAGAACCGAAACCGGAGAACGATATTGTACGGTAGGAGTCTGAGAAGCTGAGAGACTTAGACTTGGCGACACTCCTAATTGATTATATGACACCCGACCTGCAAGCTCGTCGAGCTCGTGCACCTCAGGCTCGCCGCTGGGCTCCGCGTTAACTTGGTGCGCGTTGTATTCAAGAGCGCTGCGTATCGTCTTGATACTAATATTGATTAGCTTGGCTTCCTACCACTCCATGGGCCCGTACCTCAAGGAAGAGTCCCATTTGGCTATCCATTCTGGAATGCAAAAACTAATGCAATCAAGTTGCGCCACTGTTGTCTTGATGCAGCAAGACCCAGATAAGTAAGCGATCAGCACTGGCCGAAATGGTGAGTTAACATGATCTCGATGATCGACCTAGTAGCAAGGATACGGCCTTAATGAGGCGTTAAGTGCAGCATCGCCGAGATTTTGTAGTAGCTAACGTGGGAAAAGTGACAGGTGAGGGCAAGTAACAGGTACCTAGGCATGAGTGATCGTTATGCACGAGCCACATGAATTCGCCGTGGAGTGGCCCATGCGGCTGTGAGGACAAATGAGGCTCTCCGCAGCAAATTCGAGCTTTGCGAAAACTTTCTCGGCTGTGAGGTGCCGAAAATGTAATTTTCATGATGGCTGCCAAGCCCAATAAGCGCTCGTGTTGTCCCACTAACGTTCTAACTAGACCTAAGTGTAGATATCTCGCAAGCCTAACGACCTTTCACTTCCTTCCAAGTAGGACGGAGCAGGAGCGTGACTGCAGAGTAAGCGTTTCAGGTTTGCTATTACAGTATGATATGCGGGGCGTACGTTTGTCTGCTGTGCTGTGCTGCGCCGCGCGTCGTAGGGCATTGAGTTCCGACTGGCCTGTTCGTCTCACTACACACGTGACTGCAGAGTAAGTGTTTCAGGTTTGCTATTACAGTATGATATGCGGGGCGTACGTTTGTCTGCTGTGCTGTGCTGCGCCGCGCGTCGTAGGGCATTGAGTTCCGACTGGCCTGTTCGTCTCACTACACACATGACCGTATGCGACGGGCAGAAATAATCAGGGCGTAGCAGTGTAGGATTGCATGTTAGGTTTGGTGTTACATATATCGCCCCACGTTAACTTAGTTGGACCTGACTCCTCCCTGCCATCCACGACCCGCGTGATATTAGCATCCTACTATTACCATATTATTCCTCCAGTGCATTCCAATGTGTCACTTGACCAAGTCGAATACATGATACGATCACCCTTCACCGTTCCCGAAATAACCGTTTTGGTGGCAGTGCATTACGCCCGGTTGGGTGGCACAGTCAGTGGGGCTAGCATAGACAAGAGCCAGCGCATGGAAATAGGCGAGGCAGACTTTCGAGAGAGGTACTCCGTAGGTATCGATAGGTGGGTAGGCGACTTCTTTTCTTGGAGAGTACTCCGAGTAGATGGCTCAGATAGTATAGCGAATCGAATCGCGTATACACCGTGTGAAACCAAACGCCTAGCTATGCCTATGCCACGCAATGTGAAACCCACACCCTCTTGACTATCTGGCCCAAAAGGTACTCTATACACACCCATCCCCCATTCCCCCCTAAAAATCCGTAACCCTCCCATTATAGCTATAATCGCCCTGCCCGCCCCACCTCAACGGCTCGTTCTTCGGCCCCCCCACCTCCCCCGTCTTCGGATTAACCTCGCCCTCGAATTCCGGCGGCGCCCCACGTCTCATGTTCGGGTGGAAGCCGCCGTTATCCCCACCCTCCTCTGAATCCGGCGACTGGTTTATTTGCGCCCGCGTATCGGCAGATGACGATGGTGATGGCGATGAGTTTGAAGCGGGCGACTGGGACTGGTTCAGCTGTATGCGTGCGTTCGTGTCGACGTCGAGGTCTGCGTCCGCTGCAGCGGTGTTGGATTTGGAATCAGAGGCTGGCCGCGGCGTGCTGAACGCCCCACTGCTCTGCCGCTGCAGCCGCTCGAAGAGTTCTTGTTCGTCTTTCGGGAGGCGGGGTGGGGCGGGGCCGGAGGTGAACGATGAGGAGGAGGTGGAGTGGCGGATAGTGGGGGTGGTCTTGGTGAAGGGTTGGGAGGGGCGCTGGATGGCGCGGCGGGAGAGTGGGCGGGGGAGGGCGATGGGGAGGAAGAGTGTGCGGCGCATTGTGGTGGTAGTGGGGGTTTGGAGAGGTGGTTTGGAGGTTGGTGGCTGGTAGGTCGTGAACAGTATTTTGCGGGTGAGGTGTGGGTGAGTCTTGAGTATGTCTTTGAAGGCGCAGAAAGAAACATCATCGTGTTCTGTGTCGCCACTTTAAGCCGCGGCTCATCGGGCCAATCGGAGTGGCGACGGGAATGCACTCCACCTCAAACAGAATTCATTGCTAACAAAGACAGACGTGAGACGATCCTCTTAACGGTATAGGAGTTTTCAGAGCTCTAGAAAGCAAAGCCTTATCATATATCGAGTATACTAGGTAATGTCAATATAGAGTCTATAGCGCACCTGGGTGCGCATCACAAAGCGAATAATGCTAGGGCGGAAAACACAAATACCGACGCTCTCAATTGATCTATGACATGTTGCCATCACTACCTAAGGTTTCCTCGTCCTGGAAAGACGATATCCTAAATGACCTGCGCCGTAGCTGTCCCACCCGCAACTAACGCCAGCGCACCTGTTGTACAACGAACACCCGTCGTCCCCCCAGCGCCTAAGCAATGTACCCATTGGTAGAACTGAGATGCTGTGCACTCCTCCTCGCGTCCAAGAACAGGTCCTCGCATTCCGAAATGTCGTCGACGTCGATGGTGCCCGCCTCCCTGCCGTTGACCTTGGCCAGCACATTTGCTGGCGCCAGCAGTTGCAGCGCGTACCGCAGGCTGACCCTCTCGCCAAGCTGGCTGACTCTGTCGAGGGCTGGCGGGGAGATGGTCAGGCCTTCGGTTCGGGCCCGCGTGGTGATGATGGTTTTGATCTCGGGGGGTGAGTAGGGATGCGTGGGGATGATGAGGAGTCGGGCTAGGAGGTCGGATGGAATGCCGTGGGCTGAGGCTGGGAGGTTGGACCCGCCACGGATGTGAGTGACACCGCGGTTCGAGGCTAGGATGACTAGAGGTGACAGTGGAGACTCGAGGGCGCGGTTGAGGAAGGTGAAAGCCTCGAGATCGAGCATGTGGACCTTCGGACGGTTAGCAACCACACAGAGAGCAATGTATTTCCATCGACATACCTCATCGATAAACAGAACACCGGGTACCAAGTCGGCTACACCTTGGTCGATGTACTTGTTCACCACCTTGTTGATTTCCGACCTAAGCTTCTCAGTGATCTCAGTCTTCTTTGGCTTCATCAATTGGCCCATCATGCTCATTATGTCCTGTCCACCCTGAGGGCGCGCATTCGCAACATCCAGATCATGCAGCGTAACATCCTGCACTATTTCTTTCTTCTTGTGCACATCTCCTTTCGGTATGGGAACGTATTCCTCCGCCTCGAGATCGAATTCCGTCGCGTACGCGTCCGACCGTCCGACGCGCTTTACGGCCCCCGTGTTGGCCTCAACGTAGATGACATCGCCGAGTCGAACACGCTCTTTCTGTATAGCTTCGTATATGGATGGATCGAGGCGCAGCTTCTTCGTGCCTTTGGTGGATTTGAGGGTGATGAGGAGATGTGATATCGTGCGGCCGTAGCCTCCGAGTGGGTTCTCGGCTTCCTCGGGTGTGAGCTCCGTTACTTCGCCTTCGTAGACCTCTTTGGTTTCCTTGACTCGAAGACCTGTGAAGAGCGCGTTAGTCTATGCGATTTTGGCGTACGCAGGAGGGCTACAATGTGAAAGCAGTTGCCCAAGGGGTCATGCCAACAGCCTCACGTACCTATCGCTCTTCTGAAATTCTCCATAAGCGCTTCTGTCTTCTTCACCTCCGCCGAGTATATCTCACTGCCAACGATTGGGCAAAACGGCACCCTCGTTCCCAGCTCTTGGCTCACTGCGAGCGCAAGCGCCGTCTTGCCAGTTCCAGGACCACCTGCAAGCAACACAGCTCTGCCTGACATCTTCTTCGCCTTGACGAGGTCTACGACCAATCCGCAAGCCTATAGATAGATTCGTCAACACCATCGCATGTACACTCGGAATCAGCAAAAGTCACCTCGCGAGCTGCAGCCTGTCCAATGAAGCCTCCACCTGCCGTATTTGCGCGTCCATCGGATACCTGCAGGCCGAGTCCTTTGATATGTGAATGCGCCGCTGTCCTGTTTTCGCGCTTGTCGCTCTTGATCTCGCTGACAGGGACCGACGCCGCCATAGTGACTGCGAGGGATCTGTTCAATTCTGGTTGCGATGTTGGAATATGATGTGGCTGCCTGTCGCGGGTATTCGTTGTATAGTTTGCAGCTCAAGCTGGCTAGATAGAATGCGATGGGGTGCTGTGAGGATTATGCGGTGTTGCGAGGACGTGTTTGGCGGCGTGTGAAGCTGGGAGAAATTCGCGAGCTGGGGGAGAGCTCCGCGTGAGTCCACCCCCGCCACCTGACCAATCACAGCATTTCCCCGCCAAAATAGGGTCTATCATCCGTCGCCCACCCTTCCCCAGTTCCTCAACAACCTCACTCTCGCCGCACACAGAATATTCCGGCTATTTGCAGGCACAGTCCGAGCTACCTCTCCGAAACATAGCTACTTCATCAAGACATAGAGCCCCACTGGCGCTTCCCACCTCCTCGAGGGAGACATGGGGCGCTCGAGCTGCCCCTGCGGACACAGAGCGGAACCTGACTTTGCCCACTCGACAGCCGCGCAGACGCACCCCACAAAATGTAATTTTGTATCCCTACCTTCCTGCCCCGATGTTAGAATCCACAGCTAACTTAAAGCTAGAATCAGTACAGCGCACGTTTGTGCCGTATATCAGCTCTGCTTCCCTACTGCTGGCTCCCACCCGCCGACATCCCCGAGCGACCGACCACCCCATCCACCCCTTTCAAACACATACTCTTCGGTTGGCGTCACGGCAACATCACCCGCCTGGATACACGGAGTTACAACGAAGCATGAGGCGTTTGGTTGATTATCGTGTTGCATAATTTGCATTCAATGTTCTTCACGTTCTGTAATCATACGGCCAAAGACCATCCGCATGCCCTCCAATATTTTGCACCGACGCCAGCCATGGCCTGGATCAGCCAACCGATGGATGTCCTGAAGAAAGATGGAGATCCAAAATCCAAGAAACACGATCCTCATCAGTTCGTAACCGTTGCCGGTGGTGGTACCCTTCCTTGTACCTATCTATGCATGGAGAGCGAAAGACCGGGTCTGTGAGTGAAATGATATACAGGGGCAGAACGGGGGTGATGAACGCATGGAGAGGGGTAAGAGTCGCAATCCTCGAACGCACGCTGACAGCTTTCAGGCCTCGATCCCAACCCCAACGCCGGACCCGCTAACGGAGGCTTGCCAGATACATATGATAGTGCAAGATGCAGGCCAAGCAAATCAGCCGGCCAGTCACCAGTTTCGACTTGGCTGTCAGGAAAAGAATCGGGAATCGTTCCGAACAAGCCAACGATCTGGAAGAAATGGCAAGGATACACTGCCATGAACGATATAACTCATCGCGGGAGAACCAAGGGAGGATTGTCACGTGGGAGAGGAGTCGAGTCGGCCACGAAGACTTGTCCACAGATCAGAGATGAAATGAATCACTCCTCTTCGCTTTCGGATCCACTGGACTCGTCATCACTGGACTCGTCTTGATGAGCTAGAAAAAATTAGTTCCTGACCTACAAAACGATGCAAGCATATGACTTACCAGCTGGAGATTGGCTGGATCCGGAGACACCCTCATTGTGGAACGAGCGCATCTTCTCCTGGATCAACCGCAGGTTTTCTTCCTGTTCCGTCTTGCCCATTGGCTTGTTCTTCTTGGGTCTACTAGCGGTCTGCTTCTGGATCATCGGGCGAGCAGGCTCGAAATCATCATCCATCAGAGAACCCTTGTTACCTTTGACTGACTTGATGAATTTGAACAGTTCACGCAGGGTTTCGTCGTTGATCTCGTCCATATCTAGCTCCATTTCATCGTCATTTGCACTAGCCAGATTGGGGCAGCCGTTACGAATGATCTGAACGGCCTTCCTCATATCTGCATCTCCAAGCGTTGTTATACCGTCGGAGATTTCCTGCTTTTGTACGAAGGTAAGTGGGGCCGGCGCCTTCACACGTGGTTTGGGTCTGCCAGACTTGGGAGGTGGCGGCACAGATAGAGGAACAGGAACAGCCTTCTTCTTCGGAGCGCCGCCCTTCGACGACTTCTTCTTTGAGATAGCTTTGGGCGATGCCCTCTTGTTCGGCTTCTGTTTGGACTCCAAAATGGCCTGCGCAGTCTGGCTCAGAGCCTGGATTTGCTGTTGGATGGCATTGAATTGGGCTTGGGCAGAGTCTTCCTCTTCCTCCTCTTCTTCATCCTCTTCGTCGTCAGAGTAAGCAGAGCTGTGAGACTGTGCGTCTGCAACCGGGGCATGCTGCGCCAGCCATTCTGTCTTCTCCTTCCAGAAACTGTTGAAGACTTCTTCAAGCTGCTTACCCATCCGGTTGACTTCGTCGCCCTCAGGGTTGAACTTGAAGCAATTCTCGAAGACTAATCGCGCATCCCTGAGGAAGTCGTTGGCAGACTGATAAGCGCCGGCCTTGAGATTCTTCTCGATCGTACCAAAGTCCATCGGTTTCTTGATGATCTTGAGGTATGAAGGAATGTTCAGAGCTACGGGGTCTACCGGACTTAGGAACGGGTATGAGAACTTTCCATACTTCGGCCGCATCATCTCAGTGACGACGCTCTCACAGAATTTAAGCTCTTGTTGGTGCTTCTTCTTGCGAGGCTTGGCATTCGTGTATGGAAGATCTTTCGATGGTGGGCGGTGAATTTCACGCTTAGGACGATCGTTGGTGCTGGAAGAATCGCGACGAATTAGCGGCATACCTTCTACAAGAGGCCACGCTGCTTGGGATGGTGATGCAGCTGAAGGTGTTGCAACGGTAGGTGACTTCGCAGTTACCGGTGGGGCCCGAGACTCTCGTCGAGGCTTTGCACCAGTAGACGTTGGCTGTTTCGCTTTCTTCGCGGGTTTTGCTGGTTCCTCCACTCCTGCTTTCGGCATTTTGTACATGCCCTTCAGAAAATACGAACGCATGTTATATGCAGACACGGTGACGCCGTGCTGGGGTCCATTGAAAGCAATACTGTTGTCGATTATCTGATCGAGATCTTGCATGAATTCGACAATGAGTGAATAGTTGCCATCTCTGAGCTTGTGCTCCATTGTGGAGAGGTCCATTGGATTTTTCACGAAGTCCGGATAGTTAGGGATGCCGAGCGATATAGGATCCACAGGGTCTCTGAAAGCTGTCGAAACTTTGATCTTCTTCGTGTTTCGTATTCGCTCGAGAAGGAACTTGTTCTGCGCATTGTTCATGGGAGTCTCAGGCCACTTTTCGTAAGTCGCGGCTGGATGAATGCTGGCGTGATCTTGTGCGGACGGAGCAGTAGCACTGCTTCCATTCGTCAATTCAGTATGAACTGGGATTTCCGGGACTTTGAACTCCGATTGGCCACCAGAGTCCTCCGTCTTCGTCCGCTTGGCTTCAGGTACGTCCTCCTCGTCATCTTCTCTCGGTCGCACCTTGCCTGAGGCTGGCGCATCTTCCATTTCCTGGTCAGCAGGCGAGTTCTCCGACGTAGGCGTGACAGTCTGCTGTGTCTGGATCGTCAGCCCGGTCATCGAGTGAGTCGGAACCCCATTCACCGGAGCGGGAGGCGCGTCCGTTGTGGCAGGCGCATCCGTTAGGGCAGGCGCATCTGTCAAGGCAGGTGTGTCCAACATGGCAGGCACATCTGTCGACGCAGGTACCTCTGCAGGAACTGCGATGTCTTGAGAAACGTCCATGTCCTCGAATTGTGTCTCTGTGGGGGCTGGAAGTTGTGTCTCCGGTACCACTTGGGTCGTCTCACCCACATCGTAAGTTAATAGAGTGGGCTGAGGAGTTGTCTCGGGTCCTGCTTCGTCGCGCATGTCGGAGGTAGGCGGCTCCACTGCGTTGGTTATTGAGGTCGCACCGAGGTCTGATCCACCAAACAACGAGCTCTTCTCCGCTTGGCTATCGAGGAGAGATTGAGCAGCGACATCGATGCCACCAGAGACATCCGTATTAGGTTCGATTGTAGGCTCTGAAGGTTCTAGTATGTGCGCGAGCTCGCCATTACCGTTGACGACAGGTTCCGGCTGCGCGAGGTCGGCGGAGGATTGCGGGTCGCGCTCGTCGAGGAGAACATCGTGGTAACTGCGGTAATACAATTAGCCTTGATCAAGGAAGTGGGGGAAGCGAAAGACAAAAGCAGCACGTGCAAAGTCTTCCAAGTGAGAGGGCGCACTCACCCATTGGGCTCGGCGTCGAGTGCCATGGCGTCTGTTGGCGGAAAAGACGTCGCCTTGAGATCCACTGCAACTTTGTCGAAGGCAGGTGATGTCATTACTGCCATAAGACCGTGAACATCTGAGGCGGTCGCACGCGCAGTTGTGGGTGGCCAAGAGTTTGTTTGTGCGGGCGCAAGAAGCGCGCTGGGAGGACCTGAGCTTTGCCTATTAACTCGGGTGATGTCAGCAGTCGCACGCGACAGCGGGCAGCAAGGCCAAAAACACGGGCCGGCAACGAGAGAGGGGGCGGTGAGGGAGGGGTGGGGGAAGGCTGCGGTGGTGCGGTGAGCGCGGAGGTTGTAGGGCGGGTGCAAAATAGCAGAGCGGGGTGCGGCGCAAGATATATGTGGTGGAGGCTGAAACGGGCGGGCCCGGCGGCGGGCACGTGACGTACCTGTGGCGGCGAGCAGGTAGGCGGCAAAGCGCGCGCGGTGATGACTCAGACAGCTGTGGCTCGATGCGCCAACGCGTTTGTTGTGGCGGCCAGCCGAGTGCGCGTCCGCTACAGTCCACCCAGGCGAGATGCAGACGCGCGCGTGGTCGCAGGTGAAAACAACAACAACAGCAGGTAATATGCGCGCGGGCACGGGGGCGTTGCGCAGTGAGGCGCTGATGGCGGGCGCCGGCGGGGTGCAGCGATGACGCGGCCGACAGCTGTATTTAATGGTATATTGCAACCGTGTCTAGTGCGCCAGTCGGCCGGCGGCGCGAGCAGATCGTGGTCGCGGACGCAGTCGCAGAGTGAATGTGGTGGGGGCGGCGGCGGCGGCGGGCGGCGGGCGGCGAGTAATGGGCGGATCCGGAGCAGCGGCGCGTTGATTGGAAGCAGACCGGGAAAAGGGCAACTCAAGAGAACGAAGTTGAAGATGGGCGGCTGCCCGGTTTAAGTTATACGTCCCGACCGCCGACGTCCGCCAAGGCCCCCTGAATGCCCGCGGCAGGCACTAAGCGCATCACGTGCGCCTTCCCTCCGCCGTTGCATGCATCTGCTGCCCGCCACACCGCGCTGCACACCCCGACACGCCCACTGCCATCGCGCCGCCGACCCTGCGAGCTGCCCGTCCGGCGACACGTCGTTGAGCTGAGCTGGCACCGCGTCGCGGCCGTTCTTGAGGTTCCGGCGCGCGCCGCAGGGATCAGCGGGCCCGTGCTTCTATAGAGAAAAAAATTGGCCAAACTTTTGAATTTTCTGCCTCGATTGGGCGCCGCCGTCCACCACTCTTCTCGCTCTACCCACACCCCCCACCGATATCTCTGCAGGCAGCAGCGTTCTGCTCTGGGACCGACACACGCCGAAGCCAGCCTTGCCGCACGCACTCTCACACCGGACGCAACTGCATGAGCCCGCCGCCATGCCCGCTGCTGTAGCCTCGCGCGCCGCCCGTGAGCTGACCCAGAAGCCCAAGCCGGGCCGCGACACACTCCCGCCCGCGAAAAAGACGAAACTCTCCCAGTCGCCCGCACAGTCCCGCGCCAACGGACTCAAGGCGCTTCTCAATGGGGCACCCACCAAAAAGCCACCTGTCACGGCAGCGGCAGACGGTGTCAAGAAATCAGGAAAAGACAGGGCCGAGGACGCAACCGCCGTGGTAGCCGGGGGCCACGCGGCTCATGGTGACGTCGACATGCAAGACGCCGTCAAAGAAGTCATCGAAATTAGCAGCGCCGAAGAGGAAAGCGACTACTCGAGCTCCGAAATCGAAGACAACGAGGACACCGGGCCAGGTGCACAGGCTGAGGATGCTGCACCTGTCGCGAACGGGCACTTGGATGGCAAGGAAGAGGATGCAGATGCAGAGCCCGAAGAGCTTTCATTTGGAGAAAGACTGCAAGCTCAAGAACCAGAACCCGTGCGTGCACCACATGTCGTCGATGTCGAAGCTGCCTTCGTCGGGCCGAATGCCGAGTCGCGAGCGCTGGCGACAGCGTCAAGCAACCGCCCGCTATCCGCCCCGTCCGCATCATCATTAGGCACCGTGCTCACCCAGGCGCTGAGAACGAACGACCAAGAGCTGCTCGACTCTTGTCTTCGAGTAATCGATGTTGACACCATCTACGCAACAGTCGAACGCCTCCCCTCGCCCCTCGTGGGGAGTCTGCTCCAGAAACTCGCCGAGCGCTTACACAAGAAACCCGGTCGTGCAGGCATGCTCATGGTCTGGGTGCAGTGGTCTCTTGCTGCACACGGCGGATACCTTGCCAGCCAGCCACAGCTCGTCAAGCAACTTGCGACACTGAACAAAGTGCTCAAGGAGCGGGCTAGCGGGCTTCAGCCACTGCTGGCCCTCAAAGGCCGGCTTGATATGTTACAAGCCCAACTTGAGCTAAGAAGAAGAAACCAGAAGAGAGCTGCGAACGATGACGAGGATGAGGCAGTCATATATGTGGAGGGAGAGGACGACGTGTCTTCGGGGGATGAGGACGTTCCATCGGTCACCGGCGGCGATGATGTTCTTGTTAATTCCAAAAAGCGACAACGGCGGGACCTTCAACAGGATGACGAAAGCTCTCTGGACGAGATGCCCACCACTATGGAGGTCAACGAGGATGACGACTCGGACGAGGGTAGCGAAGACGAGGAAGGCATGTTTGACGAGGAAGCCGAAGAGACAGATAACGACACGGGCGATGGTATGTCCGAGCCGATGACCGACGATGGCTTTGACGATGGGGAGGAATCCTTGAGCGAAGAGGACACCAAGCCGGCCCGACGGTCAACAACCGGCCGCGCGGCGGTACCCCGTCGGTACTGATATATCCAGACATATCTATGCCCGTGGTCATCGAGCGTATCATAGCGATCTAAAGGCGTTGGGCGGGGTTGTAGGCATACATATGCTATGCTAAAAGTCGACGTACTCGGGAACCGGTACCCTATCAGACATCGACCACATAATGACATGAGTGGGGTTGATCTCCAGGCGTTATGCAATCCGATTTCGAAGCTTTTTCTACCTCACCATAGTGTCTGCCACTTTTTGTTGCATAGCGTTGGAATAGAACGAATTTGCCATTGCTGCTCCGTTGCTTGTTGCGTGTCACTATACTATATCCGTCCGCACTCGTGAGTCCTATCAGAACTGCTGTCATGAGTACTACTTCAGTCACCACTTTTGCCATCGTCTTTTTGTTTTTAAGCCTTGGCATGGAGAATTCACATCCCCCTCGCCACCATCAAGATTCGCTTGCAGCCAAAGATTATACATACGCCCCCGCGACAACACCCTATCTAAGACATCCTCCTTCAGAAACCGAACTTTACGCCTTTCCAAATCCCACGATATTCCACACACATACGTTTATTCCTCATGTCTCACCATGCCGCCTACGTCCCAGAATCCGGCACACGTGTGTCTCACTCATCTTTCGCCATGTCTCTCCCCCTTCAAACAGAACAGCCACTCTCGGTAACTCACTCACCCGTCAACCTTTTAACTGCCCCATTATGTACCCTCCATTCGTACTCTATCTCTATCTATGCACCTCTCCACGTTGTCTCCATTATCTTTCTCCAGACTTAATCCCCACCAATCTACCGAACTACCGCCATGTACGCACCACCCCACACAACCACCACTATACCCGCTACAATCCGCCACATAGACGGCAGCAGCATCTTCGCGCCCATTTTAAGCAACCCGCCGGTTCTGCGCCGCACGGCGCAAGGGCGCTTGTTTGGCGTGCGCGAGGGGAGCAGGGTTTATTGGGCGGAAGTTGCAGATACGGATTGTAACCGCCCTCTGGATTCTGGACTGGCGCGCTCGGGACGTTTGGGATGCGACGATGCGGATGAGGTCATCATAGCGGATATCTATGGGCTTGTTGGCGTGCTGGTCGATGGCGCTGCTGCTGCGCAGGGTCGGGAATATGCACGACGTTCTTCCTCATCATCGTCGTCTGAGAAACTTCGACCGTCAACGTCAGACGGCAGACACGTAGATCCAGATGCAAATCTAGATACAGATCTAGATCCAACAGCAGCGCATCCCAACGTCTCTTCATCATACGAGCACGACCACGACTCCCTCGACAGCCCGGTATCTAGTATCTGCGATACGGAAATCCACATACAGAGGAAGCACACTGTTGCCGCGTATATTCGCAACCTGGATGGTATGCCGGTGGTACATGGCGATGCGCTGCAGGGACAGAGGCAGACGCTAAGGCGGACGGTGGAGGGGCGGTTGTTTGGTGGGGGGAGGGGGTATAGGGCGGGGTTGTGGAGGGTAAGGAGGGGAGGCGTAAGGGTGGGGAGATAGATAGCTGGGTATGTTTTGAGGGGAGGAGATAGAGTGGAGTGTAGTGTGGAAACGGGAACATGTGGAATAGAGAAGAGCAGAGTGTGTAATTGTAGATGTGGCTGTAGCTGTAGGAGATTATCTTGGATTCAGATTCTGTAACACTGTACGCACACATAGTCGACATCTGACTGACTCTGAAACACAGCACAATGTAGACTTCGTCACCTCTTTCCGGTCTAAGGGGTAAATCCCACGTTCTTTCTCCTCCCATGTCTACTATACAATACCCACATGCACTCGCACATTTGCCACGCACACCCTCTCTCTCTCTCTCTCTCTCTCTCTCTCTCTCTCTTCCGTGTGATCTACAAATATCCACACTTCGAGAATCTAACTCTTCACTTTTGAGTTCGCAAATACGGTTTCCGAAGACGATATCTGGATGCAAGAAGCACACCGGTCCGCAACAGAGCGTGCTACCAAAGCTGCGCGCCGAAAAGTCACTATGAACGAGGAGGTAGTCGGGTGGAACGACGAGCAGTGGCATACTTTCTCCGACGATGCTCCACTGTCGTCTGTAAGCTCCGACTCTCTATCTTCCCTACATCATCTGCGTCGTTCTTCTCAGTACGATACCGCATCCCAAGATGCGAATTCAGATTTTGACTACGAGTCAAGTCCCTTGTCTCCAGACTTGGAGATTCTTGACCTTGCATATAACGGCTCGGAATGGGTCATCGTCGACCGGGCTGAACCGCTGCGTGTAGTGAATAGCAATTCGTCTATCGCGAACTCGTCTGCATCGTCCTCGTTCTCGAGCACGCACGATCTAGAATGACGTTTAGATGCTGCGCGTGGTCCGCTTCGCGTCGTGAATGGTAGTTCTGGTTCAGTTAACTTTTCTACATCTATTGTAGGATCTCACGAGTCGAAGAGCTTGTCAGCGAATGGGAATGAAATGCCGAGCAGTGGTTTTGCAGCAGCGAAACAGCGGCTCAAGTTGAGGTTTCGCGTAACGCGGTGTCGCGGTTGGTAGACAAACGGAGCGTGGTGGTGAATGGGTTGATGCGGAGGTTGGCGCGAGGGGCGTGGTTGGAAAACTGGGGTTGAGGGATGGATAAATAAATATGGTATAGGTAAGTCAGTAGTCAGTGGACAAGCGAGTGTTGTGATCCTTCAGTCTTGCGAGATAGTCGGATTTATTATATTGCCAACTCTTACCCGAATCACAGCTTGGTAAGAAATCAGGAAATCGCTTCGTGCCAAGCTAGAACAATTATGCGGCTTGCATAACCTTTTTATTGACGTTTCTTATCGGATTATGATGCTAGTTTATCGTGCAGTGTTCGCTTACGTAAAATATAGTCTTGGTACCTCTCCTGAATATCTTGAAACCTGTGAAACACACATCGAAGTCCCTTGAAATATCATCCACTTTCCCATCCCTGAACAAGAGCCCACATTTGCATAGTCTGCGCGAGAGTTTAAGTGCCAGCGGCGGTACGGCACAATTTGTGCTTCTCGGAGCTGCTGTTTTGTGGGTCTGTAATCAGCGCATCATTGTTCCACGCTTGAACTTCAAGAACACCCGACCCCTCATCTTCGGATTCCCCTCGGAAGCTATCTACGACGTTGAGCTACGCTGTCAGCTAACACTTCTCTTCGACTGTAATTAAAGCTTGATGGCGCTGCCGAATCTCCTGCTACGGGAGTTCCAGACAGAAACTATCAGCGACTTGGTCCCGGGGAAACACGCCCAAGCGTATTCTGTATGTTCCATACCTCGATAT
Source organism: Massariosphaeria phaeospora (assembly GCA_011032825.1). NCBI lineage: Eukaryota > Fungi > Ascomycota > Dothideomycetes > Pleosporales > Massariosphaeria > Massariosphaeria phaeospora. The sequence goes on along the minus strand of JAADJZ010000029.1, from coordinate 434,173 downwards.
GACCAGAAATCGGCATGGCTAAAAGCGCATCTCGCAGGACTTAGAAACTCTCGCATTCAGTATCTTAGCCCGTGACACAGGCCAGTGGAACGTGCACTTCCATTTTGAAGATGGTGCTTGCGAGGGCAAGGTGTTGCCATTCCTATGGAATGACAAAGCTTATTTCGAGGAGAGCTGCCTGAAAGCAGGGAAGCTGCATGTCTTTGCACATTTCGAAAGAGGACCAGGGAAAATCAAGAGTAGGAAGAACTTCGAAACCAGTACAACTTTCAACGCAGTTTCCGATGTTGTCCACGATAACAAGCAACCACAAGTGCCCTCAAGTTCTCTGTCGATGTTGGATGAAGTCGGCCTCTCTATTGGAGTCCATGAACGACCTATGCTACAAAAGACGCCCAACCCTTCGTCCCGATCGAGAAAACGCGTTAAAGTCCACGATCTGTCCCCGGCCTTTGAGTCTGAAGCAGATGAAGGAAGCGGTTTTATCCCTGCTGCTAACCAGCATGAGGGCGAAACGGGTGAGGATGACGACGTTTATTACGACGACGACGACGACGACGACGACCGGGATCACGAAGAGTATAACGACAACGTCGTTCAACCGACTAGTCATACATGGACCCATACACCACCACCGCCGGAACAATATGACATGGATCTCAACGCTTATAAGACCACCAACGCACCCTTGGGCGAATATGGACATAATCCTAACTGGGATATAATACAAGAGCAATACCGTTGCAAAGTTGCACATGCTCGTCTCATCTATGGCGCATATGGCACCCCCGCTCCCACTCCCTGCGAAGGCTGCCAAAAACACGGGCTAGATTGTCGTGTATATCGTCTGAAACTAAGAGGGTCCGGTTCTATAGGTTTCTGCGGAAACTGTCGACTACGTAGCAACCCCTGTGGTGTGTTGGGCCAGTTGCACAGAAAGAGGAAAATCACGAATGAAACCAAAGGCTCCACCGACCATGATGGGAAACGTCCTAGTGCTACAGATGATTCCAACTCCTTGGTCTATCCGATTCTAGGCGGTAATGGCAGACTGCAGAATAATCTCGCTAGTCAACAGGCGCGACGACGTCAAAGTCGAAAATCCCATCTAATCGAGAATCCGGCCCCATCAAAAAAGATTCGTGGAACAGACGATAATACAGGAACTTTCCATTGCCCAGTAGTGGACTGCAGGAATACATCACCAGGCGCATTTACACAATTCGACGAACTTCGAAAACATATACTCACGCATCACCATTTGTCAAGTCACGCGTTAGTACTCAACTCCGTCTGCGGAAGTAAACCACTCGTGCTTCCCTCACCACCATCAACAACCGAGTACGAAGCCGATCTAGCCAGCTTTAGTATGAATAACGCGCTTCCAGGGGAGTTTGGACATCGCTCTACCAGCGTCTGGGATGGATATAAGGCGAGAACTCGCGATATATACGCGCATGCGCGTCTCATGCAAGACAAATATGGCGTGCTGGCACCCAGGCCATGCCAGCGTTGCAAGACTAAGAATCTCACTTGTGTAGGTTATCACCCTCAACTACGAAACTAGCAGGGGAGTTCAGGCATCTTCCTGTAGCGAGTGCAAACTTAATGGTAGTAAATGTGATCCCCCGCCAAGACTCTCTTTTCGAAGGTACCTCGTATATGCAGACGATGAAGACATAATTCCAGCCCAAACAAAGGACAGCCTCAGCGAATATCAGACGGACGACCAAGATGACGATGGGCAATACATTCCAGTCTTAAGCCCCGTCTCGCGAGATAACCCGGCCCGGAAAACACGAAATCTGAAAGAAGTCCTCGACAGCGAAGACGCAGATGGAAAATCCGAGTTTTCGGACGAAATAGAGCTGGATGACCTCCCAGGATTCCACGTCGTAAGATCTTGGCTCGACACCGTCATATTCAGACAGTCACAGTCACCGTGCCCGGGAATCATCATCGCCAGACTCTCCACTGTACGGAAGAAGAGGATGAGAACGACACCTACTCCGCGATGTTTCCAAGACCATACGATGACGACCCACACGCTGGTCTATGAGCTCTTCCGACATGGGTACCTCTACACAGTACTTTAACTATGAGCAGTCTGCAACAGCAACACATCATAGGAACTCGGCCCGGAAAGCCGGCTACGAAAATTGCTTTTGGATTCGTTTTTCGACTGTTTGGGAATCTGGATAGGTTACTCCTGTCATTCCAGATGGCGCAATGGCTCTCAAACGGGCCCCATCATCTCTTTCTGCTTCTTCTAATATGTAACTTCAGCATTAATCACATTATCGTCATTTGCATCTACTCCATATGCCATTAACAAATTCCATTGAACTATCTAAACCAAACTCTTCCAACTGGCAGCGTATCAACCGCGCTTAATCTCCGCCTTCTGTTTAACTCAGCACAGCAATAGCACTGAGTAACTATGTCTATAACTTTCTGCTACTCACCCCATGGCTGAGTTTCTTCCGTCTTTGGTGCCCGCTAAGCGCTTCGCCCTTTCCTCTCCATGTTGTCCGAGAGACTCAGCATGATTTCCCGATCCGGAAGATGATAAATGCGAAGGGCGTTTTGAAATGGAAGAGCGTCGATTGCCACGAGCAGAAAGAGAGCAGGAAGTCAGGTTTCAGGTCGAACTACGCTTTTGAAGTGAGGGGTAACAGACAGCATATATATGCCGCTTCGCCGGCCAATTGCTCGGCTTATGATCTGGTGGTGGTGTGGGGTCGCTGCGGATTGGTGTGCGTTAGCAAGCTGAGGACGAAATGTAGTACGCGGATGAAGACACGGGGGCTGCAACGAAATGGGACAGGCAGGTAGATAAGCCGGAAGGTGGGAGGCCAGAGTATATCTTGAGAAGAAGAAACTACAGCAGTGTTGTGTTAGGCAAATGCACTGCCACCCACATATCGTCGAACGAGTCTGCGCGGTCCGAATGTGATCACCAACGAAACCCTTAACTAGGATCAAAATATGGAACATTGGGATATCTCAGTACAACATGAAACTCCAGCTAATTCTGCCTAGTCTTTCTGACTAACCCATGCCTAGGAAACAAATGAGAAATCAGACACCTTTTCGCAACTACATACAATTTCCCAAACACCTCGCGGCCCTCCCGCCCGCCAATTTACCCTGCCCACAACATCATGCAGTCATCTGTGCACCCTCACACCATCGAACACATACTCATCACGTCGAAATACTACTCCACACACTCCCTCGCCATCTCAACCGCAGTAACCCAAGAGTCCACAAAAGCGAGCAATTACACATTACATTCAAAACATTAATATTGCATACCAATGCGCCTGTCTTCTTGCCGACGACGACGACGACGACGATGAACAAACCAATCATCTATCCATTGATATATCCATCTATCTAAACCGAGCCGCAAGCAAGTTAAGCTAAGCTAAGCCGGTGCGTAGCCGGGACAAAGACACATCGAGTACCGTGCGGTACTTAGTGACTCGTGAGTACTGTATATCGCAAAAATGCCTTAGGCCCCCAGGGTCGAAGATCTTCATGGATGAATATCTAGTTGGAGAGAGAAGTCTGGACTGGATGTCCGGGTTATCACGATGATTTAGTGGTGCTAGCCTAGCAGGACGAGACGTGAGAGAGATATCTGAACCTTTTTAGATATACAGATGTGAAATCAGCAAGTTGCATTTCAGGCCATTTGTCGAATAGCCATCGTAAGAGACTCGCACATGGTAAAGGAATCCCTGGTCTGATGCTCTAGCCACTACCTGACTGACGTCATCACCTACACCCCCCCCCCCCCCCCCCCCCCAAAGCCGTCGACTCCCGAAGATTAAACACTAAAAGCACAAAAGATGGATGCACACCTCCATAAGAGACTCCAACTCCATCACAACATGCTCCGCCGGTTCGCCAGCTTCGCGTACGCGCGCTGCGTCCTCGTCTCTCCATCCTCGAGCTCCACAACGCTGGTCGCCCGCATGCGCGGCCTTACCTGATCCTGCTTTCTGCCAAAGTGCAAACTATGCTCGCGCAACTGGGTAAAGCGACGTTTGACGCCGGCGAAGAAGCCAGCGGCAGCCGGCGCACCGGCATCAGCGGCGTGCGAGCCGTGAGAATGGACGTGCGGCTGTCCATGGTGCGCATGCGCATGCGCGTCTCCGGACTTTTCGCTCGGCTCCATGAACAGGTGGTCGCCTTCTTTGTTGACGAACCAGTTCACGACGTAGTGTTTGCCCTCGGGGCCGCCGCCGCAGGATCCAGCTAGGAGGTGCGAGGGCGGCGAGTTGACGGCGAGAGCGAAGAGGTTGGGGGGCTCGGAGAAGTCGGTTACGAGGCCGCGGTGCAGGAGGAAGTAAATGAGGACGAAGATGTTCATGAGGAAGACCATTAGGAGGACAAAGGTCCAGCCCTGCGAGACTTCGTCGGCGCCACCGGAGCCGTACTGTTGGGCCCGGACAGATGCGTTGAAGTATTGGTCTTGGGGGGTTTCCAGCATGGGGACCGAGTAGTTCTGTGGATTTGTTAGTTTGGTAACGGGTGTGAGTGGCCTGATCGAATTCGTGGGAAAGATACGCTCTAACAAGACATTGCCCCACGTGTAGATACGACAAGGCTTTGCAAAGCCATAGTCAATCGTCTCAATAGACGCTAGGATATATCATGCACGGAAAGGAACATAAGTGGTAGGTGAGAAGTAAAAAAATATGAACTTCGAGGCCACGGCGATCTTTGATGGAAGCGTATGAATGAAATTAGACTACTAACCCAGAACTCGACATATGGGCTGTCCAGTGAGCTCATCAGCAGAGTGCAACCTGACAAGACCGCAAGAGCTTCCGCAGGGCTAGGAAGAGCAGGATTCAGTTTGAACTCGCCGGTCTCGGTCGGCTGTAACACCAACTGGGTTAAAAGTCTCGAGTTGCTTGCGTTCCCGTCCATGATTCCGGTGTTGAGAGACATGCTGTTCGACCAGTCCAGACCAATGTCCCTCCAGTCGGCGACTTTTTGAATCTTAGTCGCGTTAGAAAGACTTTTGATATATGGGTCTTTACTGTCTTCATAGCAATTGGCTTCCAGCGCGCCCCCAGAACCCATGACTTTGTAGTGCGTACTGCAATACGGCGTTATTGAGGCTTTGATCTGACAGATGAAGTATTGTCCTTCGTTGTTGACCCCTAGATCGTTACCACCCTGGCCAAGAAGATATATTGAGTCTCTGCCATAAGCATAATTCGTGTGGTTCATGATGGTGTTGAAGGGCTTTGGCAATTTGGCGAACACCGGTGGATAGTCTAACATCTTAGCCGAGTCATTCTTAGTCCAACCAAAGATATCATCTACTGCCGTTTTGTTCTTCGTAGTCGCATGGGGCTGTTGATCCACCCACGTGTTTATGTCGACTGGTTTCGCATTAGGCCATTTGGCGTAGACGATAGGAGCCAACTCTTGTTCTTTCATATTAGCGCAAAGAATATGCATTACCGGGGAGGGCACCGAGGCATTTAGAAAGTAGTTTCCTTCCGAGTTGAGGTCTTCTGGCTGTAAGATATTGTTTCTAGAATCGCGCGCCGCCTGAAAAACTCCGGTATGAGGCATTGCAAGTGAAACGTTATTGATCGCTCGGCCATGCTCCTTCGACATTTTTGTTGTATCGATAGGGTTGATCCATTTGGCAGTAACGGTAGTGTTATCGTGGAGTAACCCAAATCCAGGAGGGCGACCGTTCTGATCAGAAGTTCCGTTTCCTCTGTTGGCTTCGATACTCCAAGAACTTAGATAAGTGCGATAGTTATGGTACCCTTGCGCCGCATGTGAAATCTGAAGACAAGTACTGCCACGCTCAGCTTTATCGGACCGAATGGGAGTTGCGCATGTCTCTTTCAGATAATTGATATTGGCAAACTGGGTTTTCACTTGCCCTACCATGGTACGGCCTTCCCAATCGCTATATTTCAGTATTGGTTGAACTGTATGAAGTGAGTTGCATGTCTTCCAAGTCCTACCAGTTTCTTACCTAGTGCAGTCGCCGCCGGGGTATACAGAGTGGCGAGTATAGCACTTAACAGACTCAGGATCCCCAGTACTGATATTCCGGCATATTTCGCAGTCTCCCAATGGGTGATCAGTGTGCCAGGCTGCACGACCCATCTCCACATGCTGAGTTCAGATAACGTCACTCCTCGACCGTGCTCCTTCATGAATGCCCTCCGGCTTAACACTTGACCCAGGAATGCGACGAACGAAGTAACGAAGGAGAGTTCGATTAGTTTTGCCATAACGGCGGTGAGCACAATGGCATCTCCAGGTTTAAGCCCGCCACGGGTGGTGATTCTTCGACCATACATTGGCTTCTTGAGGGCGAGGACCAGGAAGATACCTGAGAAGACGGTGGAGAAGAGGCAGATGATTATGATGGTTACTGAAACCCAGGAGAAGCGGGACTGGAAGAAGTCCTTTGAAGTGGGGCATTCTTCGGTTGGTCTGAATTCATCCCCTATACAAGTTAGTATTCTAGAGTCACAATTCTCTCAATGATAGACTCACGATCGTACGCCGATCGAAACGACGGCGCGCCCGCGCCCTTGCGCAGTTTGTCGGTGTCCGGGGAACTCAGATAGCGGTTGTAATCGTCCCTCGGGCTGCTATTGCTCCTCGCATGCTTCGGCGCCGAGCGGCGAAAGTGCTCATAATCACCCTCGCCGTGGGGACTGAATCGCTCGCGGTGCAGGTCTGGTGTACTGCCAGCCGAGTCTTTTGGAAAGCCACCTAGAAGGGAATCGCCCGTATCGGGAGTATTGAGAATGCTGGGGCTCCGTATGGACGGGCTCCTGATAGAAGAGCCCCGTGCGCCTACAGGAACGCGGGGTATGGTCTGTATAGAGACGCGCCGGCTCTGTGGGGGAGGCGATGCTGGGGTCGCTATGCGCAGTCCCCCGCCCGAGCGCAAACTGTCCGCGATGTCCTCCTCTTCATCTTCTTCGACCAAGGTCTCCGGCGTGTTTCGTTCGACCGCGGCGATGTCGCTCTGGAGGCGGGTGTAGCCGGGACGCGATCGCGGCGAGGTCAAGGGTGGCGACGTGGCCCGGTGTGCGTTGAAATTAAGGGCATGGGAGCTGGACGAGAAGCCGAGCGACGGCAATGCAGGTGTGCGGTTGGCAATGTCAGACGCGTCCGAAGATTCGTTGATGAGCGGCCGCTGGTCGGTCATCGCCTATCGCACTTGGGAAGCCCCGCCGACGTGCCTGAGGTTGCAGCCCCAATGAGAACGCGAATGCTACTTCGTGCTCGTCAGCGCATTGTCGTGCGACACCAGGACGTGCAGCTGTCAAGAGAGAGCAGCACCAATGCAGGAGGGCGGAAGTCAGGCTAAGTCAGGTCGAAGAACGATTCCAGAATTCAAAGAGCAGCGGAAGATCTGGGGAGGATAAGGCTTGCAAGACAGGTTTGCCTCCGTCCTCGCCGGCAACCTGCAAGACCCTCCAGCCTCGATCACACTTCCGCGAGTCTCGGCCTGCGCTGAAGCGCCAGCATGCACGCTCTCAGGGCGGCGAGACGGTGACGGCATGCAGCTGTGTGGCGTGGACGCCCGCCCCCACTGCTAGTCGTGCAACACCACTGCCAATCGCAAGTTACTAGTCCTTCTGCGCTGTTTGCTCTGTTCCGCGTCATGCCCATCGCGACAGGGCGGGGCCCCTCATATGGTTTGCTGTGTGTCAACATTAGGGTTTCACACTCTCCCAGCGACTGAGGCGTTCGGAAACAACGACTTGGCGAGTAGGCAGGTGGCACTTGACGCACGTTAATATTCTGGAGACCCCTCTGACTGTACGGCTCTGGGTTGGACCTTGACGTGTCTCAAAAAGGAAGGAACGACAAGGCGAAGCGTTCTACGACTTGCTATGCTATATCCCGTACCACTCGCGTCGCTAATCGTGGCGTCAAGAGAACTAAAAGCAACGTGGATAGATGCAAGAGCGGCAAGTACAATGGCACAATGTGCGAGCACAAGCCCTAGACAACGGTCTGCAGCAATATGTACGCTGAAACTTCAACACCTGCCCTATTCCTCTAACCAATCCTCTTGATATGGTCGTCAACCAGACATTTCCAATCCGAGCTCCCATAGTAGATGATATGCCCATCGTCATGAGTCTTCGCGTTGGTTGAAGGCACAGTGTCCCCCAATTGCCAGAAGAGATCTGCAGCCATGCCCGTCGGCGAAACACTACAGATGACCCATACTTCCCATACAGATGACCTATAAACGCTAAGGTCCCTTACATACGCTGGATCATCCTGTCGCTGGTATCCCCTAATACATAGCGTATTAAATACCTGTATATTGCTGCCCAGCGGCGCTCCTACCCCCTATACATAGCCCCCGGCTATGTAATTATTTTGCATGCCTCTATTTACCTACACTACACTTATACAATAATAGTTTGACAGTAGTGTTAATAGCTAGCACCTTACTGTTAATCTGGGTGGGCATTTCTAAGACCCCTAATCCCCGATCACATGGCTGGCGGCTATGTATAGGGGGTAGAGGCGCTGCTAGGCGGCAATGTACAGGTATTTAATACGCTATGTATTAGAGGATACTAGCGACAGGATGATCCGGCGTATGTAAGAGGCCTTGGCGTTTGTGGGTCATCTGTATGGGGATTATGGGTCATCTGTATGGTTTCGCTGCCCGTCGTACCTAAACTAGTCTTCTGCCACTCGCTTTCCACGGGGCAATGTTGTGCAGCGTTGGTGACACCGTACTCCTCAAACAAACACGGCTTGCAAATCTTCGCGTGCGCTGTGACCCATCCGTTTCCAAAGGAGTTGGACACGCCCCAGGCGTCGGGATACAAGTGGAACGTGCCAAACGAGATGTTGGGCAGAGCGAGATTGGCAGCCCAGTCAAGACCTTCGCCGAACTGATACGGGTAGGAGCCGTCATCAGCAGGGCCAAAGCCCTCGTCTCCGAGCGTAATCATGTGGTCCGAGTCTAGTGAGCGGATGTAATCCGAGGTCTTGCGAATCCAATCAGTCAGGACCGCGGTTGGACAGCCTTTACAACGTGGCTCATTCGCAAGTTCCCAGGCGAACACGGCGGTTGATGATCGGTGGCGTGAGATCGCGGCCTTGATGTAGTTTTGATACATAGCCTGGCAATTTGTACTCTTGTACCATTGTTCTTGAGTGCTCACTTCACAGGCACTGAAGTACGCTGCCATGCCGCCATAGTCGTTCCAGTTGTTCACGAAATTGATGATGAGCTTGACGCCATGTTTATCTGCAGCTTTCACTACCGCATCGAGGCGCTGCAGGCCGTTCGGCCTAGTGTTGACAGTTGCGCTGGAACCTGAGAATGATTGAAAGTATACTGTCTCAGAGCCAGGAATAGTTTTGACGTCGTTGAATCCCCAAATGCGAAGGATTTTGTGGCCCGCCGTCTGAAGATGATTCATGATGAAATCCACATCATTGTCGTTCGTGAGAAAGGGGATCCAGTAGCTGTTTGTACCAGCGTAATCTGTAGTGCAATCGTTAGCAACTAGACAATGACTCGTCTCTCTGATAGGTATGTTTACATTTCGTGACGCCATCGATATTGAACTTGAGACCATCGGCCTTTGCGATGGAAGCTCGCGGCGCAATGTTCGAAGTCGCTGGCAATGCAGCCACAGCAGCAATGAATGGAAATAGAGTGATTACTTTCATGTTGAGGATGAAAGAACAGTTCGGGCTGATACTATACTCTTTGGACGGAAAACTGACTATTTATCGAAACAGAACATCATACTCTGAGATGTAGTACCCTAAGAGCACGGAAGAGCGCTGTTCGGATCAAATCTATGATAGTACGCTGTAGAGAGACTGGCTCCACGGGTTAGCAAGGTATGAAAGAGCCAAGAATTGGGAAGCTCATTGAATGTATATGGATATTGGAACAGGTATGGAAAAACTCTAGAACGCCCAGATTCTAGGCTTGCTACGCCACTATGTCATGTCTCCTAGTCGACACCACTGTTCTTGGTAGAAATACACCCTTGAGCCAAACTACTTGATATCGGCGCGACTGATCCGGAGGGTACAAAAAGAGTACAAAAGTAATGGCCTGAGAGAAGCGCGTGACGACAAGCGATACTGTTTCTGGTATGTGCGGAGTACCTAAATCTAAACCTGCATAGAGGTTGTCCACGGGTAGTAGAAGCCGGCACCGTATAGGCGTTGCCGTCCCATCTCTTCCAAGCTAATAAGTTATCCGTGAGCTAGTCGGGTGACGGGACAATGGCTCCGCGCCCAACATGGAAAGATCAAATGCGGTGTACGTCGAGATGTTCATGACGAGGAGGGGCAAGCAAGTCAATATAAAACAAAGTTTGGATGCGTATATTGGTAAGAATAGGGCTCGAGTCATATGTTGAATTTAGAATCCATGTGGAGGTTGAAGGAAACACGGCGAAGGAGGGGGAGGAGAAAGGTTCAGCTAGCAAGTGGCTCTTGCTATCAGCGCGATAAGCGAAACTGCCTCGGCACATCTATAGATAGCGTCAGTGTCGATAGCGTCAGTGTCATCTTACTCCACACCGTCATAGGCATTAGTTCTCCTAACAAACTTACCATGAGGGTTCGAAAACCCGAGATCTCATAGTCAGATGCGTACGAAAATGTGCGCAGCAACGGCCTTTAACACGACACACTATCTTGCTTTGTCTTCGCTTGCTTCGTCTTCGAATTTGGCCTGGCAGACAATCCAAGGTCCTTTAGTGTCCTTCCCTACTGTGGTTCACCGAATAGACCGCTAGAGTCTGATACCACACTGTTATACCACTCCCAAGGTCAAGTGGCCAGCCCTTCTCAGACACGTGTCTGCGATCCCTGACTGCTGCAGGATACGGCGGTAAACGATCGACGCCATGTATCGTTCGGGGTGACTGACACTGCTTTTAGCCAGTCAGATCACTTTCTTTCACACCCTTACGCACCTAATCATACGATCTAATGCGACGCTCTGTTCATCGGCAGCGGAGGCGTAAAAGCTTATATACCTTGACCCGAAGCTAACAGCAGCGCCGGCTTTAGAAGCAGTGCGCTTCCCCATAAACGGCGGGCCCCGTCCAAGTTAACCTACAATTCATTGTCGAAACATCGATCCTAGACTTACTCTAGTCACATGAAGCATCGAACTCTAGCTACATCTACCAACGCGCCCTGCTTTTGCCAGTCTCGGATATCGCGAGTTCCACCATGTCCACCGACTCAGAATCAGCTCGCCGCACAGCGGAGGCTCGCGCCGCCGTGGCAGCTTCACTTGCGTCTGTCGGTGGCTCCGTCGATACTGAGATGCGCACACGAGCAGCGGACCTTCACGCCAATTCGGAGGCTATAAAAAAGCAAGAGAAGGCATTGGCAAAACAGACGGCAACCCTGGCGAAACAAAGCGCGCAGTGGCAGAAGCTGGCTGATTCAAGCACGAAAAAGCTGAACGAGATCGGGGACATCCAAAACTGGGCTGAGATGATTGAGCGGGACCTGCTAGTGCTTGAGGAAACAGTGCGTTTGGCGGAAGGAAAGGCAACGCCTGATACAGCCAGTGGCACAAATGGCTGGTCGCTATGAGCTACCTACGGCACCGGAACGTGTGCATAATTTCAGCCCTGCCACTCCCCACTCTTTTGAATGGCATTGAGTAAGCGATGTAGGACCGATATGTCGCCGACATATACTAGCAAGATCCTATCCTCTGGCGTATTTTTACTTGCCACCTGGCTTGTCTCGTCTCTCGTCCTTGGTCTCGGTCTTGGTCTTCCTCAGTATCTGAACTGAGCTGGCATTCTCTGGATGGAGCCAGTGCTGCTAGCAGTCGACTGATAATGAAATGCATTGGTACACCGTGTTTTCTGTTCCTAGGTATATGTGCTCAATTGACAGCATGTAAAGTACTGTACAACCCAGGGACCGGCTGAACGCTAGCAGATAGGGTGGTCCTAAGCTCTAACAAAGCTCCTGCCATCACTCCCGTTTACTCTCTCGTGCCAGCTAGGTCATAAAGCTCAGCTAATACTGCAGACTGGCTAGCGTGGACGTACAGTTCGCAAGCTTGCCTGTGGGGTGTTACAGGCTCTTACACCTGGTGTGTATCCTTGCTAGCCATGAACACGATGCACCTGTAGTTGGAAGATTTGCATGTTTGCGAGTGAACATTATGATATCCAGCACATACAGAGTAGACTTTGCATTGCTGCTGGTAACTAGGAGAGATTGTAGCAGACTTTACGTGGTTTTGTCTTGCCTTCACGAACCCTTATTCCATTACCCGCATACCGAAAATGTTCACCAAGGTTAGCATAAAAAGTGCCCGGAGCTCTAACCAGGATCCTGCCATTCATCTCAGTTGCCCTAGGATACTTTCGCAGTGAAAGGTGAAGTTTGAAATCTGCCAAGGCAGCGTAAGTGGTGGTGCGGGTCCGAGCTTTTACCAGCTTTTACCTAAGCTCGGTGCACGGCCTCGCCCGACATCATTTGTAGAAACTATAGAGCTCTCCGCCGACCACGACACCTCTTTCCTCCCCCACCCCCCACCACACTTTTTCACGAGGCTGTTGATAGCACCTTTGCCACGCACTGACGAGCTCAATACGACGTCCCTGCGCCGCGAGATCCACGCCTGCACCGTGGTTTCTTGCGAGGTTGCTAAAGCACCTACACCTCCACGCAGATCCTGCTACGCGCCATCCTCTTACTCTTCCACCCCGCCTACACCACCCCAAATCCCAACGGACCGTCCCCGCTCTACTAGCTGCGACCTGAGATCAAGTTTCTACGCCGACCGGTAAAACTAGCTCGAGCTCACCCGGACCCACCAGTCTGCCTTCGTGGACATCAACAGGCTCTTCATACGATCATCCAATAGCCCGGAGTCATCTGGGGAAACAAATTATAAGGGTCGCATTTGAGGGGGCTTGCCTTCCGAGCGACCTATATCGACATGAAGATCAAGAAGCAGGCTACAGCAAGGCATGAGTCTACTCTGGTAAGACACTTTCGGCTCAACCGCCTGTACACAGTGTACTGACATAGAGCAGTCGCCAATGATAGCGGAATTTGTGCAGGCCACGGCATCGATTCCGCTCTATCAGATCCCTGCCCACCTCGCCTCGTTTCCGAAACAGTGGCCTTTCCCCCGCGGAGACACATATCATTGGATACCAGTGCTGAACCGCTTCGACCGTATACTGGAACTTTTCAATCAGGAGTATGAGCTCGCATCTGGACCTCAAACACAACCGTTTCAGCGACGTCTACTGTTGAAGGGTGATGCAGAGGAGGGTGATGCAGCGACCGAACAAGCCACGACGGATGCCATTCTGGACACGCTACATATGTCGCATGACGCTGATTGTGAGCTCATCGAGCAGATACTTGCTTTCACCCGTGTGCTCTTGGAGAATTGCGGCAATCGTAGTCTATACGCCAGCAGCGGTCACTTGGACAAGCTCCTGAACACGACATCTATCTCCCTGCTCAAGGCGACGCTACGTCTGAGCCTTCGGCTTGCACAGCGCTACCATGCTGCACGCCTACGACTCGGCCCGTCCTCCTTCCACAGTACACTTATAGCTAGCCACTACAATGTCAACCTCGACAAGATACAGAAGCTGTCGGCTCCTTTCGCGAAAGGTCCAGCCTCTGCCGCCGCCCTGTTTGCGACGCCTTCCGCGAAGGGCAAGGAGAAGTCTTTGGGAGACTGCCGGATTGATACTGACAGAATCAATGCTGCGGATTTGGTTGGCTTATTTGCACTTCCGGATTCATCACTGAAACAGGAATTTGGTGGAGTGCTGATTACATACTATGAATCTTCACCTGCACCCAGCGAGTTGGAAGGCAAGCCCGTCTCCACGGATGGACCGAGTACCCCAACACCAGCGCGCCGAACCTCGAACATGGGACCTGTCCGAACGCCTCGGCAGCCCCAAATCGGATCACCAGCCGATTCTCCCACAACAACATTGATCACTCCTGGTGACATTGATGCCAATCGGTCGTCGGGCCCGAAGACCTTCGAGCTTTCCGCGGATACAATACTCAAGACAAACATGCACGAACTTCTGAAAACAGGAATTGCAGACCTACCGGAGAGCTCTCATTACGAGCTGCTTCACAAAGTGCGTGTCGCACAAATCCTCACTGCTGGAGCGTCTGGCCTCGAGGACGCAGTTGCCGTCCGTGCGTTAGCCATCGCTAACATGGGGTATGTGCACGGTGACAAGGAGTTCCTCGCGAAGTTAGGTCAGCAAGATGCAGACGAGCCCCGTCGCCTGCAGCTGGCATATCAACTATCCGAGCTTGTGCACCCTCCGGGCAATGGGGAGGTTGGAGTCTCCAAAGAGCTTCAGACATATGCTTTGAACGCACTCGAGGCTCTCGCGAAACACAAGCTCAAGGCTGCAGACGTCTGCACTGCATTGAGCGTGAATGTCAATCACGGTGTCCTCTTCTACATCGTGAGAAAACTTGTCGCCGACCTTGGTGATGAGGAAGGTTGCGAGGACAGCTGGGACCAGGACGAGTGGCGAGAAGCGTTGTTTTCGCTTCTAAACACGCTACCCACTTCCCAGGCCCGCACTGGAGAAGGTATGGTGTCTGCAGGTCTTCTCGAAATCCTGGTAGATGTCCTTAAGCTGCGCACGAAAAAGGCAGAGCGGAACCATCCGAAGGTTCTCAACTTCCTTGACACCTTCGTGTACAATCTCCGAGATGCCTTCTCTGCACTCGTCAGTGCGAAGGGGCTCGATGTCATTGCCGACCTTTTGGCATACGAGGTGGAAATATCGAAAAAGCTCGCCGAAGAGAGCAAAGGGATGCCGAAAGAGTACAAGACTCAGCTCACCGACTACCAAATTCCGTTCCATCACCAGCAGACCCTCCGATGGCTATTCAAGTTTATGACTCATATGATGTCGCAAGTCGGAGGCAATTTTGATCGTCTCATGAGGAATCTAATTGACTCGCCCCCACTTCTGAAAGGGCTCCATACTGTGCTATCCAACGCCACCGTTTACGGGTCGACCGTTTGGAGCATGGCAGTCAATATCCTTACGAGTTTTATTCACAATGAGCCAACTAGCTATCAAGTCATTGCCGAAGCTGGCTTGAGCGAGGCTTTCCTTAAAGCCGTCTCCGAGGAAGCTGGCGTTGAAACGTCGACATCCACTGCGGACGAAGAAATGCCGGATCAAACAACAGACTCAACATCTCAAACGTCTCCCCGCGTTTACGCACCTCGTAATCCCGATAAACCTCTGGCGGCAGGGATTCTTCCGATCGCCGAGGCTATCTCAACTCTGCCACCTGCGTTTGGGGCTATCTGTCTTGCTGAAGCTGGCATGAAGCTTTTCCAGTCTTCTTCTGCCCTTCCGCGCTTCTTCGAGATTTTCGAGAGTCCTGCCCACATAAAGGCACTTGACGTGGACGCTGAGATGTCAAATCTCATCGGAACCTCTTTTGACGAGTTGGTCCGTCACCACCCGCCCTTAAAGTCACGCGTCTTGTCGTGTTTGAGTGAAATGATCGCTCGGGTGGTTCAGCTGTGTTCTGATAAAGCGGAAAAGGAGGGTGTTGGTGCTAAGTTATGGACAGAAGATAAGGACGGAAGGATTTTCGTCGCCGGTGGACGCCAGGCGCTTCTCGGCCCCAAAAGTCTTCATAATGAAGATATGTCCTCAGGTACGAGTCATCTCGAAATACAAATTACACACGGAAACCATCTAGCTAACACATCGGATTCAGTCAGCTTGGATGATGTCACCGAGAAAGAAGATCCCGCTAATGGCCCGACGACTGGGCAATACATCAGCGTTGTCTGCCGATTCCTCTCAGGTTTTTTCACTAATCACACCATGTGCGGCGCCTTTATAGAAGCGGACGGTGTTGAATCCATCCTGGATCTCGCCACTTTGCCGTGCTTAGATGCTAGGTTCAACGAAACACGAGCTACGAGCGACGAATTTAGTCGCGTGGTTCAAGCCCTCGTGGATCAAAAGCCGCACATTACGGTACCCTCGATGGTGAAACGCATCCAAGGAGCCTTGGATCGTCTTGAACCCTTAATGCACTATTCTGGGAAACCAGCCTTCTTCGCTCCTTTTACAAATTCCAATCCATCGGAAACCCAGCCATCACCCGAGGAACAGCACATTTGGGATCATGGTACGGAGTATGTAAAATCGTTACTCGCTGTGTATACACTGGTCAGCGCCTTGACCACGACTTTCCAAGGGCAGATGTTCAGCGCTCGCTCGACTCACAGTGTATCCAGCCAAGTCAACCTCGCTGATATGTACGCACGCCTCGTTGATAGCCTCGGGAAGCTTCACCGAAGCTGTGTATGGGAAGAGATCCTTCTTCAAAAGAATATGCCTGCAGAATGGGAGCGAGAAACACGCATTAAAAGCCCAGGCTTTGGAGTTACCGAGGCAGACGATGTGTTGCGTTTTGGCATCACCGATAGGGCTTCCGAAATCGCCGAAGCTTTCAATAGCGATGAACCGTCGTCCGCCCCTGGCCTCGCATCGGATGCCGTTGTTCCCAGCCAGCATAGCGCGCGCTTCAAGAACACCCAGACGTTACGATACCTACTGAGCAAAATACCGACAGCCACTGCACCGTTCTTCCAGTCTCTTGGCAAGCTCTTGCTGTTTCGTCGCAGTCTCGAGACTTATCAGAGGCAATGCGCTAACATTGTTGCCGACCAACTCGCACAAGCAGCGATTGATCAACTTCAAATGCAGGGTCCGAAAGAGTCTGACTCGGCCGAAGACAAGTACGCGTACTGGATTGTCATTTTAACATCCTTATCGCAGTTGGTCATCGATAGCAACATGGATCGGAACACCCCTCAGGCTCTTACCCTGATCCTCGTTTCGTTCAGGAACTTAGGTGGCTTGGCAGTACTCTCCGATATCCTGAACGCGTTTTACGAATCCGCTGTAACGATCGTCAGGAGGGAAGGCGATGAAATCAAGGAAGACTCCCAACGTGTCCTCAACCTATCGCTGGGTGGTGTCAAGATCATATTGGCATTGTACGCCCAGGTCATAAATACCAAGGTCATCACAGAAGCAAGCCAGACTGCATCGATGGGGTCTCGGTCGGATCGTGACCGCGATCGTCCTGACTTTTTTTTGACTGCGCAATTCCTAGTTGAATTACGATATGCAGTCATTGAGCCTGTCCAGAAGATCTGGAACTCGGAGCTCATCGACAAAGCAACAACTTCGATTGTTAAAACGTCTATCAACATTCTTAAAATAGTTCTGGATGGTGAATCAGAGGCTGGGGCTTACAAGAGCAAGGATAAGGTCCCAGAACGTACAAAACCGATCATCAGGCCCTGGAAGCCACGCAACGAAGATCATCTGCAGCGATTGAAAGATGCAGGACATGATGAGAGTTTGGCCGAGGAAGCTCTCTATCGGTGCTGTGACAACTATAGCACGGCTCAAGAGTACTGTCAAATCCAATCACGAGATCCTCGTGCATTGAGGAACCCGATTCCGCAGTATGAAGTTGAAGCTCGTGGCCCCCCGAGTACTTCGCCGAGTAGCGCAGAACTTCTCATGGCGGGGCCCACAGACAGTACTAGCGTTTCCCCAGGCGGTGATACGGGCGACAATGAAGATGCGGATGGTCCCGACTCACAGTCAGTCGAAATGGAGGATGTGGGTGACTCGCCACAAATCCAGGAGCCCATGTCGGACACACCAGTGCCCGACAACCATCCTTCTGTATCAAGGGTTCCCTCGCAAGGAGGCCTAGCATACCAGAAGAGGATGGCGAATGGAAACATAGCAGAAATTGTTGCTTTGGACGGTCTGGACAACGAGAGAGCGACCCTACGCAAAAATCTCATAGACCGTTCATTGGATATACTCAACTCCCATGATGATGTCACGTTCGAGTTAGCTGATCTGATATCTTCTGCTGTTGCCAAATCCCCCGAACCGGGTGCTATGCGTACAGAAATTGGCTCGACTCTAGTGCAGTCACTCATATCACTGCAGACTGGAGACGACTTCCGAGCACAGGGGAAGAAGATAGCTGCGTCTGCTCATCTGCTCGCTCTTGTCATACAAGAAAAAGAATTTTACGATGCCATTGTCGAGGAACTGAAAGAGAGTTTCTCTATGCTTCTAGAGTTCATCAAGATATTCCCGGCTCAGCCAGCGGACGAACCCTCGCCTTGGATCGGCCAAGTGCTTCTTATCGTGGAACGCCTGCTGGCTGAAGATCAGCTGCCTCGTCAAATTCAATGGAATCCTCCGACAGACGATGTGCAAGAGGAGACATCTAATGATCCCGTGCCGGAGCCTATCATTAGCTTAGGCGAGAAAAACCAAATGTTCGATGCAATTATCGAGGTGCTCCCGCGCATTGGGAAGGATGAATCACTGGCTCTCTCTGTCATGCGAGTTCTTGTAATGCTCACGCGTACGCGAAAGATTGCCTCGCGTCTTGCAGAGAAACGTAACATCCAGCGACTTTTCTTGATGGTCAAGCAATTGGCTGGAATCACAAATGAGGCCCTTCGAGGCGCGTTCATGGTTGTTCTGCGTCATATGATCGAGGACGAGGCCATGATTCGTCAGATAATGCGGACTGAGATTCAAGCTATGTTCGAATCACGCGACAGAAGGCAGACGGACACAACTGGCTACACACGACAGCAGTACTATCTCGCTCTGCGAGCCCCGGAAATTTTCGTCGAAATTACGAACGAGAAATTACAACTCGCGAAGTACGACCCGAATCAACGACCCCAGACCCTCATTCTCAAGAAAGAAGAACCATCAGCTACTATTTTGGATGCTCCAACTTCCGCTGAACAGTCTGACAATGCTGCGGAAGGCGAACAACCAAAAGAGTCGAGCGAGCCCATCCAACAGCCCATGCTTGAACGAACGAAGACCTCAGATCTGAAGCTCCCGATCGTCGAGAATCCTGACGGTGTCGTGCATTATCTTCTTTGCGAATTGCTGACCTACAAAGAGATTGACGACAAACCAGAGCCTCCAAAGCTCGCGGAGACCACTGAGAGCAACCTAGAATCTACCCAGTCTACTTCAAATTCTGCATCTGCCCCGGCTACCTCAAGCACAGATCAGCAGAAACCAGAGAAGACCGAATTCAAAGCCGAAGCTCACCCCATCTACATCTACCGCTGCTTCCTCCTGAAGTGCCTTGCAGAGCTCCTCCAGAGCTACAATCGTACAAAAATCGAATTCATCAACTTCTCACGAAAGGCAGACCCATATACCACCACTCCTTCGAAGCCGCGATCCGGTGTGCTCAACTATCTCTTGAACAATTTGGTCCCGGTTGGAACTTTGAACCACGAAGGCGATCTATCATTCAAAAAGAAGGCTGCGACCTCCAACTGTGCGATTGACGTGATCGTCTCTTTGTGCGCCAAGACTGGAGAGCATTCTCCCCCAAAACATGGTTCGAATCAGCCATCACCATACATTGAGACAGAGACGGATCTTCTTTTTGTCCGAAAATTCGTCCTAGAGCACGCGCTCAAAGCTTTCAGGGATGCTAGCGCCTCCGACGAGCCGCTGGACATGAGGTATTCGCGTCTCCTGAATATCGCCGACATCTTTTCTAGGATGATATCGCAACGTGGTGATGGGCAAATGCTCAACAGCAACGCAGAACTCACTCCAGCTTTGAAACAAATGGCTAAGGTCATGTATGAAAAGAATTTCATCACCGTCTTGACGACCGCCATCGCTGAGATCGACCTTAACTTCCCAAACGCTAAACGGGTTGTCAAGTACATCTTGAAGCCGCTGAAATGGCTGTGTTACGTCGCCATGGATTTGAGCACACATTATGACACCTCATCGACTGTGGATTCAAATGAAGAGTATGAGATATCTTCCGCATCAGACGACGACTTAGTAGATACCACACGTGAAGAGACCCCGGATCTGTTTCGGAATTCAACGTTGGGATTATATGAAGCCAATGCCAACGAGTCCGAATCAGACCCTACCGACGAGGGCGAAGATATGTACGACGAGGCGTTTGCTGATGACATGGAATATGAGGAGGACCCTCTTGGAAACGACGAAGTCGTGTCGGATGACGATGAAGATATGGGTGGTATTGGGCCGATCGAAGGTCTTCCTGGCGACGTCGAGCTCGAAATTGAAATGGACGAAGATGGGGAAGAATCGGGTTCCGACAACGAGTCACTAGATGAAGATGATGAAGACGGCGAAGATGAGGATGAGGAGGATGATGATATGGACGAAATGGAAGAGCATGAAGAAGTGACTGGTGATGATGAAAACGGTAGCCTAATGGATGATCGCGAGGATAGTTGGAGTGATGACAATGGCGATTTCCCTGTTGCCGACCCAACCGGCGCGCTTGGATTTGTCCTCGAGCCACCTCGGCTTCTCGAACAGATTCGCCCCGACATCGATGCACAAGACTTCCTAGATGATGAGATGCCGGAAGACGAAGGTGAGTTCTTTAGTAGTCAACTTTCATAACGTTTACTGACGACCTACAGATGATGAGGAAGACGAGGATGATTATGACGAGGAGGACATCGTCTACAATCCGGGCCTAGACGAAGACGACGACGGTCACGATATAGAATGGAACTGGGACGAGCCCGTACCGGCAATAGCTCGTCGTACTCATGGACTAAGCCAATGGATGTTCCCGACAGGGCCAGGTGACCGGATCCTCGTTCCCGCCTACCGATCGCACAGACCTGGCGCTACTGGCCCCCGCGTGCATGATGACGGTGTGAACCCTCTGCTCCAACGCAGTGGCCGTGGTGCCGCCCGTGGAATCGATGTTACCTTTCCTGGCCTACGCAACGAAGGCATGAGCGACTGGGTGCACGCTATCGAAGGGCGAGCGTCTCGAGCTCTTCCGAGTGATAGCCCTGTCTCGTTCATCAGCAATTTATTGAACGCCATGTCACAAGGAACCCTCCATCAGCATAACGGTACATTACATCTTGCAATAAACAACCTCCCCATTCCCCCACCGTTTGACCCAGTACTCCGCCGAGACATCCGCGGTCGAGAAAACCAGCTAGCTCGTTCAGCACGCGAGGACCCTCAGTCAGCCATTACCTTTACGAAGGCGTTCACACATCAGCGCTGGCAAGAGGAAGCCAAGATACTTTACGGTCCCAACTCCATCGAGAAGAGTCAGCGAATCATTAACTCCATTCTCAAACTCATGGTCCCTCCGGCAAAGGAGGCAGCGAAGAAGCTAAAGGCTGAGAAGGAAGCCGAGGCTGCCCGCAAGATCAAAGAAGAGCAAGAGCGGAAAGAGCAAAAGGAACGGGAGGAACGTGAAGCTAAGGAGCGCGAAGAGCGCGAAGCCGCAGAAGCCGCAGCGCAAGCAGTCGAAGACAATCCCGAAGGTACCCTTCAATCAGACACAGCTGCTACCTCCGATGCTCAGGCAATGGAAGGCGTAGAAACAAGTCAACCTTCTGCCCAGGAGGTCGAGGAAGGCCCTTCGGAGGAAACACCACGAATAATAATCAATGTTCGCGGCCGCGACGTGGACATCACCACTCTGGGCATTGATTTGGAGTATCTTGAAGCCCTCCCTGAGGAATTCCGTGAGGAGGTTTTGATGCAACAGATTACTGAACGCCGAGCGGCGGAACAGGAGGCCCAGCAATCATCATCACGCCCGGCTGCCGAGCAAGGACCAACGGCTATTAACCAAGAGTTCCTAGATGCATTGCCGTCAGAGATACGAGACGAGTTGCTCCAACAAGAAGCCCAGGATCGTCGCCGTAGGGAACGCGAAGAGGCTCGTCGTCGCACCCAGGCCAATGGTGCTGCTCGCGCTGAGCCCGAAGATATGGATCCCGCAAGCTTCCTTGCGTCTTTAGAGCCTGGCCTGCGTGCAGCTGTGCTTATGGACCAGGACGAGGACGTGTTACGACAATTGCCACCAGAAATTTCTGCGGAAGCGCGGGCTTATGGCGGAGATCGCCGTCTAAATCAGTTCAATGAGTATCTTCCGCCAGGTTATCGACGCGGAACCGACCGTCGAGCCCCTCAGGATGATCAATCACAGAAAAAGAAGGCTCGGCCGTGCGTGCAAATGTTGGATAAAGCGGGAGTGGCAACGCTACTTCGCTTGATGTTCATCCCCCAGCAAGGCAGCGCGAAACTCTGTCTAAGTGCAATTCTGAGAACCGTCTGTGAGAATCGACAGAATCGCGCCGAGGTCATCAGCATCCTTCTTTCTATCCTCCAAGATGGTAGCGCCGATGTCAATGCAGTAGAACGTAGTTTCGCCCAGCTATCTCTCCGCGCAAAGCAACCACAGCAACCAACAGACATCAAAATTCCGAAAATGTCGAGAAAGAGTGGTGTCTTGTCAATCAATTCGGAAGTTTCTCCGCTTATGGTGGTCCAGCAGTGTTTGCAGACTCTCTGGCAGCTCACCGCCAAGAATCCTGCTGTCTGGCATTTTTTCTTGACAGAACACGAGACCGCTGTAGGCTTCAAGGGCCGTGGTAACCGCAAAGGCAAAGGCAAAGAAACAAAAGCCACAAAATACCCGCTCAATGCGCTATTAGGCCTGTTGGACAGAAAGTTGATTATTGAGAGTTCGACCATCATGGAGCCTTTGACGACCCTACTACATGTCATCACAGGCCCTCTACAGATTTTGAACAAACAAAGTGCTGCAGTGGAAATCAAGGAAAATTCAGCCGATATACCAACTGTACCGACCGACCAGGCTGGAGCTGCTCCCACTACCCAGCAGCAAGACGGAGACACAGACATGTCAACAGCAGGTCAGGCTACAGTGCAGACAGAACCTACGAGTGGAGGTGAAGGAAGCGAATCAAAGCCTGAAGCTTCCAAGACTGAGCAGGAAAAGGGGAAGAAACACCGAACACTTGCTCCTCCGGATGTCCCTGAGCACAACCTTCGGCTCGTCGCGAGGATCCTGGCTGCTCGAGAATGCAATAGCAAGGTATTTCAAGAGACTCTCTCGGTGATCAGCAACCTATCTCCCATACCCGATGCGAAGGAGATATTCGGCAAAGAATTACTCGGCATTGCGCAAAACTTAGCCGAGTCTGCTTTGAAGGACCTCGCAAGTCTGACAGTCCAGGTCTCAAATGCAGCGACGCCAGCAGATGTCCAGGGAATGGTTCTTTCTAAGTTCTCTCCTACAAGCTCTGACCAGACCAAACTTCTCAGGGCACTCACCGCACTCGACTACCTCTTCGACCCTAGTCGCGGCAACAAAGATAAGCCGGATGCGAGTAACCCTGGAGGCTTGGATTCTGCCCAGAAAGACGACATTTTACTCACGCTATACGAGGATTCCTCGTTTGCTCCACTGTGGAACAAGCTGAGTGAGTGTCTTGCGATTCTCCGACAGCGTGGCAATATGCTCAACATTGCCACGACCTTGCTTCCCCTCATTGAGAGTCTGATGGTTGTCTGTAAGAACACAACTCTCAAGGATGCTCCACTAAGCAAGATGCTCACCAAAGAATTCGCGCTTTCTAGCCCGCCACCAGAGTCTGGAATGGAGAGTTTGTTCTTCAATTTCACAGAAGACCATCGCAAGATACTCAATGATCTTGTCCGGCAGAACCCCAAGCTTATGAGCGGGACATTTTCCTTATTGGTCAAGAATTCCAAGGTTCTCGAATTCGACAACAAGCGCAATTACTTCAACCGTAAATTGCACACTCGTCACGGGGATCGGCAGCCGCACCCCCCTCTCCAACTTGCGGTTCGACGAGACCAAGTCTTCTTAGACTCCTTCAAGTCCTTGTATTTCAAGACGGCCGATGAGATGAAATACGGCAAACTCAGCATTCGTTTCCATGGCGAGGAAGGTGTAGATGCTGGAGGTGTCACCCGAGAATGGTTCCAAGTCATGTCACGGCAGATGTTTAATGGCGACTACGCCTTGTTCGTTCCGGTCGCGTCTGATCGCACGACGTTCCACCCAAATCGATTGAGCTCGATCAACCCAGAACATCTGATGTTTTTCAAGTTCATTGGGCGCATTATTGGCAAGGCGTTGTATGAAGGCCGCGTCCTCGACTGCCACTTCAGCAGAGCAGTCTACAAGCGCATACTTAGTAGGCCGGTCAACCTCAAGGATATGGAGACTCTGGATCTAGAGTACTACAAATCGCTCCAATGGATGCTCGAAAACGACATCACGGACATCATCACTGAAACCTTTTCAGTTGAGGTGGAAGCCTTTGGCGAGGTCAAGATCCACGATCTCATGGAGAATGGGCGCGATATCCCAGTCACTGAAGACAACAAACATGACTACGTCCGTCTTGTCACGGAGCATCGCTTGACTAACGCTGTCGAGGAACAACTTGAGCACTTCTTGAAAGGGTTTCACGACATCGTTCCCGCTGAGCTTATTTCTATATTCAGCGAGCAAGAACTTGAGCTCTTGATCTCAGGTTTACCCGATATCAATGTCGATGACTGGAAGAACAACACAGAGTACCACAACTACACGGCCGCTTCACCTCAAATCCAGTGGTTCTGGCGGGCTGTTAGGTCGTTCGAGAAGGAAGAGCAGGCCAAGCTGCTTCAGTTTGTCACAGGCACGAGCAAGGTCCCACTGAACGGCTTCAAGGAGTTGGAGGGCATGAATGGCTTCTCAAGGTTCAATATCCATCGCGATTATGGCAGCAAAGATCGCTTGCCATCCAGCCATACTTGCTTCAACCGTAAGTTCATCCAACTCTCACATTATGGCTAGCAGATGACTAACAAACTACAGAGCTCGATCTCCCGGAATATGAAACATATGAGGATCTCCGCAAACAGCTCTACACTGCCATGACCGCTGGTAGCGAGTACTTCGGTTTCGCATAAGCACTTCACTTCCAATAGGCGGGTTCTAGATTGTTTCACGGTTTCCTTCCCCGGGATTTGCATTGCAGGCGCTAAGGAGATTGCCCTTGGCCAGGCGAAGGTCGGGCTACGCATGGTACATGGGCTCTGCATTGGGAGGATCAGATCTCCGGGTCTACGATTCACTTGACTGTATGAGTACAAAAATGGCGATGGAAAGAGACGAATGGCGTTCATTTTAGTTGCGTGTTAGTGGGCGTTCGAGCAAAACAGAATGGCGGACTTTACTACTCGGCGCGACGATGTCCATGGACGGACGGGGAGGTTGGGAGTGCAGGCCTAGCTGTTTTTCCCCACCGGAAGTGGCGCGTTTGTGCCGGGTACGGAGTGCAGATTGTGCGTTTTCTTTTCGGTAGTAGATATTTTATAACGAGCTTGTTTGCGCTCATTGTGGTGTGTTTTGTGTGTGAGTGTGTAATTGTGATTTATGAACGTGATGTGGGATTGGAAGAGGCTCTAAGTGCATGGTTTGAATGATCTCGTGAGGTGTGCTAGTTGCAGGAGTACTACGATGTTCTAGGCTCGAGACGAGACTGACTATGTAGAGAGGCAGGCGGTAGTGTGTCATGTACGGTCCAATAGAGGCCTGGATGCAGGTAGTAGATCTTAGGCTGGGAGTTGGTGCTGTTGGAGCGAACTTGATTATAGCTGTACTATCCTATATTTTGCTTCAAGTGTAATGTAAGTCCTTTAGGACAAACTGCACCTATTGTCTATCTTATAGTACTACCCTACTGTAAGTCTAGTCCAGGTTGACTTTATTCGCCATCAATCAAAATGCCTGTGGGGAAAGAGGTAGTTAGGGCGCCGCGTCGAAATGAGTTTGGGTAGCGGTGGATCAGTTCGAGGAAGTGATAGGAATAGGACTCTGATTTGGGCGTAGGCCGATAGCTATGAGTGGTTGTTGCGAAAATTGGGTGGAAGGGTGTTACAGTGTAATACATTTTATTGAGGTTTTAGTTTGGGCTTTCTGAAAACTAGCCCTTCATCTGCTAATTGAAAGCGCTAATATTGAGATTTTTTGATGAAGCAGGCAAGAAAAACATTGACGAATCATTGTAACTAGAAGAAAAACTGATTATCTCCCTTCAGGTGTTATGCGGCCAGCAATTTTAGACGCGAGGTTTCTTCACTGACACGTCCGGAATTTCGTCGTCTAGGACGCGCTTCAGATCTGCTTTCACGGTGCCGGCTTTGGATTTGGCAATGAGGATCTGGGTGTCGGATTGCTGGCCTGAGATCCATGTGTGCGCATAGGGAAAACCGTCTTTGAAGAGCTTATCGAACGGGATCGGGTCTAGGACATGTTTAATTAGTATCGTGGAATGTCGGTTGAATGGTATGGCAACTTACTCCAACCTTTTGGTGTTGGTTTTTGGAATACTTTGCTTACTTCGTCCAAGTTTGGGGGTGCTATGACTGTTAATTGGTGATTGGGAGAGATATGATCTGGTACTCACCTGGGGCCAAATTGCTAGTTTGCTCGAAGTAGAAATTGATATTAAATGGGATGAACGAGGAGGTAACGACACCATATATGGCATCATTTTCGTCCCGTGACACCATAGGGAAGTATGCAGTGTCTCGACCTAGCCCAGCGAATGTGACATTTCCATTCCCAACGGTGGATAATTTGGACGGGCAACTGCATCCGGGCACTAAACACCAGGTTATTGATTTAGTGAGGAAACATTAGTGAGTACTTACCAGCATTTTTCTTGTAGACAAGGGCCTCCGTCCAAGGTGTTGCAGGTTTGCATGCGCTAGAGTGCAAAGTGACTCGCAGAGGCTTCGCAGCATTCTTATGTGGTTCCATGGATGTCCAGGAGACGCACATTGTAGTCACAGATCTGTCGGTCCGGGCATTGATGGCACGAGGGATTTGCTGGATTTTAGCGCGGGCTATACTCCTTAGATAGCCGTCTTCGCGTCAACCATAAAATCCCTCCTCGTGGGCGTTCATGTCGTCCCGGGCCAAGATAATCTGGTCCCAGAGCCATAGTAGAACGTGGTCGCAAGTGAATGTACGAGTAATATTTTCACGGCCGTCCTCTTTATCAGCGCAGTATGTGGCTTTATGAGCACCGTCGTAAGTGAAATAGGCGTGGTCAATTTTAATCTTTCCTTCATGGTATACTGTGACGATTCCAAGCTCTTGCCCATTAACTGGAACAATCTCCTTATTCCTCCACGGGGTATCCGAAGTCAGGAGTGCTCGAAGTCCTCGGATTATATGCTGTGAAAAGCAGCAATCTTGCTTCAGCTCGACGTTGGTAGCACGTCTGAGACGTCGGAGACATTCTTCTTGAGGCGTCAAACATAGATTATGAGCGCGAAGAAGATGCCATAGACTATAATCGAGTGCGATGGGCTTGAGGCGCAGGCGTTCCTTGATTTGTACGTATCCCTACTCGGAGTTAGCTTAGGTGTTACAATGGGATTAAAACTAACCCGTAGATCGTTGCGCCCACAATAATAGAATGAGGGCTCATTGTTAGATATGAGCATACGAGACCAGATCAGCTTGGCAAGGTTATTCGTTATGTGTTTCTCAACGTCGTATACATCTGCTGCTGAATGGTATTTGTTCAAAAGTAGTTGTACATATTTTTCAATGAGATCAGCTTTTCCAAGTCGGTATTCCTCTAGTATTGCTGCAATCTTATTAGCTTCAGCTCGAGCATCCGTTAATGTATCGCGATCCCGGCCTGTTGCTGCGTCGAGTAGGTTATACCCAAAATGAAAGTCTCTTCCTGATTTGCTTCCACTTGGCAGCAACAGCGAATGGAGATAGACCTTGTTCTTGTGGTTCGGGTCAAGAATCAGATCCCCTTCGTCTGTACGTATAATCTGCACTGGTGGTGTGATGTCAATGGTCATCTTGGTCCACTTCAGGAATTCAGCGAGTGGAATCTTGTTTGTCATTTGCACTTCTCCAGCAAGAGAGCGGCAACGGCGGGGCTCCCCAACCACCACCGACACATCCTCCCAGACCCTACCCTTCGTTTCTCTTGGCAGTCCTTTCTCAGCCTGTTGCGAGGCAACTTCTTTCTGTTCTCTCAACTCATTCTTCGGTATTCGCTGAATTCGACAGTTCATCTTCTTGTCCACATTCCACCCGAAGGTCCATCTGCATCCGCTAGCTGAGATTATGAAACTGTAATTGTGGGGGTGCCTTCTGTTGACCACTGCCGAGAGCTTTAGACCTTCCCCATGCTGGCCCATCTGTTTTTTATCCAAAGCCTTGGAGGTGCCTCCCATCACTAGGTGACGTCGCTGGAGGGTAGCCTTGAAATTCGTCATCTCATAGAATCCCATGTCTTTGGCATCGTATGTGAAGCGAATGAAGCCAACTAGCTGTCGAGGAGTGCTGTTTGGGTGATGGACGAGGTAGAGTTTTTCGCGGGGTCCGTCCTTCGGCTCGATCTTGAAGTCGCGTTCGGAGATTTTGAAAGACCTCATGATTCCATCTTTCCTAGAATGAATGTGAGATTGCGGATTGCTTATTGGGACATGTACTCATACCAATTCTGGTAGTTTTCGCGGTAACCTTCGGCCGGACCCCAATTAGGTTGATAGCCGGTATCAATATTGATCACTTCTGTGACGCTCTGTCCGAGGTCCTCCAAATCATTTTCCTCGTCTTGGTTGTTTCGACCATTATCAACGTAGTTGGAATCGTCCGCGATGTCTTCACCCATATTTCCAGTAGACAAGCTAACCACGCCACGCGTAGGGTTTGTCAATGAAGAGTGTGAGCTGATATCGAAGACTGCGAAGGACTGAGCCGAAGATATCGATAAGATGGGTGGGAAAGGCTGTAGGTGACAGCTAGATGGAAGGAGAGAAGATATAGAAAAGAGCTGCCGACCAGTCTAAAGGTAAAGGCGCCGAAAGACCGCAAATAGGTATTATCTCGAGTGAGGGATACTTGAGAGGACGTGAGAAACTCTACAAAATCAGAAAGGGTAAATATCGCCCTCGTATAACTGTGGATACGCTACCTCCACCTTCACCTCATTAGCTTGTAACACGGAAAGGCGGTGTGCGACAGGTGCAAAAGATGCGAGTGATGCGAGTGAAAGATGTGAGTGAAACCCAAATTCTTGCATCTCACTTCGTTGTTACGAATACCATGAATTGCTGAAATGCTAGCAAGTTCATTAACGTCTGAAAAAATGCCAGGATCCAAGTAGAAATTAGTTGAGGTGTCAACCATCTACGCTGGCTTTTATAATACTATCGAGCTGACCTTTGCGTCAGACTCTGATGGCTATCGTCGTCGTGCTTCGAAGGATAACGAAACGACTAATGACCTAATGAAAGCATGGTTTAAACCGAGACCTGTTATGTTACATACCTCCAATCATGACCGCCTTTTGCAACTTTAGCTCAATGCTGTGATGACCATATAGCAGAGTCAAAGTCAGGACCTGAATGCTCGCCAGTTTTCCAGAGATCAATAATCAAACTTACGCCTTTCCGGTCTCTCATTCCGATATATATCATCGCTGCAATGTTCCCCAAGCTATCACTGAATTCCCTAGTAACGATACGTGACACCACTCTTCGGAGCTGGAGTCTTCGAAGAAGTACCCGTTCGCCTTGAGGTCGGGGTGATAAGAGATTCGAAGCTGGGCAAACCGATCCCGAAATAATCATTGGCAGATGGGCCGAGAGTACGCTGACGCTGCATCATGTCTTGAAATCGGCGTGGCGTATTTGAAGACGAACCACGCGGCTCCGAAGCCTGTACCTGATCGACAGCACGGCCTTCTCCAAGCCTGCTCTGCTTTCCTGGCTTACTAGTCGTCGATCGGTTGAGAGAACGTTTTTGGCTGCTGTTGATAATGTCGTCCTTTGGTTTCGCGATGAAGACCTCTTCGTTAGGCTGATTAAGAGTGCGGTAGAAGTTATGGCTTCCGGGGAAGCTGCCACCCCAGTCCAACGCGCCGTGTTCGATTCGCTTCCCAAGAACTTGATAGAGTCAGTAACAAGTCCTTCATACTAGGTGTATTGTACTTACTATAGGTCTCCTCTGCCGGATGGGATATGATATGGCTCCTATTCATTGAAAATCCGGGCCTAGCAGTCGGCGATGGAGAGAAAGATCGGAGTGAAGACTGGAGGGCGCTACCAGGAGTAATACTAGGTCCAACTATACTAGAAGACCATGATCCATTCCTCTGTGGATCCTCGTAAAGTGAGGCTGATTCCGAAAGATCATCGATATTGTCGATGACTAATTCCATTTCGTCTTCATCAATAGGATCAGAGCTAGGCGCATTGACGCCATCTATGTACGGTTAGCAATAAATCGGAAAGATTTAAATGATACTTACTTGAGATAGAATCGTCGGTTGATTCTAGCTTGATTAGATCTTCGCTAAGTGGTCGGATACCATTCGGACGTTTGCCAAAGAAAGAGCCCTCCAGATCTCTCGACACGGAAGGAATATACTCCTTCGTAGGGTCCAATTTGTCGAAGGTTACACCACTGCTACTGACATGCGAGAATTGGGCTGGACAATCACAGCTTATTCCTGTATTGACGTTAGTTAGATGGATCTAGCATCAGTAGATTCGGTCGTACCTTCTTCTTCTGTTCTGGGAGAAAACAGGAAGGTAACCTTCAAGGATGGCCATTGATGGCTTGCACACTGGTCCGAATGCAGAACGATCTTGATCGGCTTATCTTTGTTTTGTTGAGAGTCAACAGATACCCACGAAACAGACAATTGACCTTTCCGCCCTGTGCGAGTGCACTTGATACTCCGAGGCATCTGCAATAGTCTGGTCCTCGCCATAGTCTTAAGCCAATTCTCTGCTTTGGTAATTCGTGGATGCTCGCCTTGCGCAATCAGACCAGCGATCATATACTCCCATAACCAAAGGACGGTGTGATCGCAGGAGAAGGGTCGGGTTTCATCTGGGCGCGCTTCTTGACAGTAAGCATCTAAATGGGCCCCTTCATATGTAAACCATCTGCTGTTCAATTTCCATGTTGGCTTGACGTAGAAAGCGTCGGTTTCGAAGTTCTTGCCGTCCACCAATTCGAAACCGATAAATTGGGTCGCTGGATGCGCGTGGATACAGCATTGCAGCATCCAACTAACGTTTTGAGCAAATTCTTCATCTGGTACTTCGACTATACGGGCCTGGGAAAATCGATACTGCTGTTCCTCCTCCGGTGTGCGGCAGAGATTCAATTTGCGGAATAGCATCCAGAGTGTTCGCTCGATTGGAATAGGCCGCAGTTTCAGGATGTGTCTAATAATGTGGCTCTCCTTCAGACGGTTAGCAACTATCGTATGGGTACGTAGATTGGGGTTACCTACATCTTTACCATTGCCCGGGCAATAGTAAAAGACCTTTCCCTGGCCATCCCGGTCAGAGCACATATGTGCCCAGATTCTAGTAGCGGTATCCAAACTCAAGGGTATATCTTCGCTATCCAACAAGACGTCCGCATACTTGTTTATAGAACCCAGTAGCAGGTCAGTGTAGGCAGAGATCAGATTGGAGTCTCCCTTGCCATCGTCTTTTATCGCTGCTGCCCAGATAGCAGTAACCTGGCGTGCTTCTGATGTAGCACTTCTCATAACGTCCCGCTCTCGATTGGTTTTCCCTTCAAGAAAGTTGTACGAGTAACGGTAGGGTTTACCACTGCCACTTCCACCTGGGAGCTGTAAACCACGGAGGTACAGGATGCCCTGGTGGGGTTTGTCCATGATCAAGTCGCCAGCATCTGTCATAATCAATCTAGGGGGCCTGATATCGATTGTAACTCCTAGCCACTGTCTGAATTCGGCGAGAGGGATCTTGTTACTCTTGCCTCGATCACCCGTCGAAGCCAAACCTGTTCGCGGAGTTCCGATGAAAACGGACACATCCTCCCAAGCGTGGTGAACAGTCGTCCTCGGCTTGTTCTTTGCCAACTTCTTCTCTTTCTCAAACTTATTGCTTTCGATGCGGGTGAACTGGCAGACAAGCTTCAAATCTTGATTGAAAATGAAGTTCCACTTGAAACTTGAACTTTCAATGCGGAATGTAAAGTTGTTTGGATGGCGTCGAAATATGAGAGCAGCAAGCTTGAGTCCCTCCCCGAATTCTCCTGATTGTCCCTGGTCGCCAGCCTTCGTGGTGCCGCCTATGGAAAGATTATACTGTTGTAGTGATGCGCCGAAGTTTGTTGCTTCAAGTTCTCCTTCGTCATTTTTGTCGTATCGAAAGCGCAGGTAACCGAGTAACCTTTTGGTGCTAGGGTGGAAAACTTGGATAAGAATAGTTCGAGCGTCTTCCCTATACTGGGGTTTGAATTGACGCAAGGTGAGGCCGAAAGTTCTGCGGATTCCGTCCCTCCTGTGCATAATTGGTGTCAATAAACATATATAATGGACTCGTCTACGTACCAATTCTGGTAAATCTCCCGGAAAGCTTCTCTGTTGGTCCAGTTGGGCACATATTTATGTTGGAACCCCAGGTGCTCACGTTTGCTGTGTTGGATCCACTTCAGATCATTGGTGTAATCTATATCGGCGCCGGTGTCTTCGAAGCCCCAGTCGACTAGATGAGGGTCGTCGTATTCGAACGCCATACCGAATCAGTCGTGTCGTTTCAGAGCGAACTCTGAGGTGGAGAAAGCGAGGTTCTCAAGGTTGTTGTTGACGTGGACGTGGTGTTGCCCAACCTTGGGATAGGTAGGTGAAGTAAACGAGGTGGAGTAAACGAGGTGAAGTATACGAGGTGAAGTATACGAGGTGAAGTAAACGAGGTGAATACGACTTTTCTGGGAACCGCGGCTTCTACCCTGTTGCAGCATTAATGGTGTCCACAAATTGTAAATCGGTCCTATTACCTATCCAACGCCATCAGGGTGCACTTCCAATGTGACTGAAACTTAACTTGTGTGATACAGATGGCCATCTGCACACATTTACTGTCCTCGTCCTGTCTTTTGCTGCTCAAACCAAACCCCACCCGACTGCGTTCACCTACCTTTCTGAACCAATCAAAGCGATAGCGCAACCTCACCTACTGCCCCAAACCCAAGAGTCTGATAGTGTAACTGATAAGCACAGATGCCACAAGATACAGGACCTGGCTGTTTTGCGAATCCCAAGAATACATCATAGCGACCTGCTAAAGACTCGGAGATGGTGTAGACGCTCGAGATCAACTTCTTATTTGATGGAACACAAAGCGACGGGGGCCGGATAAGAAACTAGTCGACGTCCATGAAGTCGAGCAGATGTACCTCCTAGCGGAGTCTTTGAGCTCATCCAATGTCTTGAAGTGGAGCTGTCTGTTCGTGTTCTATAAACTGAAGGAGGCCGGAAGATATGCGCGTGTACAAATTGGACCACGGCCTTCCACGTACTTGAATATTTTCGTCAAGTAATCGCGCTCGGCTTGATCCGCTTGTTGGCTACCCGAGAGGTTTTGCTGCTCACGGATCTCGCGCGAATCCGCCGAGAATGCCGCATCGAGTTGCATTCATCGTTCGAAGATGGTCGGCCGCAGTGAATATCCAGGAAGGGATGGTTGGGGGTGTGAAGCGTCGTCATGTTGTCACGAAGAAGCAGGGAGAGGAGACGTGGCCTCGCGGGGTCAATTATCTAGCTCGGCTCTACAAAGCGGAGACCCCGGCCTAGCTTAACACAAAATGGTCATACCAGGTTCATAATCAGGCAAATGGTCGCAGTGTTGGGTGATAATACACATTATTTGATTCAGTTCTACATATTTCACTGATCTCATCTTCTGAGATCAGTCGGTGATCTTCAGTGACATAACAGCAAAATCCCCTACTCGCGCAGGCCCACCATCCAAGTATCTATATCAAGGGGTATGAGGAACCATAAACGCCAGACCGTATCCTTCCTAGGTATATCCAGTTCCAATCCCAGAACGCCGTCCATGGCCAGATTAAACTAATAACAACGATATCGTAAGGATACATGAAGCGTAAATATGCAAACCGATAGTTCGGTGTTTTCTCAGAATGCGAAGAGAAAAGGTATTAAGAAGGCCAACCACCACACCCTCTCTTTGCCGCCATTGGTGCCATAGCCCGTAGCACCACCTGCGCTCGGTGCAGGTGGAATATCAGTGCTGTCTGTGCTCGGGCTTGGGCTCGATGTTGATGTTGTGGCAAGAGTGGTCTGCGCGGACGAGCCGGCGGCTGTGACGCTGGTGACCTCTGAAGTCGTAGGCGTGGAGATCTCAGACTCAGCACTGGTCGTTCCGGACGTTATCAGTGTGGTGAGCCCGGTCTCGGCGCTACTAATGGCGGTTGTGACAGTCGTTCCAGGCGCCTGGGTAGCCACAGAAGTTTCGGAGATGATCGAAGAAAGCTCAGATGCGAGCGACGAGGAGAGACTTGAAATCTCGGATGGTAGTGGTGTTACGGATGCAACTGAGGAGAAGAAACTGGAAACCACGGATGATAGTGGTGTTTCGGAAGCAACTGAGGAGACAAGAGTTGAAATATCGGATGGTAGTTGTGAAGTCGCTGTCAGCAATGTGGATGGAGCCGAAGGCGTCGAAACGAAAGTCTGATATGTTATTATCGAGGTTGATATGGACGAGGCTGAACTGAGACTCGAAGTCAGGGCCTCTGGAAGGGATGATGCTCCTGGAATTGAAGTCGCCGGTGATGAAATCACGACTGTGCCCGAAGGTAATGGAACTGTGTTGAAGACCGGGCTTGAGCTAAATATCGGAGGAACCACGATAGTCTCCGAACTGGCGGGTACATCTGAACTTGCTAATGGAGGAACGATGATAGTCGCTGGAGCGGACAGTACCGATGTAGAGCTGAGATCTAGACTCGCTGGAGGAGGAACCGCACTCTGGGAATCCGACACTGGTAACGAGACCGGGCTCGAGCTCATAGAAGGGAGCGTCGGCTGAGATCCAGAAGGCACTGGGTACGAGAAGGAAGCCGAGCCCGATGGCGGAGGGATGACTACAGGCTCTGTGTGGGACGGGGTAGGCTCGGGTATCTCGTTCGATGTAGGAACCGGGGGCGCCCCAGTGATACCAGTCGTCGCAGCACTCGTCGCAGAGACAGATGGTATCGGACTAGTTTGTAGACCTGAGCTCGGGGATGGTAGTGGCACGATGATGATCATGCTCTCCGAGGCACTCGAGAAGGAAGACGACTCAGATATGAGGGACGGGTAGAGCGTCTCGGAGATCGACGGAACAATATAAGACCCCGGAATGGACGTAGGAACCGGAGGACTATGAGTCCCTGGCGACAAGCTCGGGGGGTATACGATCGTGGAAACCGGGGGACTCGACGGGCTATAGCTAGCTGAGGGGTACGGAAGCGGGACAGATATGATGATTTCCGTCTCGCAAGGCACCTTGGATGCTGATGAAGTCGGAATACCAATAGTAACTGGAGCTGTAACTGAGCTCTGGCCTGGCCAGTAAGGGAGGGTGATGGAAGTTACGGATGCTTGCGAACGTTAGCCCATCGACTTGCGTGTAAAAATGGCGTAAGAACTTACTGTTCAGTGTGATAGGAATTACCGGACCATTACTATAGCCCTGACCTGACACAGCGGCTGACAGCGACACTGATGTCCATGTTGACGAGTTTCCACGCATCTTGACTTGTGCTGACTGATCCCGATATCGAAATATGTATTAACGAATCACCGAGCGAGACCTTTCTGATGAGATATTGACGGGGATGAAAGGCAAGGGATGGAAGCATTCCGGTCAACGAAGCGAGGCTTAGTTTTAATCATAAAGGCAGTTTGGGCTGGTGCTGTAAAGAGGAGGTTGAGATCTAGAGGACGAGGCTGGGACGCCCCAACCACCGCACCAAAACATGTTTGTCGCACAAGACCGTGGCGCTGTGCGTGGCAGACGTGGCGTAACCTGGTTCCGAAACTGAAACATGCTTGACCAAGTTTTTCAAAGCAATCTTGATGATAGCGATAGGTGTGTGTTGTGTTTGGTTGGTGTTGTGGAGGCGGACATGGTGCATGACGATGACGCACGGACCATTTCCGTCCCAGCCCCACTCAGATTATTTGCAACACCGCGACTTCGTGGCACGACGACTTCGTACTTCCATCGCAATATCAAGACTTGCATCTGCACCCTTCTCCAGCGAATGATGATTGTTCGATCTCGACTAATCGGATGACGGGAGACTGCAACTGCGGCCGCGCGGGTCCAGCATGTCTGCCAGCAAGCTCTCTCGTGTAAAGGCAGCTCCAAAGGGAAGACGGCAGCCTGTCCATTCTGCACCTTCTCGATGTCGACACCCGACATACTCGCACTTGTGCGCGCAGCGACTGCGCGTGTCTTCGCCAAGGATAACCTTCTCACCGGTGAATTAGCCTTCGGATCGATTGAGGAAACTCGTCTTAGGAAATAGCAAAACTATGCTGAAAATACGGATTCTCAGATTCTAAATCGTGAATTGATTCTTCTACGAAGAAACAGTGACCACGGGGTGGTTGCCTGGCAGGCCTGGTCACCCACACAAAACTGATAGTGAAAGAGCCTCGGGCTCGTCTTCCTCTGATGATGAACGGGACAGTGGTTAATTTTCTAGAGACAGAAGCTCAATCATGAATGCACTCGGCGCAACTCTGATTCGTTTCCATACGTACTAGGTCCGACATAAGTAACCAAAAGGTAAGAATGAAAAAGGGTATATCCACCACCTGCACCAATGTTCGTTAACATCCCATCGTAAAGTGATTGCTAACAGTCATCAAGAAACGCCATCCCAAAAAGACAAACACCGAGTCTATGCATCTGGTACCATAGAACAGCTATGAGTTAACCGACAAGAGCTTACCGTTTGACACTAAACGGTACCGCTCGTGTCGAAGTTCCTCATTTCCACGTCTCTGTTCCTCTTCATATCTTTTTTCTTTATGAGAAGGCTCGCGAGCAGAGCTGCGCCTGCTAGGGCAGCCAAAATGATCCAGAGTAAGTTCAAGGACTCCACATACACCTCTTGCATCTGTGTCCTGGAGCTTTCTTCTGCACTTTCTGTTGCCCTTATACGTGAAACTAGCGCAACAGCGTCGTTGGTATAATGCGCGGCGTGTTCCTCGAACGTCGTGTTATTCCTTACGTTTCGAGAGAACTGATTTTGAAAGATAGAAGTGCCAACACTGACCCCCAGCGCCTGGCCAAGAAATTGAAAGAAGACGAAGTTGGTGACTGCTCTGGTGAGTTCGTATTCTTCGTCGTGGGAGACAGCGAGTTGGGAGGCCGCACTCAGGCTTGGGTATAGTATGCCAACACCGGAGCCCGAGACGATTGCGATGGCGACCCACATAGTGGAGGACGACACCCGAGTGAGCAGGCTAGTCAATGCTATTCCGAGCACGACCAGGCCCCAGCCCGACCATATCGCCCAACGCCAACAACCCCATCTACCGATGGCAACGACGGTTGCGCCCGCAAGAATGGCAAGAGGGATGGTCCACGAGATCAATTGGACCCCAGTGTGTGTGTGGCTGAGCGTATGCTTAGCGACACTGAAGTAGAATGGCTATGGTGTACATGTCAGCTCAGCTTCAGGCGGCTAGGCAATCGCATCGGATGCCCGGGTTCCGCTCTTGGTTACCAACTTACCAAAAAGTACAAGGCTGCGAATACGATCACACCCTGGATCATAGCCCCAAAGTACGCTACAAGGGTCGAGGGGTCCGAAAAGCCTTCTAGGCTGATGATGCTCGGAGTCGAGGAAAACCGCGACCAGAGGCAGAAGAGTACGAGGCCGATAAGCCCGAACTGAAGTGGTAGAAGAGTCTGGACACTGGACCATGCATGCAGAGTACCGCCCTGTTCGGATGATGGTTAGTGCAATCCTTCGGGTCTAAAGAACATGTAAATTCTCCGTTCAAGACCGGGCGATCTTGCTCGACGAAAAACAAATGAACGAGAATTGCCTTACCCAGGTTAGTCCGAGGAAAACAGACATCAGCGATCCGGTGAAGAGAACGGAGCCGAACCAGTCGATATTACGGAGTTTAACGAGAACAGAACCCGGCGCTGCGGACCTGAGCTGTGCGACGACAGCGAGGACAATAAAGGCTGGGATGCTAAAGGGGAGGTTTATCCAGAAAATCCATCGCCATTGGCTGTTTTCTGCGAGTGCGTTCCCGAGGATGGGGCCCGTAATTGCGCCGACGGCCCAGCTGTCATGATGGTTAGTTACGCAAATGGTGATCAAGAGAATCATCACCTACATGGCTCCGAGCATAGCGGCCCACTTCCAACGATCCGCCACCGACACTAAGTCTGACACAATGATCTTGGAGAGAACACAGATGCCACCTGCACCAATCCCCTGTACCGAGCATCCAATGTGGAGCCCTGTAATGTCGTGGGAAATACCTGAGATGAGTGCACCCACGGTGAAGAAAGTGAGAGCGGAGAGAAGCATTGCTTTTCGGCCGAAGATATTCGAGAAGGTCGCAAAGAGAGGTATGAAAACGGTCGCGGTGACGAGGAACGAGATACCGAGCCAGAAAGAGTCTACTGCCGAGCCGTGGAGGGCTGTGGCTATCGTCTGTTGTACTGTCAGTGACAGCACGTTCACAACAGAGTTCATCACCTACCGGCAGAGCCATTGGAAGACTAGTTATATCCCATGCCACCACGAGGTTCAGCAGAAATATACAAGCACCTGTAATGTAGAACCGCCAGTCGACGATGTCCACCGCGGTCCTTACTCTCTCGACCTCCTTCAGCAGATCGATGCTCGGCGCTGTCGAACTGACAGTCGCACTCCTTTCTCTCCCACTCTGTCCCGCATCACTCGAACTCTGACTGTCTCCTCTTCCATGCTTCCCACCACTCAGGATGCTAGCCTTACTACCCGCCTGCACATTCTTCGCACTCTTGCTTCCTGCCCTGTCCCTCCCCTGTTTTCCAGAACTCTCCGCCTTCTGCTTCCTAGTCGTTGCATCGATCGCCTCGAACGTAAACCGGTTCGGAATAGGCGTCTGCCGCGGCCCTTCGAGAAACTGCGAAAAGCGCTGTGGATCCTTGCTCGCCGGGACGGCAAATTGCAAGTGTTGAAGCTGTCGCGGCGAAAGATTTGACACGAATTGCGCTGCGCCAGGTCCTTCAGCGTACGGCGCGAGACTCGTCGTGGAATCTGAATTCGGAGATGTAGAGGTAGTGGCGATGTCGTTGGGACTCATCGTAAGTTCGTAACAATAAGTAACGGATACTATCGTAACATGCTGTAATGGTTACGAAGTACCATGCCACCCAACTGCAAACCCAAACGAGACATACCGCACTCTTTATCCCAGGCCACCCCAACACCTCGGACTCTGTCCCATCCATCATCCTTTAGCGCCGTACCTACCCACCTACAACCCTATTCCCATGCCCATGCCGCATGCCCCAGCGGGCCCAGCCCTTGCTCACTCACCCAAGCCTTCCGGGGCTGAGATCCCTTCCCCGTCCCGAGTGCCCTACTTAGCCCCACTGACCCCTGTCCTCCCTACCACGACCCCACCAACCCACCTAAACCGGCACTTACACTGCACACCAAAGTACAAACTCCGCAAAGAGAGTGTGTTTCGGAATTGAATAGCCTGCTGTCATTGGGGCGCTGCGAATATGCGGGCGCTGCGTTGGGGAGGCGGCAGGCGGCATCGCTGCTTGCGGCCGGTGAGGGGCATGGTGGTGGTGGGGTTTGTTTGAGGTGAACGTTGCTGTGGGAGATAGGTATGCAGCGAGACTGGACATGCAGCGAGTCGCAGATAGATTGACGAGGCAGTCAGTACACTACACTTTGCTATCTAGGCAGAGACCAGATTGGGGCGCTTTGTTGGTTGCCTGCTGTCTTTTCGCATTGGGGTGATCTGTAATGCTCGTTCGTCTTCGTGTCATCAACCCATCCCGATCCGAGCAGCCAGGTCACCATCCCTCCGTCGCCCTGGTCGCACAACACACCTTGCCTCTCAGTAGGAACCTCACCTTCTTCGCACCAACCTTGCGCCGTATTCGTACAGCGCAAACCCAACCCGACCCCCGAGCAAGAACACCTCCGTCTATTCGCATCCATCCCATCCTGATCCCCAGGCCAGGCGGCGGCGCGGTCCAGGCGCAAAGAACCACGCTTCGCCTCCTGGACGCCTCTGCGCCTGTGCGCCAGTAAGTAAGTAAAAGTAGCTAGATCTGTGGGTCCCAGCGCGAACGACGGTTTTATTTTGGCTGTAGGCTCGTATGCTCCGAGATGCGGTCGTCGGAACGGGAGGTGCGAGGTCGGTACAGTAAGATCTGGCTCAGCCCTGCGTTCTGTCGACTGGTACAACCCCGAGACCCTTTTTCGCTTCTCGTGTTTCGCGCCTTGCTTGTGTTTGTGAGTAATCGCATTGGAGTATTACTCACAAAAGCCCCGAAGCTTTCCGGGACTTCGCACTCATGTGCGCATTCGCGACCCCATTACCGTATGAACTTGTAATGTCCAGAGCTGCCATCGGTCCATTTTCGTCTATCCCTCTAATTCTGAAGCCTGAGCACGCCTTGCACCTCGCACCCATTCCATCCCGTCACCTCGAACTCCGCGCACCGACCTACTCGTAAGCAGACGCTGGCGCCTAACAATCGAGGTAATCATTACAAGCCCGCGCCACACCCACCGATATCCAGTGACACTGAGCTACAATCGGTGCGCGACGGGCCGAAGCGATCATGTTCGTTCACCGTCCGGGGCTGAGCGGTGCGGGCGGGTAGGTACGTAGTTAAATGTAGCGATCCATGTGTTTGCTGTGTTGCGCAGCCATTCACAGCGCGCGAACGCAGGCTCAGCCTCGCGCTGCAGCACTTCGTATGTTGACATGTTATGGTTAGACGGGCGCATACGTAGCGAGTGAACGCATGTGCCACAAACATGCAGGCCGTCGCGCGCCGCAGCCAAGCATAAAAGCATAGGTGGTGGGATGGTCAGGTGAGATGGAGAATTAGATCGTACATGTGAGATCTGTCTGACTGTAAGCGGGACCTGCAGACACAAAGAGATCGATGATACATATTTGTATGGTCGATGGCTGGGCGGGCTTGTACTGATGAAGCCCCGCCTGATGTATATTATTGCGAACAAACTAGATTTCTATCTCCAAGACGCATTGATTGTTGCTGTACACTTGTCGGTTTTTAGGGAATCACATACAAGCTATACATCGTTGAGCTTACTTATGCTACGCGGGAAGGAGATTTTGCCCTCCCCTAGCAATGGCCGCGGCACATCTGGGCAATCAACAGCCATCGCCGGTCATACTTTGAGAAAGCGCATCAAGCGGCGCAAACAGACGCCGCAAACAAGCTACCTTGCAGATAAGCTAGTGTTGGACAGGCGCCGCTCGCGTCTTGACGGTGGCGAGGATCCCATAAGGTCCTTCGCGTTCATCCATACCGGCAACACAGCGTTTTCGGGCCATGAAGGCAAGATGGCCTGAGTAACTTACCGGTGTCCCAAGAGTGAGGGTGGCGGTCGCGCAAAGATGACACCTGGAGATAATACTATCACAGCCTGGTGACTATGTCGGAACGGCAACGAGGGACACTAATTCCCCTAGGGTTTCCGATCTATCACCTTTGAGTGACAACACGCGCAGCATGTTTGTTACTGTATAAAGTTCGGCTTTGTTGATCACGAGTATAAAATACTCAGCTCTCACCGCGAACGTCGCATAGGGGAGGATACATGTTAACTCGGGCCACACCTAGCAGCAAACGCGTAGGAAGGGTGCGGAAAGGGGTATTTGAAGTTTGTCCGCTTGCAGCCGCGTGGCATGATCGTTGGGTTGAAATTGCACAACCAGTCGGTGTTGGCACAAGTCTGCAGCACAATCCTGTGATACGGGGTCAGCACAATGCTGACTTGAGATTGATGACCGAGTATGTTTACGATAGGGTTGGAGATCAGACAGCAGTTGGACAATAAGTGATCCACATTGAATTCGGAACAGGTCTGTGTTATTGCTTCTTCATCATTGAAAGGGTGAGGGAAAGGAAGAAAATCTGCTGCTTACCCTGGACATAATTACAACCAACTGCAAAAATGCTAATGGTTGTCGAAGCGCTACTTTCAAACCATCTTTCCCCGTTTGAAAAAGCTTTCAATGTTCTTCTGGGACGAATCGTGCCGAGAACTCCCCACGCCACCACCAGTGCGTTTGAGACCTAGGAGATGGTCTTTGCCGTTGATGGTCTGGATGACTGTCGTCCATCCGTATGCTACCTTACACGGCGACAGCGGTGTGGGGACCTCTGCGGACTGGGTGCTCGTGTCGGGAATATCTTGTGATGGCCCGTCTGTGCTGCTCGAGGGTTTTTTCTGGCCATGGGAAGGAGGAAGGTTCGCCACCGTGACACCAGTGTTGCCCTTTGAGCCGCGAGACGGATTCCCGGGCGCTTCGACCCTAGTCATATGTAGTCCCAGGTAGCCAGTATTCGACCAGCCTCCCAAATGTTCCAAGGAGTTTCGCTCGGTCACCACAAGCTTAGGTGAAAACGCTACACTCTTAGGCGGAAGCCGAAGGAGGAGGCGCTTCCAAAGATTCGACAACATGATGCCGTGAGAGACGACTGCAACAACGTAGTTGGTGGATGAGATTGACTCCTCTAACAGAGGTAACAGGTGCCCGTCAAGAAATGTGTCAGCGCGCTGTGCCAGGGAGTCTTTCGACTCGACGTCGACAAAGCCAGCCGTGTCCTTGTGTTCCTG
Source organism: Massariosphaeria phaeospora (assembly GCA_011032825.1). Classification (NCBI taxonomy): domain Eukaryota; kingdom Fungi; phylum Ascomycota; class Dothideomycetes; order Pleosporales; genus Massariosphaeria; species Massariosphaeria phaeospora. The sequence continues at coordinate 391,468 of JAADJZ010000029.1, read as the reverse complement.
ACGGTGATGCTCCTTGCCGGTCAGCTTGGAGTCGGCAGCCCGTTCGTGAAACTTCTTGCCCTCGTAGTATCCGAAGTCTTGTTCCATCAGAGTCGGCAATTGCACGACGTCCGGCACTTCGCTTGCGGAGTCGGGTTCGGCCACAGCCGTAGCCTGGGCGTCTCGGATCAAGCCAGCCGTTTTCGCGGCACGCTGCAGGTGCGAGGAGAAGATGTGTGTAAAAGACAGATCTAACGCCTTGAAATGAAGGCCTAGTTTGGTAGCCTGCTGGTAGCCATGGTTGGTGAGCTCAGAGTCTCTGCTTCCCGCACTGCGCATGTTAGCACGGCCTCGATCAAGCAGCAGAACGACTCACTAAACCTGGGCGACATTGTCAACGGTTTCGCCATGCCTTATCAGAAATACTTTGATCTGCCTCGTCATGGTGGCCACAGCGGGCTGTCCAGAGTGCTGTTGAGCGTCATCGGGATGGGTTGCGAAGAGAAACGGATGCGAAGAACAAGCCGGAATAATTTCGTTAGTGCAGAGCGCTAGCTGACTAAGCTCCAAGCGACCAGCTCGATTCTCAAGCTCTCGCTGTCAACCCCCGGGGCCACCCTCCTGGCACGATCCGCGCACCTAGGGAATTGCCTCTACGAACCCGACGTAGACAATACCTAGTATACTAGATACAATGGGGCTTTGTAGAGGCACAGGCAGGCTGTCTGCCTATGGCTAAAAACACCTAGGCTGTCAAGAGGATCGCCTTTTCTATCGGCAACGAACTCTGTCGATACAACCAACTTGTACACAGTAAGACCGGATTTGAGATGCTGGCTTGCACTCACTGGAAAACTGTTGTCCAGGTGACCGCGCCTCGGTCACTCACCTCAACTCTCAACTACCAGCCATCGCAATGACGTATTGATCACTGCTTCTTACAGCCTTTCCCTTCAATGATCTGCCTCATATTCTACCGTCTAAGCTCATCTTTTCCCTTTCATGCGTTGCCTCATCTTCTGCCGCCCAGACTCATCTTTTCCCAGTGTTATCTTCTCCCACTGGCGTACACCTCGCACTAGCCGCCTCACTTGCCTCGGCGCAAACGGCGGTTCCTCTCACCATTGCCCCGTCGGCGACCCGAATTGAGCGCATAGTGTCGCCGAATGATCCTCGACGCCGCTCATACACCATTCATCCATCTTCTCACCTTCGCTATCACTTCGTTGGCAGCGTTGTTGCGTAACGAGTACTTCATCCGCTCGTCGTCACCTCCACAGCACCTCGATAGCTCCACGCCTACATCACTTCTTTGATCACTAGGAGATCGGTTCCACCACGACCACTCTACGCATGCAGAGTGGTCTCAGGTCTTCTTGAACAGACATACCCGCGCATTTGGCTCCTCGCAAAAACAATGGACTCCGGACAGAGGATTACTGTACCTCAACCGGCTTGGTCATTTACTGGGTATGATGATTCTGACTCTAATGATGATGATCTTTTTGTCAAGGACCGCAACCATGACCCTATGGAAGACATCGTTCCAGATATCTCCCATGCCTACGCCGCTGGCCAATACGATGATCTCAGTTCCGGTCAGCCACGTGAGGAAGGCGTGTCCTTTGACAAGGGATTCTCTGATGAAGATGAAGAGGATGCGGAACAAGACATGAGCCCCAAAGCCAAGAGAATCGCTCAACAGTCCCTGTTTGGAGGTGATGCCAATGAGATGGCACAGCCGCCGAACTTCCCGCACAACGTTCGCGAAAGGATGTCCAGTATGAACTTGGATGAGAACGAGAACGAGGAGGAGAGTTGTAGCCGCCCGCTAAACCACGGAAGCTCTCGAGCTGGTCCATCAAATCAGGAGGGCTCCAGCCGAGCGGCGTCTTCTGCCTTATCTGAGCACAGCAGCGGGGACGATCCAGACGACTACAAAATATTGGCTGATGACCAGAACCCATATGAACTTCGCACGAACATCGATAGGCAGGTTACATCAACATGGGTAGACCATGACCAAAGTGGAGACTTCGACCCAGAGGAAGAGGCTAAGAAAGAAGCAACGAGGTTGAGACAAGCAAAGGCCAAAAAAGGAAAGGCTAAACAACCAAAGGCGCCTAAAAAGAGAGTAGCAAAACTCATCGTTCGCTTTCGGTTCAAGGCTTTTGGCAATCTACTCAACATTACAGAAGGATGTGATAACCTCTGGCCGGTGGGCTGGTCCGACGTCGACTCCCAGGATGAACATGAAAAGCCGAAGAATTTGCTAGTTTATCGCCAGAATACTCCGGATCGCGAACCTCAAGTGGCTATTCCTGATCCTAATGGAGAGTATGATGATTTGACGGGCCATCCAATTGCTCGAGGATGCAAGAGCTGTCGCAGGTTTAATCAGCAATGCTCAACGGTGGAGGGCGGAATCGTGCCCTGCACCCAATGCACTGAAGATGAAATCGACTGCGAGCCCATTAAGCAAGCTCCAATGACCGGTAGATGCATGCGATGCAAAGAGATCGGCGCGGAACATATTTGTTCCCTCGAGACGGCGGACGGAGAGGGGCAGGATGTTTGCGACGATTGCTATAACGATGAAGCAGACTGCGTCCCTTCGGCTCCTCCTGGTCATCAGCGCATCGATCTCGATCAAATCCTATATGGACCCGACAGGAAATGGATCGCCTGTACTGCTTGCCGTCAACGTGGGGCTCGATGTTCCCTCAAGAACAAGCAAGCCAAGCCACCGTGCAAATACTGTAAGAAGAATGGCATTGGCTGCACTTTCTATGAGATCACAAAGCCTGAGGATATTTTGAAGAAGCGACGGAAAAAGAAGAACAAGGGCGGTGCAGAGGGCGGTGCAGATGGTGGTGCAGAAGGGACTGTGAAGATGCCTGGTGATGGATTTTTTAGTGCCGAAGATCTGGCGGACCTTGAATGTGATGAAGAGGAGGTAGTGTCACGGGAGCCAACCCCATCTATTGAGATGACTGATGCCGCTGGCCACTTTGGAGTGATCAAAACAATATGGACCTCATTTGCTCACCCAATTGCCTTCAATATTTCCTCGGACAACAAATCCGCCTGCAACTTCTGCGAGATGCCGACTTTCAGTATGGTCGGTCATTTTGAAAAGGAAGTCCATGTTTTGAAGTGGTATTCCGGTCTAGGATACACTGAGCTTGCAGCCGGACATAGAGAATCACATGGGCCAACTGCGATGTGCGAGGAGTGCACTTTCAGGCGATTGCAAATCATTGTCTGCGCCAGCCACGACATGAAGGCCTACGACAGCCGCACTACCCAGGATTTTGATTTTGCCGCCGAAGATCTTATGCTAGCGCCACCTCGATCCGCGCTTATGCAACGTCAACTTCAGCGGTGGTGTTCCATGTGCTTTTCGCTGGCCACATACAAGTGCTCGACGACCCAGGAGTCTCTCTCCCAACCTGCAGATGTCCAGGAGCCTGCTCCGCTCGATGGGTGCGGTATCCATCTCTGCGACAATTGTGAAGAACGGTTTCGCTTAGAATTCAATTCCGATAGCCATGAGATGGCCAGGAGCTTGGACAAAGAGCCCAAAGCACGCGATACTGATGATGATCTGATCGTCGTGCGCGCAGATGTCGGGTTCCTAGCTACAGACGGCCTGCTCATGAGAAATATGGACGTTGCTGGAGAGCATGAGGATCAGGAAGGCTTTTGATGCTTTTGGCGGGAAGCTCTTGGAGTGTATAATATGGGCTGCGGTCTCTCTATGGGATGGGAAAAAGGGTTGACTGAGAAGCCCGGAACTTGATGGCTCCGACGCCTGCAAGAGATTCTGGGCCTACTCCAGTCTATTTGTTTTATGGCGTTAAGGTTAGTCTGGTGGCTACTCTTTGATTTTATTCAAGGCCTTAGGAGAAGTCCTTGGGAGTCGGGACGGAGGGCGAGGCTTCAGGAGAGACACGTGATAAACAGTCTAAAGAGGAGTAGCGTCTCGCTTAGCGGAGTGTCTCCTGAGCTCAAAAATCAAAGCTCAACCCAATTCATTTGGCCGATATTACTAGCATATCATCTCCATCTTCAACCTTCGAAAGGCGTTTCATAAGGGCGCTCGCCCTGTGGCGTGATCCTGGCCAGATGCCTTCGAGTTCCATCATCCCAATCCAGCAGAGCTGAATGAGCAGTCACACGATTGTCCCATACCACGACGGTTCCTGCAGCCCATTTGACGCGAGCCTGGATATCATGGCCCTTAGCGATATGGTCGTAAAGGAAGTTTAGGAGAAAATCACTCTCCTCCTTCTTGTACCCCACGATACGGCGCGTGAATTGTGGGTTGACGAACAGAGCCTTTTCGCCCGTCGCAGGATGAGTTCGGACGACCGGATGGATGGATTGAACTGGCTCGCGGCGGACAATACCGCCCTTAGTTTGGCTGTTGCTAGCTTGCTCGACAGCTGCATATGGTCAGCACCAATGCTTTGGGGGAACGAGAGATGTTCTTACCGGAGTGAACGGCCTGAAGGCCATGGAGCCTTCGGCGGAACTCGGGAGAAAGCCTTTGGTAGGCGGCTGCCTGGTTGACAAAAAGTGTATCGCCTCCCGCCGCCGGCCCGTCCAGAATATACAGGAATGTTGTCCCTGGAGGCTGATTCTCGTATGTAACGTCGGAGTGAATCGACACTGAGTTAGTGCGCTCATCGAAGAAGTCGCGCGCAGTGGTGTCATCAGCGCCGCGGTGGACTAGATGGACCTCGGGAAACCCTGCCGGCGCACCAGATATTGGGTGGATGTGATGGCGACCAAAATATCCTCCCAGTTTGACAGCGTCCTCAATCGGGATGTCAGCAAAGTTTTGATCGCGGAAAGCTGTCGACGTCAGTTCCGTTGGCACTCGATTGGTACTGTAACATACCGACGACCTTCTTTTGAGCAACAAACAAGGCAAGCTCATCTTTGCCTGCATTGTTTAGCTCGCTCAATTGTACGCCCTTTATTTCAGCGCCAATATTGCCGGTCAATTCAGCAACCGTCGCGTTTTTGAGGAGGTTAGGGAACGCCCGGTCGGCATCTTTCCCATGCTCATAGTGTTCAAAGGGCTCTAGTGGCGGATATCTTTTTCAATCAGTCAGTATCGAAATGAGGAATGACAATGTCAAAATCTGTACTAACTTCTTCTCAGTCCAGGTGGGCAGGTAGTGCGGGTACTTCGCTGGTGGTTGCTTGTCAGTGCCCTTCAACTCGACATCTTCTTTATAAGTCTTTGGCCCGGTGATAAACGCCTCCTTATATTGGCCAACACCCGACTTCGTATAGCCGGGAGCGATTTGCACGGGCGTTTCGATAAGAGCAGGAGCCATGGTTGTTTCTGTGGAAGTCACAGAAGTTTCAACTCTACTGGAACGGAACGACAGTGTCTTATATACGAGAGGACTACTATATCAGCTATCGACTACGGCTGGATCGGCTCTGGCGTTCAACTGATCGATATACGTCACAAAGTTGCGCAGCCCCTCTTTCTATTGCTTGTCATTGACGCTGTCTAGCATCCGTTGTCTTAGCAAATATCGACCCCTCATCGAGTACTAAGAAAATGGGTGGCGTGGAGGGGCACAATATCACGGAGCTTCGCCACATGCCCATACCCTTGTCTATTCTAGTCAATGAGAATAGCCATAGATGGCATCAACATGCGGGATATTATATCATGCCCATCATCTAGGCTAAGAACTGCAAGCCCCGACTTTTTTGTGAGTGCCGAGCTTATTCCGCGGATGCTTGTAAGATAACGATTCTGTTCCCCGCAAACAATCGGCTCCTCGCAAATGTTTGGTGTCTTATCTCCTCGTTACGAGATATCGCGAGGCCGATGGGGCGACACATCGATGTCGCGTTACCCCCGGCCAATCACGCAATCGATCACCAACGTCACAACCACGAATCATACTCAAGCACACAAACTCTGATTTCCCACCTTCCTGCCACACCATCAACCATCTATCTTGCGTGCTGCAGGCAAATATGTCGCCTCGGCACGTTTGGTAAGGACAATGGCACACTCAAGGCCAGGAGCCACCGAGAGTAGGCAACAATACATGGCGGCTAGTAATCTAGAGCTACGCCATTGATGCAATTCCAAGAAGTGTGGCACTGTGTCGGCCATACTGTCGGAGACCTCTACCTGGTAATTGGGATGGAGAATATGCGGCCCTCGAATCATGTATCGGGTACGCAGCGATCCTGATATAAGGTAGAGTGAACGAGTGCCAGATTGTAAACACGAAGCCCTACCAGTCCTGAATCTTGTTCGTTATGGCGAAATTTCCAATCACAGCAGCACCTCCGATTGGAGTCGTCCCTGATATCGCTAAATCTGATGTTGATTTAACGGGCAGTGCCAGTACCAGCGAGAACGAGTTCCCAAGGTCTGGCTTGAAGGGAAGGGCGCGAGAGGGTGTAACCTTCGCTGCCGCAGGGCTACGCTCGCAGAACTACAGGCCAATCGACAGTTACGAAGGAATCCACAGGTATGACCCGGATTTTGAATGGGAACCGGAAGAGGAGAGGAAAGTTGTTAGAAAGGTACGGCTCGTTTTGGGACTCACACAAGCGTAGCTGATCAGATTTAGATTGACAAGAGGATATGTACTTGGGCTTGCTTGATGTTTTTTGCGCTCCAACTGGATCGCGGCAACATCTCCCAGGCTCTCAGCGACAACTTCTTGGACGATCTGGGTCTTACCACGAATGACTACAACTATGGACAGACGATATTCTACGTTACCTTTCTCGCAGCTGAACTTCCCTCGCAACTCATCAGCAAGAAACTAGGGCCGGACAATTGGATACCAATACAGATGTGCGTCGCTGCTTGCATAGACGGAGTTCCCGGACTAACAACTTACTTTATAGGGTCGCATGGAGTTTAGTTGCCAGTATGCAAGCCTTCTTGGACGGCCGCAAATCATTCTTTGCTTGCAGAGCCCTTCTTGGATTGATCGAGGGGGGCTTTATCGTATGTACATCTTCGCTGGTGTTCGCCTTTTTTACCATCGTCGATAACATAACACTAATTAACACAGCCGGACAACATCCTTTACCTCTCCTACTTCTACACTGGGTGGGAGTTACCCGCCCGGCTTAGCTGGTTCTGGGTATCGTACCAGTCTACACAAATCGTATCTGCCTTCTTTGCTTACGGTATCTTGCGCCTTCGTGGTATGCAGCCCCTTCGCAATACTGTACATGCTTTTTTAATAAGCTTATAGGTCACAACGGAATGGAAGGATGGGTACGTGTAACCCTTCCATGCATACCCCAGGATATAACTGACGCCTCTTCTAGAGATGGCTATTTGCACTTGAGGGTATGCTGACTGGCCTTATCGGAATTATCTCGTACTTTTACTTGCCACCATCTCCAACCCAGACCGCCAGCAGGTTCCGAGGAAAAAATGGCTGGTTCAATGAGCGGGAAGAGAAGATCAGTAAGCATCCCGCGAATTGTCGAAGCACACCTTTTTCTAACGTGGTCAGTGGTCAACCGCATTCTTCGAGATGATCCCTCGAAAGGCGACATGCACAACCGCCAGGCTCTTTCCCCGAAGATGCTCTGGGAATGCGTCCAGGACTACCATATGTGGCCAATCTACTTACTGGGTCTATCGTGGCTCATCCCCACACAGCCAATGAACTCTTATCTCACACTACAACTACGAGCCATCGGATTCGACACCTTCGAAACCAATCTACTCACTGTAAGTGTCTTGAGAGCTTTTCACCCAGTCCGCAGTCCACTAACGAAAACACAGATCCCAGCATACGTGCTCTTCATCCTCCAGCTCCTCTTCTGGACCTGGCTCTCAGAGCGCTTGAACGAACGATTCCTCGTCGGCTTATTCTCGCAAGTCTGGGCTCTCCCCCTCATCGTCGCTCTCATCGTCCTCCCCAAAGCGGCCTCCCCATGGGCCCGCTGGGCCGTTTCCACCCTCATGGTCGGCCACCCCTACATACATGCTATCCTCGTCGCGATCACCTCGCGAAACGCCGGCACCGTGCGTACCCGCACCGTCGCCTCCGCATTCTACAACATGTGCGTGCAGGCCAGCAACATCATCTCGCAGAACATCTACCGCGACGACGACAAGCCGCTGTACAGGCGCGGCAACAAGGTGCTAGTCGCCATCTGCGCGTATAACTTCTTGCTGTTCATAGGGTCGAAGTTTTATTATATGCGCATCAATCGCAAAAGAGAGGTCATCTGGGGGAGCATGAGTAAAGAGGAAAAAGAGACTTACTTGATGACTACTGCGGACAAGGGGAATAAGCGGTACGTTTTTCATCCATTCATTTTGCATATGACTTGTGTCGCTAATATCACGATAGTCTTGACTTCCGATTCGCTCATTGATGTGCGGATAGACTATGCGGGAAGTGAAAGAGCTCCCAGCATAATTCATTTCCGATGCACACTTAGGTGGCCGTAACCCTACCGCTGTACCCTCTCGCGTCTACAAGTCCTACTTAGATATTTCATAATCTGGTAGATCCAGCAGATCTTTGTAAACACATAGATGATTGCTGCAGCCTATCTTCATCAGCACTACATTTTGCCGGGGATTTGATAGATGAGGAATATATATAGACTTTAGAAATTTGGCACATAAGCGCAAAGGTCGCACATGCTCAACAAATTCCCATAACTGCCCTCTTATCCACTGATGTGTTATGTGAGTGCATTGATGATCTATTAAACTGTGAAAGCAATGTACAAAGTAGAGAATAACCAAACTCATCTCATTGTCTATCCTCAACCTACTTCTGTAAATCCTTCAACACCCCTATGGTAGATGTCTGCGTCATTGAGACCTCTTGGCTTCGAACATCGGGTAGTCTGGCAATGTGAAGCCATCATTGTCACTCTCAGCGTCCGCGACCCTATTTTTCACCCACGGAATCTTTGCGATCTGGGACATCACCCATAGAAGAGACTGCAACAACACCCTCTTCCATGCCGTTCCGGGATGCGCAATCGCAGGAATAAAAGACGGAATCTTCTGTTCCTTGTCGACAAAAGGGCGGAATTCGTTTTCGTAAGCCGCGAGCGCCTTAGCAGGATGCTCGCCCTCCTTGAGCTTGCTCAATTCGCCGGCGAGCATGTAGGCTCCGATAAGAGCTAGCGAAGTTCCCATTCCTGTGAGTGGGCTCGGAGCATACGCTGTATCCCCCAGGCAGACGACGCGGGAGTTGGACCAATGTGACATTTTGATTTGCTCGATGACGTGGAAGTAGAAATCGGGTGCTTGGTCCACGGCATCCAGGATCCTCGGCGCTTGCCACCCAGCATCCGCAAATGTCTTTTTCAAGAGCTTTTCCTGTGCGAGTCTTCCACCTCTGGATGCGTCCCGCCACTCAGCTTCTTCAGCATCGGTACTAGGCATGTGTGAGAACAAAGCCCTGATGGTGCCGTGCGGATCGGGCCGAAGCGTGATGATTCGGGATCTGAGCGCAAAGAAGACGTTCCACCAGTCGTTGTCGTTGGGCTGGCGCGGGATGGTATAGTAGGCGGCGTACATGCCCATAGGTACCACTTTGACCGACTCGGAAGGGAAGACTTGCTTTCGCACCTTGGACCACTGGCCATCTGCTGCGACTAAAAGGTCGAACTCCTGCACTTCCCCATTGCTCAATTCGACCTTGACAGACTCGTCATCGTTGGTAACGACTTGTTTGATCGTGGTGCCGAACACATAATCGACATTCGGGTGGTCTTTCGTGGCTTCATGCAGCAACTTAGCCAAGTCTCCCCGCAGAATCTCAAACTCCGAGGTGAAGCTTGTCATGGAACCTTCGGAGATGGGAAACGGAGCAATTGGCTGTCCCTTTGAATTGACTATCTGAGTACCGCATTCCTTAGTGTTGAATCGACGGAATTCGTCTAGGAGTCCCATCTTCTTGATGACTGTGACTGCGCTGCCTTGCATATCGACGTTCTGCCCGTGGGGAAGGAGAGAGGGGGCCTTTTCGAGGATGGTGATGCGGGCGCCGGATCTTGCTAGAAACCAGGCGAGTGTAGGTCCTGCAACGCCTGCTCCACTGATTAGGACGCGCATGACGATTGAGGTTCAAGGTGGTCTTGGCTGAAAGGAAAAGGTTGAGAATTCAAGGGCGAGATGTAGGGTTAAATGTGGGGTTGGATGTCCTGGCATAGCGGTGGGCATGGTGCTATTTGTATGGCAGTGAAAATGTATTGTAGAATAGAACGCTCGGGTCGGAGCGCATGCGAAACTATTGAGATAATAGTTTTTGGGGGTTCGGGCGTTCGCGCATTTCGGGTGATCACTCGTCGGAGTCGGACCCGAGACTTGAGTGGTGGCGCGATGATGACTCAGAAGCTACGTAATGACTTTTCGTCTCATCGGACCTCGGTTTCTCTAGCACTTCCTCTACGCCTTAATACCCTCGACGTCATGTCAAATTTGGCCTCCTCTTCCTCGAGCGTTCCCAGCAGGTCTACCCATGCATGCGTTCGCTGCGCTGACCGCAAGGTCAAGTGCGACCGACAAAGGCCATGCAGTGCTTGTGTCAAGCATCAAGTCGACTGCGTCTTTCATCCACCGCAGTCAACTCGAAAGAGACATAAACGCGTAACAGTCCAGGTTCTCGCCGATCGGCTCAGGCATTATGAGACGCTACTCCAAGAACGAGGTGTTGACCCCAGCAAGCTAATAAATACTCTTTCCCCTGAGCCACGCAGCGGATCAGGCCCAGCAGTGGCAGTGGATTCGATATCTTTACAGTTGCCGACTCCGCCCTCTTCGGAAACTCGATCAAACCCTACACCCTACCAGGCGCAGTTAGACCATGGTCAAGAGCATTTCAAGTTTATTGAAAAGTGAGTCTGACGGGACCCGTGTGACCATGTGCTAATATCCTCCCAGTAGCTTATGGACCAGAGTTGTAGAAGAGGTGAGTTTTCGGACTTCGTCTCCCTGTCTACTTGCCATGCTCGGATCATTGACAGTACCCTTAGTCCCATGACTCTGAACACACCCTGGAAGAGTCGAACGATTCGAGTGACCAGGAAGAATCGTATGAAGATTTCGGCTTTGTGCTTGGTCGCCAGACAAAGTCAAACACCAGGCCCAGTCACCCACCATCCGAACGCATACAGCAACTGTGGGAGACTTTCATAGTGAACGTCGACTCTCTGACGAAGGTCGTGCATGTCCCTACACTACGACCGGCGATCCAGAAAGCTGCCAACAACACGACGAGTATACCGCGGAGCCTTGAAGCACTTATGTTTGCTATCTATAGTGCCGCTGTGATGTCACTCAGTGATCAGGAGTGCAGACAACGATTTTCCGAGCCCCGCAAAGCTCTCCTATCACGATATGTATCCGCTACGGAATCAGCATTATTACGAGCGAAATTCATGCGAACTACTAGCCTCGTTGTGCTTCAAGCATTGGTGCTCCTTATTATTGCGATTCGAGACATTGCTGAGCCGCGTACTGTTTGGACATTGACAGGTGTGGCTGTGCGTATCGCTCAATTACTGGGTCTTGAGCGCGACGGAGTTCATCTGGGATTGCCTCCATTCGAAACTGAGATGAGGCGACGCATTTGGTGGCAGTTGAAGTGGCACGATTTTCGTACAGCTGAACTCTGTGGCCTCTCTAAGTTTCGAGATTTCGACATGGGTGGCGAGAGCACGAAGTGGCCGACTAACGCCAACGATGATGAGCTCTACCCGGGCATGGATTCAATGGTAGCTGAGTCAAACACGTTGACAGACGCGATCTTTGTTATTTTAAGAACAGAGATGATGAAATTTGCTGGCGCACGGGTCGTCAGATTCCGCCAACAAGGGAAAGGTGCCAGCCAGTTTCATCTCGATGTGTCAGCAGCTGAGATGGAAGACATACAAAATGCTATCAGAGAGCTTGAAGAACGCCTAGAAACAAAGTATCTGCGCTACTGTGATCCCTCACAACCATTACACCTTTTGACATCGGTAATAGCCCGGTACAGCCTCAATGTGGCTCGGTTTCTTTCACATCACCCTCGAAGATGGATCAACATGGAGACAGTCCCGAGTACCGAGCGCCAATTAGTTTGGGAAGTGAGCATGAAGCTCCTCGAGCAGCACAACATGGTGCAGTCAAATCCACTCCTCAAACCATACTCCTGGCATGCAGCATATTTCCAGCAATGGCACGCTTTTGTCCATATATTCGACACACTCCGAGCTGATCCGCTCCTACCAGACGCCGAGAAGGCGTGGCAACTTATCGGCAACACATATCGAAATAGCCCGGTCATGATTTCGGACATGAAGAAGCCGATCCACATAGCGGTGGGCAATCTCTGCCTCAAGGCGTATAGTGATCGCGAAACAGCCCTCCAAACCGGAAACATGTATCTTCCGCCAACACCGAATTTCATATTGCAACTCCGACAACAGCGCGAGGCCGCAAAGGCCAAAAAGCAAGCCCGGAATGCGAAGAACGATCGACCGGACGATGCCAACCACAACCAGTCGACCACTCACGACTTGGGCCCAAGTCCGGATTCTGGCGTTACATACGTAAGCGACACATTGGAATCCACACATCTTCAACAAAACGCAACGGCGCAGGCGCCAGGCCTTAATCTAGACGGCGGTTTCACCGAGAGCGACCCATTTTATATGTTCAATGGCTTTGAAGATAACCAGTTCGAACATATGGATATGGATCTCGATTTCATGCTAGCTCCGGATCAAAGTATGGAGGGCATTGCCACTGAGCCCATCAGTTGGGAACAGTGGGACACTTGGCTTGCCAATTCTAACGCAATGCCGCCTCTCTCATCATGAAGCTGAGTCTCGAAGAAAGTATTTGGGTCTATAGTAGGAGAAGAGCGTCATGTAACATCAATCTCAACTCTGTCCAGTCTACTGTGTAAAAGAAGTGGGCTTATAATTAACCCAATATCTAATATCTACATGTCTAATACAATCCTATATCTCTAGACATATAACTATCAACTAAATCTACTACTAATAAAGTTTAGTAGTAAATAGTAAATATACTACTTCTACTATACCTAGCTACGTTAACCTAGCTTTATACAAAGGCAGCTCGTATACGGCACCCCAAAACTCGTAGACGGCACCCATGCCTCAGCGTACGCCTGCCGCGGGCGTATTTGAGTACTGCCGAGGATTCGCCGGCGAACACCAAAGTTCGAAACATCTCATCTCATTATGTACAGGCAGCGCCTGCACCTGCTGCGCACTTACATAGAGCGATCTAAAACACCTGCACGTAGAACCAAAATATGCAGAGATGTATGCGATAGCTATACAAACTTTCACAGTAAGGTTTCACCGCGTGGTTGTTGTGCAGGGCCGCTGCAGGTGCGCGCACCCAGCGGCGCTCTTGGGGGCGCCCGCAGCGCTGGCGACCTTTCCGCACCTACTGCACCACCTCCACAGCGATTCAAAATACCTGCGCTTCGAACAAGGCTGTGAGATTTGTATGCGACAGCTATACAAACTCTCGCAGCCTTTTTCTATCGTGTGGTTGTTGCGCTGCAGTGGGTGGGTTCGCTGCAGGTCTGCTGTTTGGCCTCTCAAATCGCGGATGCGCTGGCGCCGGAGTGACTTTGTTCCGCCGTCACATGATTAATTTGCCTGCGTGATTTCGGGGATAATACTAGAGGGTGTCTAAATAGCCAAAGTGGTGTCCGATTAGAGGCTGCCTTACGTATTTGTTTATTTGAGATATGTTTTCTTTGTCTTTAGCTAGTGAGAATATTCTTTTTGGCAAACCTGTTTGTAAGACAGCGCTAACAGGAGAAACCTTCTTTGTCTTAACCGTACACAAAGCTTGAATAATACCCGCTTTCGAGTTTAACTGTCCGCAAACGGCGATGCGGCACTTGGAAGATGTTATATCTGCAGTGGAAGCAATCAACCCACTGGCTTTTCCTTTGCTACCGCTCTACAATCTTAGAAGATGCCAGTTACTACTAGGTCTATGAGCGCACATGCCGCAGGATCACAGTTTACCATCAAACCGTCCATGACTACCACGACAGCTACTATATATGATGGGCGTTCGCCTTCAGATAGCAGCGACCACACACGGCCTCCGAAACCAACACCTCACCATCTTACAAAAGCGTTTCACCCTTGCAAACTCTGCTCCTGCGACAACGGCCTCTTTGCAAATTTAGTCGACAGCTGCGTGCAGTGTACACACCCCATGGACATGCATGCCCCGAATTGGAGCGACCCGTGGCACCCCCAATGTGACTATGCCAGCGACCGAGCTACGCTCGTCAGCAATGTATTGCGGCACGCGCGGGAAAACGGCGTGGTTGTGATCCGGGCGACGCCTATGGTGGGCAAGACGATTCTGCTCAAGCTGCTGGGGTCTCGCATTGCGCGGCAAGACCCTGATCTGGAACCGGTGTTCTTCGATTGGAACGAAAAAAGGTGGCAGAAGATTCCTACATACAAGAAGCTGCTTGCAGAAATGCTGAATACATGGCGAGAGCTCAACGCATCTATTCGTCCTTCCAACCCAGCCGCTCGGGCCATCTACCTTATTGATGAAGCTCAGAGCTCATATGACGACGAGACATTCTGGACTATGCTAAAGGACCATCACAATACGAGAGACAGGCCATTGTTTGTGCTTGTTTGCGTCTATGGGGCAGACGGGATTTCGCACTTACGAGATCCGATGCTCGAGTCTCAGGCTATACGAATGCATGCACTGCACCGCATAGAGCTACGACCGTTTGTGCGAGGCGGCCCACGCATGCTCTTCCAGCCAAAGGAGGTCGAAACAATCGTCAGTAACTTTGCAACTGTTCACCACTTTCAACTAGAGGATGGCGTTGTGGACTACCTTTTGAGTGCCACTGATGGTCATCCCGGCATGATTGGCATGCTACTAACCTACTTGCAACGGCAAATAGTAAGTTTAATATATTATTTCAAACTTCCGCTTTCGTTAGATGTCTAATGGATGTTCATATGTAGCGTCACCGAAACCTCCCCGCAGCTCTCTCGCCAAATTTCTTCCACAACCTTATCGTGAACGGCGAGAACGACTTTATCGAGTACCTTAGTCGCTACGCCCGAGGCGTCTGGTCCCCCTGGAGCGAGAACTACGTCCAAGAATGTCTAGAATCAAAGCGGTACCGCCATATCGTACTCTCAGATGTCAAAAGGGCACTGGGCGAAGTAGTCCGGCACCCCGAAGGCCTGAAGCGCGCCCAAAAGTTTGACGACGCATTTGGCTTTTGTCACAAAATGGGATACCTGCACACAGAGAAGCTGCACAGCAACAGCAAAGTCACTACATTCACCTTTGCCTCTCCAATGCACCGCCGCGTCGCCTACCGCCGTCTTATCGCTGGCCCAGAACGTGACGCTATAGACAGCAATCTTAGTCTCCAAGCTACCTGCATCAACGCTATCGCGCGGTTCAGCCCAGACGCCCTCCGCGCACACGAAGCAACACGTGCCGACGGTAACTGGGGCGTCCCTGAAGCGGCGTTCCAGGACGAACTGTACGCCTGTCTTAACCTTGAGTTGCGCTGTCTGCCTATTATGTCTGAGTACTCGCATACGCGGGATGGCCGCATTGACTTCTACGTTGCGGACCGTAGGTGGGGGATCGAAGTGCTGCAGAGTGCTAGTGCACGGGAGATAAGGGAGCATGTGGCGCGTTTTGCAGAGGGCGGCAAGTATTGGGATTGGAACATTATGGACGACTATGTTATTTTGAATTTCTGCCCTAGGTCAAAGCTTCGCGTTGTCCATATCGAAGGTACGTACATACTTGTCCACTCAGGGAGACGATTAAACAAAGCTAACGTCAGGACAGATGCAACCGTCCGCTCCCACTTACTCCACGTCGTAGTGGCGCCCGAAGAAGCAGAAGCAAAAGTCTACACGCACGACAAGAAGCTGCTCATGTCGCTGTCGCTGGGCGAAGGCAGACAGCGAGTAGACGCGTACAGCACACTGCTTCTTCTGGCACCGGACCCCCTTCTCCCGAACGACAACGACACGGCAATACAACAACACCAACAAGAAAGCGAATATCAAAAATCCCTAGCACAGGTGCAACATATCCTCCACCAGCGCGACGAGCAGATTGCTAGCCTAAGAGATGAGAATCGCAAGCTTAGACGAGGAGGGAGCTCCGTGCGTAGGAAGCCGAAGACGTAGAGTAGATAGAGGTAGAAGATACTATACTAGTTAGCAACGCGCTTGCGTTTGTTATAGATATCTTGTTACGATTCCTCACGTACGATGTAACGAACTGTCATTGATGCAGAACATGAAGTTTTTTCTCCCTTGGAAAAATTAGGGTCGTGCACGTGGAATATATAAGGAAAGGCGAGTGGTTCGCAAGTCTGATGTTGAAGTCATGAACTAGCCAAAGGGTTTGAAGTGTAGGCTTATCTAAGAACAGAATTCTCGTGGGTGTATGTCCTGCGTGGCAACCTACCTAGGTACCCGCAGTATGCGAGCGCCTGTAGTCTATTCAGTGGCTATAGCTGCAGACATAACAAACCTAACGATCGAAAGGTACAAAAGATAGCTACCAGTGGGCTTTTGTACATTCTGATGATGCTGTCCTAACTGTCATTTTCATGAAAGGAGAAACTGTGTCGTAACTAATGAATTCGTGTGCCTTGCAGATGGAATACGATTAAGACTGGACTTGTGTCTGTCTTAACAGCGTCTTTCGTGCGAGAGGCCGTTAACTGCCCGCACTCTACCACTCGTATTTCTCCCCATACCTCGCGACAAATCCACCCACATCCGCATCCCGCTCCCCTTGTATAATCTGCAGCACTCCCTTTGCGCTAGTCTCCGAACTCTCGATCCCATTCTCCACTCTCTGTTCCCTGTCACCGCCCAGATCTGTGACGACATACCCAGGACAAAACGCCCAGACCTTGAAGCCAAACTCTTTCAGCTGGGCGTACTGGTATGCCGTTATCATATTTAGCGCTGCCTTGCTGGCGCGGTACCCGGGGTACTTGACAGCGGAAATGGGGCTGCTGTGGTCGGAGATAGCGGATGTAGAGCCAACGATGGAGGACACATTAATAATCCTGGGGGAAGAGGACTTTTTGAGGAGAGGCACGAGGGCTTCGGTCAGAACGGTGGGACCGAAGACGTTGGTTTCAAAGGTTGAGCGCATCACTTCGCGAGATGGCCACTGCTCTTTCTCGGGCTCGGGACAGATGCCGGCGTTGTTGACGAGGGTGTCCAGATGGCCGAAGTCTTCCTTGATCTTCTTAGCCGCCGCGGCGATGGAGCTGTCCTCGTTGGCGTCGAGTTGTACGAGACTGACGCTGCCTTGAATGCTGGATTTGGCCTGTACGTCTTTGAGAACTTTTTCGCCCTTGGAGAGATTGCGCGCGCCGATTATGACGTGGTAATTTGGGGAGGCAGAGGCAATGTATATTACGGTGTCCAAGCCGATACCGTTGGTTCCACCTATTGATGCCGTTAGTTCTAATCTCGATTAGTAGTCATGATCCCTTCACCTGTGACAAGGACGATCTCTTTCTCAGACATAGAAGGTATGTTGTAGCTGTTGTAGAGTAGCCGATAGCTGACGGGCATATGAGGCTGTAAAGTCTAGGAGTTGACGTGGTCAAAGGCTGGTTTCGACGAGTATGGGAGGGATGACGAATATATACCACAATATGTACGCGGACCTATCGAGGTGACCTACACAATAGTAGATTGTCGATGGTTGAGAAATAAGTAAGCTAGAGAGTCTGGAAGTCGAGAAGAGATTTCGCTAAGGATGGGAGCGATTCCGAATATGTATCATAGTTCGAGGACTTGAGCAAGAACGGAGTAGTTGCGGGGTTAGTGAACTAACGCCTTCACTAACCCCGAGTGGGGAGACCTCGACCACATGTAGAGATTTGCCAAGTTTCATCATTACCTGGTTGCTGTCCTCTGTAAGCAATTTGCAATAGACAATCTATACAATAAACGTCATGAACGCGTCCCTTGGGTCTTCCCCATACGCCACGTACGACTCCGGCTGCTTCACACAACAACTCCACCTCAAAAACGCATACGGCGCGTGATACTCACTGGCCAACACCCGCTGAACATCACCTGCCGTCGGTCTTCTCTCCGGAATCATCTGCACCATCATATCCACCCCATACAGTAGTCCTGTAATACTTGGATCGCGTCTGAGTTTCTGCTCGATCCAGCGAGCCACACGCTCCAAAGATTCGCATGGTACGACTCACCGTACCCCTCATCCCCGCCGCGCCGGAACGCTGCGAAGTCGTGGGGATGATAGCCCACATGTACAGTTAGGATCTCGAGAGTCGAGGTAGACGCAGACAAGCGAAAAGACGTTGGCGGCGCGGCCGCGGCCGTCAAAGTTAAAGACCTCTGGGGCGCAAAACTTAGGCGTGCGCGTTGTCGGACCGTCGGTCTGGCTATATTCGTTGAGGGAGAAAGAGTGCGAGAGGCCGAAGTCGGCGGGGTAGATCCGGAAATCAAGTTTGGATGATTTGACGCGGCGGGCTGAATATCCATGTGTTTGGTCGTATGGGCGTGGATGTGAGTGAGGGCAGAGACGAGGCAGCTTCGAGTGCTGGCTAGGAAGGCAATGCGTTCGGCGTACGGGGTTTCCGAGGGTTGGGGTTACAAGTCCTCCATGTCGGCTGTATCTGAATGATAGTCGGCAGTTGGGTACATCAATATGGAAAATGGCGCAGTTTGTGTAGATGTTCTACTTCCCGGAGAGCGTCTTTGACGGTGTAGCTACGCGTGCAGCGCATTGTTTTGCGTGCCAGAATTATGCGTCGACATTCTACTTTCTCAACGATAGCCATCAGAGATGCGCCCAGATGCGACGCAAGCTGAACGGGTACTAGGTCCCCAGGCGCAAATGCAACATGCTGTCCTTCACCAGACCAGTTCAACTCTTTCTCTTGCGGTAACAGCAATCCTTTTTGCGCCACAACAGACCTATAATCACTCACTGGTCCTCCGCCTACCGCTGCTTGAAAGTGCAGCTTTTGGCGGGATGTGTCGTTGTGGGGGCCGTTCGCGTAAAATCCAGTTGTCGGCTGTGGCGATTGAGCTTGAAAGACCGGGAAGGTCACAGCTAATGATTCCGATGAGGACGAGGACGAGCTTTCAGGGCGAGACTCGCCAGTATCGATCCTCTTACTGCATCGGTTCCGTTTCTGCGTCATCCATTTTACGTAAAGCCCCTGAATATCCTAAACGGTGATTCCAACTTTGACTTCATAGTATCTTACTATCCTCAGCGGTAGTCTAAAGTTACTGTCAGTCTTCCACATGTTAATATTGGAAGGGGTAAAACACAAGCGCCCACAAGGCCGAATTGTCAGCCGAATCTGCAGATAAGAAATGGATCCTTCGTAAGACTCCGGTAAAATGTTAGATGAGCAGATCAAGCAGGCCATTGTTTGATTGCGTCGAAAGAAATAGGGGCGAAGTCGCGATGCCCAACAATGGCTGAGCGGTTCCGCTGATATGATAGAGTAATTAGGAGTGATCGCAGTAGCGTTCTTGGAGCTCGTTACGACCCTCCCTGCTAGCGTCCAGCGATCATTGCAAATTTGAACGGTAAGTCGAGGTTTGGAGCACCAAAAGATGAAGAGACACAGCCGTTTTTGCCATGCCTTTGTGACACCATGAAAGATTGTCCAAGCAGAGAAGAGCAAAGTTTGAAGAACAGATTGAGCGGGTAACACTCAGCTCGACATCACAATACTCGGGCCTTGACTGGCTAAATCGGGGGAAGGGAGGCTGTAAAAAATTCATATGTACTCGATACAGGAGAATGAGATAAGGTGGCTTGCCACTAGATGGCCACAGCATGGTTCATCTCAATTCTGCGGTCTTGATCTATTGAAGAGAGGAAATGGACTGGCCAGTCCTGTGGATGGAACCGCTCACACGTCGATCAGATTATCGTCTTGCTGTCCTTCTCCAGAGTTGTCCTTTGTATCCTTGCTGCCCTTCTTTTTCTTATCACCCTCGTTGGCCCGACTCCTCTGGTAGTACTGGTCGAGCACCTTGGCCGGGATGCGATTAAGCAACTCCTTGGGGTAGATTCGGAGTAGAGACCATGCCAAGTCCAACGATTCGACAATCGATCGAGATTCGTAAGGGGACTGAGCAATGAATGTTCGCTCGAATTTGTCCAAAAACTCAAGGGAGAGCTTGTCCTCAGACGAGAGAGCCTCCTCACCAACGACTGCTTTCATAGCAGCAGCGTCACGACCGATGGCATACTTGGCATAGAGCTGGTTGGAAACATCCCCGTGATCTTTCCGTGTGCGGCCTTCGCCAATAGCGGATTTCATAAGACGAGACAGCGATGGAAGCACATTAATCGGTGGGTAAATACCCTTGTTGTCCAATTGACGATCGATGAAAATCTGTCCCTCGGTAATGTAGCCAGTCAAGTCAGGGATGGGATGTGTGATATCTTAGGGAGTCAGCATTGCTACTCATGGGCCTGGATTGAATACATACCCTCGTTAGGCATAGTCAGGATGGGAATTTGCGTAATGGATCCCTTGCGGCCCTCCACACGTCCGGCTCGCTCGTAGATGGTGGACAGATCAGTGTACATGTAACCGGGGTAACCGCGTCGACCTGGCACTTCTTCACGAGCTGCAGAGACCTCACGGAGCGCATCGCAATAGGATGACAGATCGGTAAGAATAACCAAAACGTGCTTCTCGAGCTGATATGCGTAGTATTCGGCAGTAGTAAGGGCGAGACGAGGCGTGATGATACGCTCGATGCTGTGGCAGATTAGCTTGGCTTAACGCGCTCTCGCCGGGATTTCTTACGTAGGATCGTTTGCTAGATTTAGGAACAGGGTGACACGCTCCATGCTGCCGTTCTCTTCGAAATCCCGGGTAAAGAATCGGGCGGTTTCCAAGTTGACACCCATAGCGCCGAAAACGATAGAGAAGTTCTCGTCGTGATCGTCGTGTATTCCCTTCGAAGGTTTTGCGACCAAGCTAGCCTGTCGACAGATCTGGGCGGCGATCTCGTTGTGAGGTAAACCGGACGCGGAGAAGATAGGGATCTTCTGACCGCGGGCGATGGAGTTCATAGTATCGATGGCGGAAATACCGGTGGAAATCATTTCCTCGGGGTATGACTGCACGTCGTTAGTCGCGGATCGAAAAGTTTAGCCTGAGACACTTACTCGTGAGTACGGGTTGATCGGACTTCCATTGATGTCCAGATAGTCTTCTGCTAGTACTTTGGGCCCTTTGTCAATAGCTCTGCCAGATCCATCGAATGTGCGACCAAGCATGTCTTCGGACACGCCGAGTTTCAAGCTATGTCCAGTGAACTCGACTTTCGTCTATAATGGTTGTTAGAGAGATTCCGCGACTCGATGGGTCTGTATTCACCCTTTTGACGTCGATGCCGGTTGTACCTTCGAAAACCTGCACCACTATCAGAACCGAGGGTCGCGCAGAATCGTTAACAAGGTACCTGAACAACTGCCCTATTTCCTGATACTCGAGTTAGCATGTAGTCCAACATACATGTCCACTTACTCACCTCGAGCTTCTAGGACCTGCCCGGACCTCTCCGTGCCATCAGGCAGAGTCAAGGACACGATCTCGTTGTACTTTGGAAATTTGACCTGTTCCACATATCCATAAGCTTCTACCGCACCTCATATAGCTTCACCAGCGACGTACGCTTTCCAGAATGACCAATGGACCGTTCACACCGCCAATGGTGTTGTAGCGTATCCTTGGCTGGACCTTCATCATTCGGGGGTCTACGACGTCAGGCATGATGGCGGCGAGGGAAGAACCGGCGCTATAGTCGAAGTTGTTCTGTTAGGGCCGCTGGAGCTGTATCCAGTCGTGGGGTGGTAGTGTCTGGAGCTGCGGTGATGAAGCGGGCAGCAGCTCTTGCGGGCTAGCGAAGCTCCGCCCGACGTCAGTGCGGCGGGACCAATGACCCGCTCTGACTAAGCGACTATCCCAGAACAGCCCACACCATGGTTCGAGTAACTGAAGGTCGATTGATTGATTGCTTGATTAATCGATTGGTTCATGTCAACGTCTCTACGAGAAGGTGGAACAGGAGTATTGGATACAATGATGCTGTGTAGGCACCAGAGCTACCATAAGAAGAATGGGCAACGTCACGAAGCTTCACATGTGCACTCGCGTCCGCATCCAATATCGAAAATGAACATGTGTATAAAGACTACTAGATTTACTGGCTAGACTATTTAAGCGCCATTGGAACCTCTCTAATGCTTCCACAGCCTTAAAGGCCAACCCCATCCTGTGTACACTCGAACATCCTCACCGAGGAAGGAGTGAAGGTTTCACCGCGCTGCGCGGGCATTCATCCACGAGGCTAAGGTGTTCCAGTCAGCACGCAGTCATGACCGATACAAATGACAAGATACTCGGTGAAGAGAGAAAGATCAGACATCCAAGGAAGAATGACGCTCACTGTCCATCTTGATGGGTTCAAGCGATGGCTAGCGTGGAAACTGCGAATGAGGACGGTTTTCATCATAAAAGGTGGGGAGAAAAACGGGAGAAAGGTTTACTGACCATCAGATGCAGCAGAAAGCTGTTCCGCGCAAACGTGAGATTAGTGCGCCTGCTATGTCATATCCACATCATGGCGATAGCGATGTGCAATAACCAATGCCACGAGTGGGAAGCTCCACGCTGGGTTCAGGGAGAGTATTCGGTAAGCTGCACTGATGCAGTTGGTACACGGTCTACCACTGCCGGCAGACGTGGTAGTGACTCGGGAGGTAGGATGCGGGAGGAAGAAGAACATCTGCAAACCGCGATTGTCAGCAACTGGCGATGGCAGGGACATGTGATTCGAGTCGCGTAAGATGAGGTCAGACGAGATTACTGGCAAGTAGCAGGTGCCCTGCGACAGGCTCCCGGAACAGCTTAGATTTCTTCATGGTCGAATCCGTTGGGAAAAGAAGAAGTTTGAGTATCATCACTCCAGGGTGCAGAGATGCGAAGGGAAGGTGGGAGACTGACCTAGATTTCACACGCCATAGACAGCAGCCCCACAGTGTGTGGGAGCCATGCCTAAGCTCGCTCTACCCAAGGCAGGCCAGCAGAACAGCGGAGGAGGCGGTGGTGGAAGCTGTCGTGTGTGTGGTGTGGAGGACGAAGAAAAGCGAGTTGGGTCGAGAAAAGTTGCACACGTACTAGCGATTTTCACGCCGCCAAGCCGCTACGTACCCGCCCGGGCCTAGCGGCAACTCATCTGCAATTTCTCATCACCGGAGGAGTCTGCATCGCCAGCAGACCAGGCCACATAATCACGCAGCCGCCCCCCTCGGACCCGGCAGCCTCCAGCGCTCTGTTGACAAGACGCGTGCAGTGTGCAGCCCCCGCGACCCTTTTTGCGCGCCCTCCAGCACCGAGTGGGAACAAGTCGGACGCAGCACGGGAAAGCCGGATCGATTGCCTGCCCAGCCACATCGAAACGTGCCGGCCCCTAACGAGTCTAGCCCTGAGCCCGATCATCGCTCGTCCCCAGGACATGCGCCCATCCTCACCACCACTCCGCCATCGCGAAGACGTGCTGCCGCAGCGCCAGCCCAGGGCCACCGACCTCCCGCTCTCGCGAATGCCCCGACACTGCCGTCGCCGCCTCTAGACGACCGCTCCTGTTGCGCCGACCGCAGCCTCAGCCCACCGCCCCAATCGCCCGCACCGCTCGGCGGGACGCATGCGCGACACCGCCGTGCCCACCTCGGCCACTTCCTCGCGCACCGGCGTGCTGCGTCGATAATCGCGTGCGCGGCTCTCCTGTTGCTGTCGTGGGATCGCAGAGCCCGCTGTCGAGTTCTCAGCCGCGGCACTTCCCGGTCGGCACCCGCATCGCTCGTCCCTCTACCGACCACCGCGACACGACTGCGACGGCTGGCCACTTCCAAGGCATCGAACACCCCTCTGTGGTCGACGTCGCTGTGAACTGGCACGGATTATCTGCACGTTCCCTACTCACTCTACCGCTTGGGCATGTCCGTTCAGTGAGCCCTCCGCACAGTCTTTGCTGGACCGGCCACCACATCTCTCGATAGCCGTGCCCTATATATTCCGGACTATAACCGTCTGTCTGCGCAGTCGCTGGCATATTCTATCTAAGCATCTGTCGAACCATCCAGGCTGGGAACCGCACCAATCCGCGCAAGCAAGATGATGGCATATGCCAACCAGGCGCCGGGCATGCACCCTCATGGACTGTCCCATGGCCACCCCATAGCGCAACCTGGCCCGACTCCGGGCCAGCCGATGCCGCAGGGCATGCAAATGCATCCCGGTGTATCAGGACCCAATGGACCCGTCAGCCAGGCAGGGCCGATGATGGCGGGCATGCAGCCAGGCGTAGTGCCCAACGCCCATGCACTCTCGCATCTACAGCCCCAGCACGGCATGTTCCAACAGCAGCAGCACCCTGGTATGAGTGAGTAACCCCCAGACACGTCTATCTGGCATAGGCTAACGACCCATCCACCAGTGAACCCCGCCATGTTACAGCAGAGAAACGCCCATCAAGTATATCTGCACCGGCAGCAGCAACAGCAAATGCTGGCGCAACAGCAGCAGCAAAACGGTATGGGTATGGGGTTCAACAACATGACCATGAATCCACAGCAGATGGCAGCGCTACAAGGCGGCATGGGTCAGACCCCGTTCGTCAACCTCCCTCCCCACATGCGACAGCAATTGCAGCAACAACAACAACAACAACAAGCTATGCAGCAACAACAGCAAACGAGTAATCCCCAGGCCGCGGCGGCCATGGCCCAAGCTCAAGCTCACGCGGAGGCTCAAGCTCGGGCTCAAGCTCAGCAATCACAGCAAGCCCAACAGCAGCAGCAAATGCAACAACAGCATCTGCAACAGCAGCAGCAGCAACAGCAGGCACAACAGCAACAGCAACAGCAGCAGCAGCAAGCACAACAGCAGCAGCAACAGGCACAACATCAACAGCAGCAGCAGGCACAACATCAACAGCAGCAGCAGGCTCAACAGCAACATCAGCAGGCACAGGCGATCGTCATGCAACACGCCCAGTCACAATCGAGCAACCACAGTCAGTCTGGGACTCAGGGTCCACCTACAACAAGTCAAACTACACAAGCGCCTCTGCGACCTCCGTCTGCCATAGGCAGTCATCAAGGGCAAGCTTCGCCAGCACCCCAGCAGTCGACACCACAGCAACTCCAGCAATCGGGTCCACAGCCGCCCCAACAAACCCCGGCGCAGGCTCAACCCCAGAACATACAGCAATCACAACAGCAATCACAACAACCCCAGCAACAGCAACAGGCTAGCCAACAGCAACAGAACCAGCAGCAATTACAACAACGAAATCAAGCAATGGCTCAGTCGCAACACAACCAGGCTCAAGCGCAGGCTCAAGCTCATCAGGCTCAAGCGAATCGAATCGCTATGATGCAGAAATCCAATATGATGGCGGCCCCGAGCGGCCAGGGCACATTGCGATTAATGAATTTCGTAGATCAACTTGGCAAGTTCAACGTAAGTCGATGTGTGCCAATGTCCACCATCATTCCTAATTGTGTCTAGGCCCGTACAGGGAACGAGGTGAATCGACTGGACTTCTGGCAAGTCTTTGTGGAGAAGTTCTTCACTGAGAGCGGGTCGTTCATTCACATCCTTGGTACATCTGAGGGTGACCAAACGAAGTTATTTGATATAATCTATTCTGCGCTGCCCCGATACTTCTGCACCCAGTTCAACACCGAGGTCGAAAATCTCCAAATTACACTGGAAGGGGCCCAAGAAAAGAGCATGGGAGGCGAGACGAAAGTTGCCTGCGACAGGGCAAAGTTTATCTATACATATAGAAACCAGTGTCAGGTGAGCTTGGTCCGACCCTCTTGTTGCTTGTACTGATTCTCAAGGTCATATGTTACGGCAAACTGACAGCTTACTATGCTGGCTCCGAAAAGATGGAGTGGCTGCAGTTTGAGATGCAGGGCTATCAACAGTACTTACAGCGCGCAGCTCTAGTACCCCTGTTTCAACCCCAATCACCGACTCTAATCAACCAAACCAATTCACCTCGTATGAGTAAAACTAAGCAAAGGCAACAACAGCAACAGCAACAGCGGTTACTCCAAGAGCAACAGCAGGAAACATACCTGCAGTTGTCGAGACTACCTGAAGCCAACGTTTCTGAGTGGGGAATCCCCCCTGAATTGCAGGCCTATCTCGAGGTATGTGCGGCCTTTGCGATTTAAACAACCTCGATTAACAACACCTAGATCTATGAGACTATGAACAATATGACTAGCGTTATGAGTCATTACCAAGAGAATGAACCTCTAACTCCAGCCGAGGCGATGCAGCACTGGGTTACCAGCATGGCCTCCAATCCGGCAATAGCAATTCAGAATGCAAACCAAATGCATAACATGAGCCAGCTATCACAGATGCAGCAGCCGTCGCAAGGCTTACCTCCAGGAGGCCGGACTCCTTCCGCACCCGGCCAACCAGGCCTTCCACCCAACCATCAATTCATGTCTCCTGCCATGCAGCATTCGCTCCTCCCCACTGCCCCTATGAACGGGTCGCCACATCTTATGCAACAAAGCCATACCCCTTCACCCGCATCCCATCCCATGGTCGCTCATCACAGCCAGAGTTCGAACACCGCGAGCGTGAACACCTCACCTAATGTCAGTAACAAACGGCGGAGAAGTACAGCAAAAATGGAACCTGACGATGGTGGAGAAGTCAATGGCGCCATCAAGGTCAAGCAGAGCCCGAAGGTCGGAGGTGGAGGCAAGAGAGTAAAGGCAAACTGAGCCTTCATCTATTCAGCATCATCTTCACATACTCATGTTGTGTAGCGCGGCGTTACAGTTCTTTCTTCCGTTCCACATACCTTGGAAGCTTGTCCATTCTTCATCCGGAGCTTATTAGGATCTTGGTTTAGGCGAACGCGCGTTTCCTACACGCAATGGCTTCTCTATGTCTCTATTCGGGGAGGAAATCTTGCTTTCAACCTTTCCTTGTCTCCTCAGGTTGGGGCATCTTTGCGCATATCATCTCCATATCCATATCCTCTTCCTGATATCTGCTTACTCGCTGTTGCTCCGGGAACCCAATCGATTGGGTTACATATAATTTCTTGTATATTACGATGGTTGACTGACTAGTGTGCAACGGGGGGATCGGGGGAAAATCGGTGGTGCTGGTGGCAATGTTGGCTCGTCTGTTGTTTTGATTGTTACTCCAGTCTCTGTGTGTCAGTTTTCGAATGCGCGCGTCTCTGTGTCGACATGTGTAGATGCGGGAGAGTAAACATTATCAATATGGAATCAAGACGTTTATGACTTTAACTTAAGTGGTTGTCTGCTTTGCAAGTGACATCGGTTGGCATGTGAATGACGCTCGCCAGAGGGCAGCCTTGTCGGTGCTATATGTCGGTGCCTGCTTCTTCCTCCCACGCGCTATCCATGGCTCAAGAAGTCTCTGCTCCCTCGGGTAGATCTTTGCAATGCTGCGCATGCTCCCTCAAGTGAAGCTTGACCCAAGGGCAAAGCTCGCTGCTACTGCATGGCCGTGCCACTACCTGCTACCCAAGGCCAGCCTCTCTGCACCGTTCTGTCAAACTCTGCAGCGCGTCCCCTTACTCTCTGGAGTCAATCTCTGCAGACTTTGCCCTGCGCCGCAGTGACCAACTAGGTGCTCAAGTCACGGTGAAGCGGGCGTCAGTCCAGTGAGCCGCGAGAGCCGAAGTTGCTTTCACTCGCAACCCTCCGCCCAACTCCCCGCACACTCAAGCCCGTCCTAAACTACAGTGCAATCTCCTACCAATTTCAGACAGACCCAAGTAGCATAGCAGTAGCCAATGCGCGCGGCGCAGTCGCCTCGCTTAACAGCTTTTCTTCACCCCCTCTTTTGCACGTGTGAAGTCGTGTTGTTGTGATTTTCGTGACGTGACGTACCGTTGTCGGAGGGCCCGAGCGCTGCTGCACAGATTTCATGAGCTGCTGGCGCTCGAGACTTTCTTCTCTTCTTTGACCGCACACGACCTCTCGCCGTAAGTATCCCTGGTTCGACTGCGCGTCTGCGCCTGCTACGTGCCGCCTATCCTGCCTGTTTATGCGTCTCTGCTCTGCTCGGGTTCGAGTGGATTGGGGTGGATAGCGGGGTTTGGGGTGGCGCGTGTTGTGGTCGTGATTTTGGTGTTGTTGTGGTGGCTAACTTGTTTTTAGGCTACTACTACTACTACTACCACCACCGCCAACAGCAGCAGCACCAGCAGCAACATGAGCGGCAGCGGCGACTTGTCTCCGCAGTACTGCGGGTAAGGATTGACTTTGTTCTTTTGTTGTTTTGTTATCCAGCGTTGCTTTTCTCATGATTGAGAGCTGGCTCTGGAGCTGGAGGAGGGATCATGTCTTATGAGAAAAGAGATGGAGACTTCAGTAACAGCTTAGACAACTGGCTGGGTCGATGTACTATGGGGTGGTTACCGGTACTAACCTTTAGGCCGCTGTACTCTGGTGCAGCACGGCTGTGTGGTCGAGTCGTTGAGACTCGGTCGAAGCTGACATGTCGCCGTCAAATCCTTCTAGCATTTGCCGTTTACCATGGACCTTGGACCCAGTCATCCCAGGAACCAATTGAGCCAGGACCACTCCCTAGGATTCCATCTTGCGTACCCTGGGCTTAGGATCCATTTCTTTCTTCTTGAGAGAGTTATTTCCTGGCACAGTAGTCCACACTGTAGGAATATCGCCGATTTCTCTTCAGTCGCTGTCTTTCGTCTTCATTCCACTGCTCTTACTCTTGTTCTGGGTCCAGTCTTACAAACTCTGTAACATTGTTGTTCCATCTCTTCCTCTACAGCCAATTCTGGACATAACCGACCCTGGAGGATTCCCTAGGCTGCTCCGCAGCTAGTTGTCAGCTCTACTCCGCTTTGTAACTAACACCATGGATGATACAAACTCAAGGCTATCCTGCCACCCTTGAGCTAGATTACAGTACCTGGCTTGTTTCTTGACAACCCTGTCAACTTCCTAGGACAGCTAAAGAAGCTCTAGGCTAAAACGTGCCCTATTCGGCGCACATTGTAGCCACTAACATAGGATTTCAAGGAGGGATAGCGAGATCCTCTGATTATTAACCAGTTACTGCTATCTAGCAGTGTGCTCTAGCTGATCTGGCAGTATGCGGGATATTTTACTAACCTCTTGTAGCCACATACTGTTCGATGAGAACTCTGTCGCCATCCGGCAATTGTGCCAGGCGGAGCGAGAGGCCATCAGGGCTTTCATTGGCCGGCTGGGGGTGGGCTCCCGCGTCCATAGGTACGCGGGACCTGTTCTCCGGCGGCTCTTGCCGCCATGTGTTAGCGACGTGCGGATCGTCGTCACTCAAGGGTGGCACGATCCCGCTGACTGGCACATGACGGCAAGGGCCCAGTACCTCGACTTGTAAGTCTATAGCCTCGTGATGCCGGAAGATACCAAACTCCGCTCCTGTGTTCATTTGTATGCTCACTGTTTACTAGCTGGAGGGGATGGGTGACGTGGGAGCGTTTCCACATCCAACAGGACGGGTCGGATTCCTACGACCTGGGTGGAACCAGGTGGGACCGGCCCGTCGGGGCCACTGAATACCGCAGGATCCCGGTAGGCTTTCTTGAACAATGCATTGAAACTTAGCTGACAGTATACCACAGCAGCCTCCAAGGGTAGAGACACCACTACAAAGCACAATCCAGCTAAAGCTAACCATCCATCAATCGACAGGGTCGCTACTTCGACGGGGACCAGGACGACTCGCAAGAGTCGGGCCTGGTCGACTACTACTAGTCGCGGTATGTGTCCAGAACCCCCTCACCCCATTCCACATCCATGCCCGAAACTCCTTGAACGGCTCCTCGCCCGGCCGCGGGTTCATGGGGTCCGTGGCGAACTCGTGGAAGAAGACGCCCCACACCAGCACGAAGCCAATCAGACTCCACTGCACGATCTTGGTCCATTTGTTCCACTCGGGCTTGATCGAGGCCAGCAGCAGCCGCCGTTTGTACTTGCGCTCGAACCGGAACTGCTGCTTCTCCGTCAGATGGCGCAGATTGGGCGGCCAGTGCTTCTTTGCGCGGTAGCGGTTGCGGGCGAAGTCGAAGGGCGGCAGCTGCGATGTGGACCGGCCGAGCACTCGTCGTATGAGCTGCAGCATCGTGGCTGTTGGGGCGCGCGACGGGGGTGGACGTGGAGCTCGCGGTATTGGCGTGGATGTGGATTTCGCAATGCTGGCGTGGATGTGGAGTCTGCAATGCCGGCGTGGATGTGGAATTGGAATTGGCGGTGCAGACTTGCAGAGTTTCTTGACTGACGTTCGAATACAGACCCACCCCGGCCCCCGGCTCGCGCCCGGACCCACCTCGGCAAACACTTCCACGCTTGGCATCGACTCAACGGTTAATTCAAACACACGGCACCCTCTACCCACCATCCTCCACCTTCCCATCTCTCGCGACTCACCACACCCGTCATAATGACAGACGCTCTTGCCACAACCGCCACCGGCAGTAGCGCTGCGAAACCGACTCTCAGCGTCCTCGACCCAGAACATAGCTCTGCCAAGACGCTCAAACTTGAAAATACCGAAAAGCGCGATACACTTATCCACACCGAAAAGACCTACCAAACACGATGGGCAGAAGCGCGAGTTTTTGAACCTGACGCGCCGTCCATCGACGATATAGACTTCCAATCCACCACTCCAGACCAACTTCACCAACAATTTCCCAAATGGATGGGCACCTTTGCTTACCCCTACATGAACGGCACCCTCCACGCCGGGCATGGCTTCACAGCGTCCAAGGTCGAATTTACTGCGGGCTTCCAGAGAATGTTGGGCAAAAAAACGCTTTTCCCGCTCGGTTACCACGTGACGGGTATGCCGATCAAGGCCTGCGCAGACAAACTGGTCCGGGAAGTCGAACAATTTGGCAAGAACTTCGAGCGTTGCCCCGTGGACGATATCATTGAGGAAGGACCCACCGACGGCGCCACACCTCCAGCTCCCACGCAAGCAGAAACCAAAACCGACCTCTCCAAATTCTCCGCCAAGAAAGGCAAAGCAGCAGCGAAGGCCGTCAAGACAAAGTACCAGTTTCAGATCCTCCTGTCGCAAGGAATCCCGGTAGAGGAAATCCACAAGTTCGCCGATCCTTACCATTGGATAGAGTACTTCCCGCCACTCGCTGTGCGCGACCTGACCGGCCTCGGAGCTCGTATCGATTGGAGACGCCAGTTCGTGACCACAGACGCAAACCCATACTACAATTCTTTCGTCGAATGGCAAATGCGAAAGCTTAAAGACTTGGGCAAGATCATCTTTGCGAAGCGGTACACCGTCTACTCCCCCAAGGACGGCCAGGCGTGTCTCGACCATGACAGGCAATCTGGAGAGGGCGTCGCTGTTCAAGAATACACGGCTCTAAAGCTCAAAGTCAAAGAATGGGCTGAGCCGGCGCAAAAGATCCTCGATGGCAAGCTTCCCGATGGTGCTAACGTTTACTTCATTCCCGCCACTCTCCGACCCGAAACTATGTACGGACAAACCTGCTGCTTCGTTGGACCTAATATCGAATATGGCCTCTTTAAGATCTCGGAAACAGAATACTTCGTTTGCTCACCTCGTGCAGCGCGGAACATGTCTTACCAACCCGGCATCTTTCCTACGTGGGGAGAACACCCTCAAGTGGCATGTTTCAGCGGCAAGGATGTAATCGGCACAGTCGTTGATGCACCACTCTCAATTCACACGAACGGCGTCCGCATTCTACCCATGGAGACCGTCAAAGATACAAAGGGTACTGCTGTTGTTACCTGTGTCCCCTCAGATTCACCGGATGATTACGCTACTATCATTGATCTCGCAAAGAAAGCTGAGTACTACGGCATCAAGAAGGAATGGGTCGAGTTAGAGATGCTGCCCATCATCGACACCCCAAGCTACGGCAATCTTACGGCTAAAAAGTTGGTCGAAGATCTCAAGATTCAGTCTCCAAAGGATACCAAGAAGCTCGAAGAAGCAAAAGAGAAGGCTTACAAAGAAGGTTTCTACAAAGGCACGATGGTATACGGTGAATTCAAGGGCCAACGAGTAGAAGACGCCAAGAACCTCGTCCGCAAGAAGCTGATCGATTCGGGTGACGCCTTCAACTATGCTGAGCCAGACGGGAAAGTCATGAGTCGCTCTGGAGATGACTGCGTTGTAGCACTCCTAGACCAATGGTTCATGAACTACGGAACTACAGAAAACGGTGGAGATGGTGAGTGGGCTAACAAGGTCTTGGAGCACATCCACGCCATGAATCTCTACTATCCGGAAGCCAAGCGTGCCTTCGTAGCGGTTCTTAACTGGCTAGGCAACTGGGCCCTGTCTCGCAGCTATGGTCTTGGAACGAAAGTACCATGGGATCCGGCGGTCATGGTCGAGAGTCTCAGCGATTCCACCATCTATCAAGCTTACTACTCGTTCGCCCACCTTTTGCACCGCGATCGTTTCGGCAAAGAGGTTGGACCGTTAGGGATCAAGCCAGAGCAGTTTAACGACGAAGTATGGGACTACGTCTTCGCGCGGCGTACTAGGCAGGACATCCCCAAGTCAGACATCCCAGAAAAGAGCATAACGACTCTCCGCCGACACTTCGACTATTGGTACCCACTTGACTTACGGACCAGTGGCAAGGACCTCATCCAGAATCACCTGACGTTCAACCTTTACATTCATACAGCCATGTTCGACAAGTCGCTATGGCCACGCAGCTTCCGCGTCAATGGTCACTTGATGTTGAATGGAGAGAAGATGAGCAAGAGCACGGGCAATTTCCTCACAGTTCATCAAGCGATCGAGAAGTTCGGTGCAGATGCCACCCGCATTGCCCTTGCGGATGCAGGTGACGACATCTCAGACGCCAACTTCGAAGAAACAGTCGCCAACAGTAGCATTCTGAAGCTGTTCGAGCTGCGCAAGTGGTGTGAAGAAATGATTGGTGACCCAGTTCTGGTCGACGATGGAGCTAAGTACGAACATGTCCGGGACAACGAGCGCATAAAGAACACCGACACCATCCAGCGCAAGTCTGGAAGTCCGAGATTCCTCTGGGATGAAATGTTCGACAACGAGATGAACACCATTGTCGCCGAGAGCAGGAAGCATTACGCAGCGACAGCTTACAAATCCGCCCTGAAATCAGTCTTCTGGGACTTCACGGCCGCCCGAGATTTCTATCGAGAGGTAACCAAAGCAGCCGGCCTAGGCATGCACGAGGATCTCTCACGACGCTATATCGAACTTCAGGCCCTCATCCTCACACCCATCGCGCCTCATTGGACCGATTACATCTGGAGCGAAGTTCTCCATAAACCCGACACCATCCAAAACGCCCTCTATCCCGAAGTTCCTACAGCAATCCCGTCTCTGACCGCAGCTCGAGAGTACGTGCGGACGACGTCCTCCAACATCACATCCGCAGAAGGCGCCCAGATCAAAAAGCTCGCCAAAGGCAAGCAAGCCCTGTTCGATCCCAAGAAGGAAAAGAAAATCACCATCTTCGCCGCTCAAGAGTGGCCCGCCTGGCAGAAACGCTACATCCAGCTCGTCCGCGACGCACACCCGAACATCGACATCAAAGCCATCTCCAAGTCCATCGACAAGTCCGAGTCCAAGAAAGCAATGCCCTTCATCAACGGCCTCAAGCGCCGTCTCGACAACGGAGAAGAGCCCGACGTCGTTCTGAACCGTGAGCTGCTGTTCGACGAGCTTGCCACGCTGCGCGCTATGGTCCCGGGTATCAAGCATGTTGTTCAGAAGTGTGTCGCTGTTGAGATTGTCTCCGTGGCTGAGGGTGGTAAAGAGGGCGTCGTCATTCATGAGGATGGTACCGAGGGCGAGAAGAGGTCGGAACTGCCGCCGTACGCTGCGAATGCTGAGCCTGGATCACCGAGTTTTTCGTTCGAGAACGTAGAGGCTATATCCGTGAGGTAGAGCGCGTCTATTCATGTCCCCTATTTCCCCCTTTCCCCCTTTCCTGACCCACTTTTACGTTTTCCTTGTTATGACTCCCCTGCATACCCCTTTATGGCCCCCCTTCACACGAGATAGCTCCTCCGGTTAGCTTAGACTTAAAATACCTTGATAAACCACACTGCACTTCTTCTATTGTGAATGCTGAGCCTGGATCCCTGAGCTTTTCGTTCGAGAACGTGGAGGCTGTACCCGTTAGGTAGAAAAGCGTCCATCCATGCCCCCTTACTTCCCTCCCTTTCCCCTAATGACCCCTTTATGTTTTCTTTGTCATGATCTGCATACCCCTTTATGCCCCCCCCCCCCCCCCTTTCAAACGACTTAAATACCTTGATGAACCACACTCCACTTCTTCTATTGTGAATGCTGACCCTGGATCCCCGAGTTTTTCGTTCGAAAACATGGAGGCTATACCCGTTAGGTAGAAAAGCGTGTTTTGTCCCCTTACTCCCCCACATTCCCCCAATGACCCCTTTATGTTTTCTTTGTCATGACTCGGCTGCATACCCCGTCCATAGTCACACGAGATAGCTCCTCTGGTAGCTTAGATTTCCAATACACTGGTAAAACTACTATACTTGTCCTATTGTATCGTGAATCCTCGCATTTGCTATGACCTAGATATCCTTTTGACTCTCGATTGAGTGTGGATGGCTAGCCGCGAGCATGGTCTCTGCTCCCTGTATTCTACTATTGAAAAGTGATGCCTTGGATGGGGACCAGTGTTTTACGAGTCCGGTTTTCACGATGCATGTATGACGACGCAAGGACGGTTGGGGGATACAAGGCCCGTCCCATAGAGTAAATGGTTCTCACGACGCTAGGAGAGACCCTTGAGGAAGAAAATAGCTCTCACCACACGACAGTACTAAGTGTACTAATCCCCCCCAACATCAACCACAACCTTAATCACCAGCCGCCCCTCCCCATCCACCGTCCTGCCCGCCATGCCAAACGCCTCCTCGACGCTCTCCAGCCCCGCATACCGATGCGTGACCAGCTTCGCGAAATCAGGGTACTCGGGCCCGCCGTCCTCTTTCGACAGCACGTCGATGCCGGTTGGGTAGGTGTTGGCGTAGCGGAATACGCCGAGGATGTCGACTTCGCGGAGCGCGGCGGCGGAGATGGGCAGGGTTTGGATGGGCGTGCCCATGCCGATTAGAAGGATCTTGCCGCCGGGGCGGGTGGCCTGGGGGAGAGGGGGTGTTAGTGGGTTGAGAGAGGGAAGGGTGGGTGATTAAGGGGGGGGGAGCGCTTACGTATATGGAAGCTTGCACGCAAGACGGCACGCCAGTGCACTCAAACACGGCATCGACCTCCCCCACCAGCGCACCATCCCGCCCTTCCAGCCTCGCAATCTGCGCCGCCGTCTCCTTTGCAATCTCCAGACACTGCTCAATCGTATCCCCGCGCTTCAGCGGCACTGTGAATTTGCTGTGCGCGAACTTGTTCTGCACTGCGAAGGCCACGCGGCCGGCGTCGATGTCGGCGATCACGACGGTGGCGGCGCCTGAGATCTTCGCCATGGCGGCGACGAGCAGGCCCACGGCGCCGGCGCCGAAGACGAGCACTGTGGAGTGTGGGGCGAGCTGTGCGCGTTTGGAGGCTTGGATGGCGACGCTGAGGGGCTCGAGGAGGGCGCCGAGGGAGAGGGGCACGGAGGGGGGGAGTCTGTAGGTGTGCCGGTTGTGTCAGTCACTGTTCTTTTCTTGTTCTCGCTCTCGCTGTCTACGCTTCAAGACCCGCTCACTCACCGATAACACCACCTCGCCGGATGGTTAATCCTCTCCTGCAGCGTGCCCTGCACATGCGGCACCGCCTTCGCGCTGCTGCGAAACTGCATGCCCTTGCAGATATTATACCGGCCCTCCTCGCAGCGCGCGCACGCCCCGCACGGCAGCCCGACTTCCAGCGCTACATGGTCGCCGACATGGAAACCCGTCACGCTGGCTCCGAGCGCGACGACGACGCCGACGGACTCGTGGCCGAGGGAGAGCGGCGCAAGCACTTGGATGTCGCCGTTGCGGTAGTGGCGGTAGTAGTGGAGGTCGGAGCCGCAGAGGCCGGTGTCGCGGATGGCGATTTGCAGGTCTGAGGGGGAGGGCGGGGCGAGGGTGCGGGATTCCTGGGGTGGGACGGGGGGTTAGTTGGGTGGGGATGGGATAGGAGGGTAGGGGGGGTGGGAGACGTACGATGCGGAGGTCTTTTGCGCCGTGGAGGACTGAGGCGCGGATTTGGATTGCGGAGGATTTCGGGTCGGGGGTCTGTTCGGTCGCCATGCTGTGCTCTCTCGCTCTCGCTCTCGCTCTCGGCTCGGTTCGAATGCGTCGATGGTGATACGAGACAGCCGCTTCGATCCCTTCAAGTCTCAATTGAACAACAAGGTGCGGAAAGATAGCTCCCGTAAAACCCAACACCAAAGAAGCCCATCATGTGCGCTGCGCCGGCCGACTCGCCGGGAAAAATCACCAAGTAGGTACGTAGTTCTTGTCGGAGCTGCACATGGCAGTATCGCACCCCACCTTCGGCATCTGATGTCCCGCGTTTTCACATGCCGGCGCGTACCGTAGTGGGGTCGTTCGGAAGAAAATCGGAACCAGCGCCGCCAGAGACGAGACGTCACTCAACAAACACTGAAGCGTTGCGCGCGCCGATCACGTTTTTACGCTCCCATATTGTTCGGGATTGATACTTTGTGTTTCGCAGGTTCTAGGAGATCGGAATTGGTACTTTTATGGACAAGCTGTTGAGTGTATAGCTTGAGCGAGCAGCTTCCGAATCGGCGTGCGGAGAGCGAAAGGAAGAAAGGAAGAAGCTCACGATGCCTTCGGTACAGCAGTTGTTCTCGCTGGAGGGCCAGACGGCGCTGGTGACGGGCGGTACGCGAGGCATTGGACAGGCCATGGCTTTGGCGCTCGCGGAAGCTGGAGCGGACATCATACTTGTCCAGGTACTCTATATATCATTCCGGAACCCTCCAGCATATTCTAACTAACTGGCCCCAGCGCGACACCACCAACCAAACCACCAAGACCGCCATCGAAGCCCTCGGCCGCAGCGCCACCATCTACACCGCAGACCTCTCCTCCCCGCCCTCCGTCTCCGCCCTCGTGCCCTCCATCCTCGCCGACGGCCACCCAATCCACATCCTGCTCAACTGCGGCGGCATCCAGCGGCGCCACGCAGCGCACGAATTCCCCGACAGCGACTGGGCCGCCGTGCTGCAAGTCAACCTGACCGCCGTCTTCACGCTCTGCCGCGACGTGGGCGCACACATGCTCGCGCAAGACGCGACGCTCGCGCTGCGCCGCCGCGGCAGCATCATCAACGTCGCGTCGCTGCTGTCGTTCCAGGGCGGCATTACCGTGCCGGCCTATGCGGCGTCCAAGGGCGGGGTGGCGCAGCTGACGAAGGCGCTGTCGAACGAGTGGGCGGGGAAGGGCATCAGTGTTAATGCGATTGCGCCGGGGTATATCGCTACTGAGATGAATACGGCGTTGATGCAGGACGAGAAGCGCGCGGCGGGCATTTTGGAGAGGATTCCGGCGGGGAGGTGGGGTGCGCCGGAGGATTTCAAGGGCGCGGTCGTGTATTTGGCGAGTGCGGCGGCGGCGTATGTGAGTGGGGAGGTGCTGACTGTGGATGGGGGGTGGATGGGACGGTAGTTGGCTTGAAGCGCGTCTGCTGTTGCGGATTTCTAGACGCAGGCATAGTATGTAGATCAGTGAAGTTCAAAGCTTCCAGGTACTTGTGTGTCTCTTGCTCTAGGTCACCCGTACTAGGGTCACTGCTGTCGAGGGTCGAAAGCCTAGGCTCAGAGGTGGACGAGTCCTCTAGCCGGAAGCGTCGTCGTGGTTGTAGATGAGGCGCAGAGGTGGATCAGTCCTCTGGCCGGTACCGGGTCGCCGTTTATGGGCGCCAGTGGTATGGTGCCCCGTTGGTCGCGTACGTGGCGAAGAGATGCGCAGCTGCCCAGGCGGCTTCTACGGGTCGCACCCAGGCGAGGTTGATTGGAGGGCGGTCGGCGGGTAGTGTAATCTACAGTTGAACGGGTGACATCAGTGTAGCAGTCTGTTCTCTCTGTGAGTTGCTTGGCTTACCGGGCCCACTGTCTCGTGGCTCCCCAGGCGGTTATGCTTCAGACCCAGCCTCAAATCCCACCTCGATTCTCTTCCGCTCCTGTGGACGTGTGCCGTCCCGAAGTTACCGAGCGTGCTGGTTGATTCTGTGAGTTCATGCTTCCCAAATGGAGACAGCAACTTACTGCTGGTGTGCGTCCTGGTACGAAAGGTTCACTGTGAACCACGGGTCGCCCGACCAGAAGCCGTGCCAGCCCTTGAGGATGCGGGCAACTGTGTAGACAGTCCCCGGAGGGCAAGGTCCTTCCCACAGTCCGAACCCGAACTGAGCGACAGTGGAGAAGCGTTGGTCCAACTCCTGGAGCGAACTTGTCATATCCATGATGTCCATGACGTCCTCGTAAGCCTCCATGAAGTTGGTCGAGTACAGTATTAATCCTCTACATGCGCCCAGTTGTAGTTAACTGGGTTCAAGCAATACCTGCAAGAAGCAGCTGCATCGGGGCAAGTAGCAACTTCGTGGGTAGATGCACTTACTGCGGAACGGAGCTGTTGGTAGCCATTGCTGGAAGTAGTATGAGGTGTAGTTGTTAGGATTGGCGCTGCTGAAACTGCTTAGTGTGATGGAGTTATGACTGACGAAAGTGATGTCAGACCAGGTCGAAGAGGAAAAGAAGTTAAGACTACAAATTCAAAATATCAGGACACTAGCGTGTCTGCTAAGCGAAATTGGAGTCGAAGTGAATGCAGACTTGTTCTCGCAGTGAAAGTGGGATGATGGATGTGCAATCTTTGACACTCAACAACTCCAAAATCAAATCAAACTTGTCTGCATTTATGCAACGATGATTATATACGGGGTATAGTTTGCAGTATTCACAGTTCACAGTTCAGCGTGTCGCACTCCTAGCCGCTTAGATCTACACCCTCGGTCTTGTCGGGAAAGCCAACATTAACTCCAAACGGCGGGTACACAAAGCGAGTCAGGCCCTGTTTCTTATGTATAGACTCCAGCTTCTCCATCTCCGAGTCATTGAGCGAGATAAGCTTGCGGTTCTCGTCAATACGAGAAGGGGTGACAGATTTGGCAAGGACTGATGAGCCGCGGGCAACTGATGATGTTAATGCTGATATTAGTCGCAAACACCGAACACTTACGGTGATAGCTCAACAGCACGGTTCCAGGGCCAACGCTGTGCTTCTTCGCAACCTCATTGACAACCTCGTCCTTGAACAGTGGAGACCCTGTGCTGCCCAAAGGACTGTATGCGGTGATGTGGATTCCTTTCGCTTTGCAAAAGTCGACGACTTCCTGTTGGGGGAGCAGTGGATGGTTCTCGATCTGATTGGCGGCGGGCACAATCAACGCTTGAGCAAGCAGTTTCTCGAGATACTTGACGGAGTAGTTGGCTACACCGATGGCCTTGACCTTGGAGGGATTCTCTTTGATGAGCTTCTCGAGATTCTTCCATGTCTGGATGTGAGTTATGATGTGGTCGATGTCGCGTGAGCCGTCGGGGAGTTTGGGGAAGAGCGGGTGGTTTCCTTTGACCGTCAATATATGGCGGCATGTCTCTCGACGCAATGCTCACCATTTGGACTCATGGGAACTGGCCAGTGCATCAGATACAGATCCACATAGGGCGTCTTAAGCATGTCCAAGCTTTTTTGCAGACCCTCCTCTGCCCTGGTATGGAAGGTACACCATAGCTTTGATGTGATGAATAAGTCTTCCCGCTTCACGATGCCTCGCGAGATGACGTCCTGCAGAGCCGCGCCAACCTCGTCCTCGTTCTGGTAGCAGAAAGCGCAGTCAATGTGACGGTAGCCGGCTTCAATGGCGTGGATTACGGCCGCCTTGACTTCCCCGGGTGCGGATTGCCAGGTTCCCAGGCCTAGGGCGGGAATGGAGGCGCCAGTGTTGAGCGGAAGTGCGGTATTCATGGTAGGCGTAGGGTGCAGGATGTGTTTCGGAGTGCGCGCAAGCATGAACTTACACAGCGAGGGGTTCATGGTGGATCTGGCGGCCCTGAGCTATATGTAGTCGGGTGCAGACGAAGTGGATACAGCACTATGCGGTCCATGGGGTAGTATATGCCGTGCCCGACTAGGAAATGACGTTGCATTACTGCTGCGATTGTGGACATGAATTCTTCCGCTGCCCCGCTGTCCACGCCCCGCCGGCCTTTCTCGGGCCGATGGACAAACTTGATGCGTGGGGGGGTCGGCTCGACTTGCCTAAGCAGAGTTTTCCCCAAACACCAAACACACCCAACCGACACAGCGCCATCTCATCTAAATGTCCATCCATCGGCAGCATCCTAGCCGAGCATCACGTCAACGCAGCGTGATCAGTCCAGATCCCTCCCGCTGTTTGCCACGCATCTACAGGCCAAAAGTAGCCAGCGGCGACATTTTCCTTTTTGAGCGACCATGCAGGAACACGCGGGGACCTGACCTGCTACGGAAACGAACGGAGCTAGCGACGTAGATGGTCACCAACATAGGTGGTACAACAATTATTAGAGACATGTGGTACCGACCGGGGACCCGCAACTCTACATACTCCTCTTGCCGGATGCGGACATCAAGAGAGCGGGGAGAACTGCCTCATTGGCAACATGAAGTACAAAAGTGTGGACTTGGTCCACATTTTGAGACTAGTATACGTCAAATGGTAGGCTGGTTTTAAATCGGAGGTACATGGTGTTGAACATCGTGGTTCCTGCGAAGCAAACTTGCTTTCTGCTCAGTGCTGACGGGACGAAAACGAGTTGACCTTTCGAAAGTACTTAGGACGCCACGTTCCGGTCTGCTCATTGATTTACCTCACCAATTTCTTACCTCTTACTGTGATCTGGTCTCTCATATACACCTAAGCCAGGTAACAGTCTTTTTTCATCCTGTACATATCAGTCACTCAGAAGATATCTACTCTTACTTGTACTTTCGCTTGATTTCCCACGATGGCACCAGGCGCCCTCTTCGAGCATCCCGACGTGCCCGATCCCTTCAAACCTTGCGACGGCCATGCGCTAGAAACAACATCCGACCTCATCGACGACGTCAACGTCCTCAAAGACAAACTAAAGACCAAGCAACCCACCACTGCCCAACCCGACACAGACATCTACACGCCCTCGCACTTCGACACCACCAAAGACAAATCCACGTTCCGCCAATACACCACAGCCTGCTCCCGCGTCCGCGCCTTCTACCTCGAACAACACACCAAGCAAACCGTGGCCTACAACCTCCTCGCGCGCAACACCTTCCACGCCGCCCCACGCGCACACATGACCGTGTGGCAAGCGCTCGAGAAACTCAACACGCTAATCGACGACTCGGACCCGGACACATCGCTCTCGCAAGTCGAGCACCTGCTGCAAGCCGCCGAAGCCATGCGGCGCGACGCCCAGCCGCGGTGGATGCAGCTCGTCGGGCTCATCCACGACCTGGGTAAACTGCTGTATTTCCACGGCGCGCGCGGGCAGTGGGACGTCGTGGGCGACACGTTCCCCGTCGGCTGCGCCTTCTCGGACCGCATCGTCTACGCAGACACGACCTTCGCGGCGAACCCGGACGCCCGCGACGACATCTACGCGTCTGAGCACGGCATTTATACGCCCGGGTGCGGCCTCGACAGGGTCATGCTGAGCTGGGGCCACGACGAGTACTTGTACCACGTCATGAAGACGCAGAGCCGGATTCCCGAAGAGGGCCTCGCGATGATACGGTATCATAGCTTTTATGCGTGGCACTCGGAGGGCGCATACCGGTGGATGATGAACGAGAAGGACGAGCGCATGCTGGCGGCGGTGCGGGCGTTCAATCCGTATGATCTGTACAGTAAGAGCGACGAGGTGCCGCGCGTCGAGGAACTGAAGGTATGTTTGTTGTTCTTGACCCACGTCAAGCGTGGAGTGTGTGTTGAGTGCTTCTTTGCGGACGTGTGTGTGCTGACGTATGGGAACAGGAGTACTATCAAGACATCATAGACGAATTCATCGGCAAGGACAAGGTGCTTGCATGGTGAGGTCGTGAGCAAGCGACCGCACCTGCATGTTTTGGAATTCCTCGTTTCGTCCGAAGCGGGAAGAGCGGCAAGGCAAAAGCGAAGCTAAGCTACGTGTCGAGGAGTTTGTTTTGTCGCAGAGATTTTACCGTCGTATAGTGTAGGTAGGTAGGTGTAAATGCCGAGATAGCATAGCTGATTGGTAGAGAGAGGCGCCTGTAGGTAGGGAGTTTGGTTTTTTTTTGAATAAAGGCGCCAAAGTCAACAAGATGGAAAGTACGTAAGCCCCTGAGTGGGTGGGTATATGTGTCTTCAATGCCATGTTATGATTGATTGATTGATTCACTGTTGTATGCTATCTAACCCATCGCACGCACATTCCAAGATCCTTGAATGGGGTGGTAGCCCCTCAAATAAGTATCTCGCCAGACCCGCCTACATGACTAGACGCGTTCATTAATTATTTTCGCCACGCCACGCCACGCCATGCTACGTAAACAGTGTAAACAATCCCAACTCCATCATAAGAGTCTGTGTAAGCGGCCTCCTGCTCCTGTTCCCTTGCAACACGCAACAGAAGCGCACGACCTAGCCTTCTCATAAACACCAGCACAGCAAGAAACACTCACTGTATACTAAAACGCCCCCCCTGAAGCTGCAGCTCCAAGATTCCCAGCCCCGGCCCCCTTAAGCCCGGGTCACAAGCCATGTTGCTCCAGCCAACGAACTCCGCCAACATCGCCCGCAACCATCAGACCCTTATTCTCCGTACCGCCATCATTTGTCCCGCTTGCCTTTCGCCTCGCCAGCAGCGCCATCCGCGCCATTGCCGTCCGCAGCAGGCTTGCCCTCAGCTTCCGCTATAGCTAGAGCTAGAGCCTGATTGAAACGTGCTACAACGGGAGGCGTCGTATTGCGTGTAGTAGTTGTAGTAGTAGTCGGAGCAGCAGCAGCAGCAGCAGCAGCAGCAGACGTCGAGATTTTGGGGTTCGCAGAACTGGTGCCGCTGGGCCCGGGCTTATCGGACGGCGACAGTTCTCCGGGCGGCGGGCCGCTGGCGAGCGGGGAGGGGGCGAAGAGTGTCCCGAATTGGCTAGTCAGAGGCCCGGTCGAGAGTGGTGTGTTGGATGGAGGTGGGGGGTTGCCGAACAGACTGGACATCGTCGCAGAGTTGGTGCCAAATAAGCTTGATGTGGGGTTCCCGAACAGATTCCTTCGCATCGCAGGGATATCGCTAGACGAGCTTGGTGTAGTATTCTGAGTGACGGATGGCGTGCCTGTGGTGTTGAAAAGGCTTGGCCCGTTGTCTTGCGTAGCAGCTGCGGTTGCCGGGCCGCCGAAAAGGCTTGTACGACTTCCAGAGGGAACGGTTGTCTTGTCAGGTCCTGTCCGACCCGCGTTGTAATCAGCTACTCGTTGTTCCTCTGGAGAGATGGATCGATTTCCTTCATTGGCGTAGATAGATTGGAAATGCTCAATGTCATAGGGAGCAAAGGTTTGGACGAAAGTGGGCGGTTCGCTTTTGTTGGTAAAGAGCGATGGGAGGGCACCCGTAGAACCGAGACCTGATATTTGAGGAGGCGCTTGTCCGAACAGTCCTCCGCTCTGTTGCAGAGGTTGGCCAAACAGGTTAGTCTGAGGGAGAGGGGCTTGTCCGAAAAGTCCTCCGCTCCGTTGTATAGGTCGGCCAAACATGTCAGTCTGAGGAGGTGGTCGTCCGAAAAGTCCGAAAGGTCCTCCACTCCCCTGTAGAGGCTGGCCAGACATGTTAGTCTGAGGAGGCGCGTGTCCGAACAGTCCTCCACCCCCCTGTACAGGTTGGCCAGACATGTAATTCTGAGCAGGCAGTTGTCCGAAAATTCCTCCACTCCCCTGTGTAGGGTGACCAGATATGTAATTCTGAGCCAGACTCATCGTGTCAAGCAAGCCTATCCTCAGGATAAGAATATACGTGGCGGCCTGCAAAGTTCCCATGATGGTATGAAGCTCCGCTGGGCGGCCTTGCACAACTGACACAAGGTGACCATCTCGACCCTCGACGAAGCTGGTAATCAAGCGGACTATATCTGGCCGTAACTGGGCGACAGTGTCTATGACCGAATAAGAGGCAGCATAGATTTGCAGATGCGCTCTGATCTCTGGCTCGGCGAGTGGCAGCTGATGGATTTTGTACAGCCAGCCGATGGCCGATTGAGTGTTGTCCGCAACAGGTAGCATGGTGTGTGCCTCTAGATATGGGGAAGACGGTGGGGTGACCACAGTGGTAGGCTTGGACGACTGATCATTGGGTTTCGGGAGGGCTTTGGCGGCCTGGTCCGTGACTGTCGAAGCCATGCTGGTGGAAGATGAGACAGTGGATAATGTATGCTCGTCACCCTTTGCCTTTTCCACCATGCTGGTCAACGTTTGGAGGCCTGGGTCGCAGACTGGTATAGTGACGGTTGACAAAGCCGAGGGCCTTCTAGTCGTTGTTTGTGCTAACGATAGTCAAGGTGGTTGTGTGAGGCCTCGAGAGCTTGCAGATGCGGTCGTAGGTTGGGGATTTATAGTGGGTGGTAGCGGGGAAGTTGGAGTGTCGCTGCAGGTGGGTACTAATGGCCGGTGCCTGGGAATATTGTGCTGTTGAATCGGTAAAGCTTGGCGCTAGGCTGTGGCGAAGGTGGGCGACAAATGAATTCAATTGAAGGG
Source organism: Massariosphaeria phaeospora (assembly GCA_011032825.1). Classification (NCBI taxonomy): domain Eukaryota; kingdom Fungi; phylum Ascomycota; class Dothideomycetes; order Pleosporales; genus Massariosphaeria; species Massariosphaeria phaeospora. Next base: position 346,553 of record JAADJZ010000029.1, on the reverse strand, counting down.
CTGGTGAATGGCTGATGGGTAGGTACACGGGGACCGGTTCGTCGGTATCTCCATCTCTTTTCACTTGACTTTCATTTCACTCTCGGGGTCGTTGCCGATGCGCTCTGGGTGGCTATACCTTCTCATCTTACATGTTTTGTTTGTACCATACCTAGCATGGGAGATAGAAGAGGCCTTTGTAAAGATCAAGGCAGACTATTTGACTGCTGCTCAATCTCGCATACTGTCAAGAGGCACCAAACCGTGGACTCGGCCGCACGCTGCAAAGAAATAAAGCTCGTGGCAGAAGCCACATCCTTAGGTATACTGTCAAAATGATCCCCTCAAGTCTGTCTTATCAATTGGCAATGTTCTATGCCAGTCCTACGTACATAGTGAGGGGGCAGGGGCTCAGATGCCACCTACACGCAACTTTGAATATACTAGACTAGGCCTAAGACTCCATGTTGTTGGTAGACGCGAGGGCCTTAAGCGGCACAGACAGTGAAGTCAAGAAGCTGGATATGGCGAGCTTGCGTATGCTTTGCTCGTGCGGTTACAGAGTGAAAGGCAAGAGTGAAAGGCAAGGCGACGGAGCTCGCAGGCGCTAGGACCAACATGGTTGTGATTGGCTGCCTCGGCTAGCTGTTTCAGGATTGCTCGCGGGCTGGCAGTTGGAGCCGACGGATGTCGTAAAGGCCGCAACGTCACTTCAATCAACGGGTCAACGACCTGGCTAGAAAGAGCAGCGACGACCATGGACGAACGGCAGCCCGAGACTCTTCGAACACGCACATCAAGCCCGCCACCAGCGCCCGTTGCAGGTAGCGGGGGTTTCGAGTCCCGGGGTGAGGTCAGCTTGGGCGCACGTGATGCAGCGTCCAAGTTGGACTTCAGGTTGGACCTCCTGGGCAGGGCGCGTTCAAGCGGTAACGATGACATGTCGCGCTCCTCGTCGCCGCGCCGCGCCACGAGCCGACGGGTTCCGGACAAGCCGACCACACTGCACAGTCACCAGTGCCAGTGCACACTGGGACGGTGGGACCCTGCAGCACACAGCTCGGCGGCCGTCATGTGCAGCGGGCAGCGTTGACGGTTGGAACTTGGACTTGGGACCGGCCGTCGCACAGGTCCCAAGGTTCCGAATGCGACAGCGGAGCCCTGGGCGGAGTCTGCGTCGGTCTCTGGCTGCCTTGGCGCGAGTTGTCGTGAGCGGCCTGGTCGCGCTGCTGGCCAGGAAGCGTCGGCGGATGCGCGCAGTCGGGGCCGTGTGCACTCTGTCCAAGCCGGCCAAGACGCACAGAGCGCGCGACAGCGACAGATGCGGCGCTGGGGTGCGGAGCGCCATCCACAACAGCGACACAAAGGTGCCGCGAAATCCGTCTTGACTCTCGACGGCCTCAGCATTTGCAGCCCGCCCGCGCTAGACGGCGCGCGCGCGATTGGCCGGCTGGCCGACGGATCGAGGATGGGTGGCCATTGCCCAGGGCGCGGCCAAGGCTTGGCTCCTGGTTTGGTGTCGTGGACCAGAGTGCCGGCCAAGCCCAAGTGCTTGAGCCAGAGTTGTATGTAACCGTCTGGTTGCCTCTCTCCTGGGCGGCGAGAGGGACACTCCGCCTGGCCCTGGTCTCTATAACATGCCCGGCTGCGCGTCGCCAGTGCCAGCGCCCATCGACTCTGCCCGCCGCCCATTGATGCCGGCCGCCACGTAGCCCGCACCCCGTCCGCCGGCCATGGAAGCCCACCCTCCGCCCCGGGCCGTCCTCGCCCACCACCCGCCGACGCCGACGCCGACGCAGCATCAGCATCAGCAACAGCAACAACACCAGCACCGCCAACCACAGCTGCAGCTCGACGCTGCCCCCGGCCACGCATCCAGCATCCTCAATGAAAAGAGCGCATACCAGGTCGACGTGCGCGCCCACCGCAGCAGCAAGGACACCAGCGGCCGCGGCCATGACTCCGTCATCTCGCACCCCTTCTCGCCCAAGGCCTCGTCGCCGCCGAGTCTCCGCAGCAGCGTCTCGTCTGCTGGCAAGGGCCCACGTCGCCCGACATCAGAAATCCAGCCCGTGTCGGACGTGAACAGCGTCGCCTACCCGCCCCGCGCATACATCGACCCGGAAAAGGCCCAGTACTCTGCACCCGGCAGCGATGGGCGCTCGCCGAACCGCGGCTCCCGCTCGAACCAAGACCCCAACGCTGCCATCTATGATTCTGGCGAATACCACGAGAAGGGACCCGAGGAGAAGCCTCTGCAGCTGCTGGTAAGCCATGTCACTCAATTGCGTCGCACCAGAGCTCGTAGCTAACACACTTCCTTCCAGCTCTACCTCTCTGGCCCCTGCGTCGTCCTCTCCTTCGGCATCTCCGTCTGGACTCTCTTCTGCGTCCTCGTCGCCCTCCTCCTGCAGCCCCTCCGCATCTGCTCGACCCGGCCATCGCTCTCCTCCCAGCTCACCACCTTCCTCGCGCCCCCGCTCAACCTCCAACTGCATGCCATCTACTCGTGCTCGTCCGCGACCGAATACAGCCCCGCCATGCTCGTTGTCGTCCACCTCTTCTCGCCCGTTGTAGCCGGCGGCGTGGCGGTTGCCGCCTGGACAGCCGCCTGCTTCTGGTTCTTCTCGATGATCCTCGGCGATCCGGGCGGCCAGGACGGGCACAACGACGGCAAGGAGAGCATACTGGGCGTGCGCAGCTGGTGGGACCGGTGGCTGTCCCGAGCACTGCGGTGATGCTAGACATGTCTGCGTCGACGCAGGATATGGAGGATACAGCAACCCACATGGAAAACGGCTTCTCCAACGATTGTTATGACATTTTTGCGCATGCTCCTTCCCGCCACGGCCGGAGAGCAGCGCCCCAGCGGCATCTTCACGGCGCATTAAAGGGCCTCAAAACAGGCAGGACATGATGGGATTTATTTCACGAATAGGGATATGGGGCATGCAGAAACAGCATCGGCGTTGGGAACTGGTGGGGCTTTGGCTTTTCTTTTTCTTTTTCTGCAAATATCTTCGGGATTTTCTTTGCCTTGTACGATATGAGATTCCCAAGCCCTACTACCTACATGATATCCCCCCTTTCCCTTGCATGCAATACAAATCAAACCAATTTTCCAATCAGTTCGAAAACGTTCATGAGAGACAAATCGAGGTGCTGTATATGTAACTCGCACGTGGGTAGGTGGGTAGAAGATGCAATCTACTTAGTAACCGTGTCTCCATGACAGATGCATCACCATGTGACATGTCCAATCCTCTAGAAAGACTGCCTAGTCTCGCGTGCGCAGAAGACACACACCGTATGTGCTAGCGTATGTGGTATATATACCAAGTAAGTAAGTAACTTAGTATTTCCACGTTGCACTTACTTTAGACGGACACCATCGGTCGCTTCAAACAGGATGGGACGGAATGGGACGGAACAAAGCTGGATTGGGCAGAGCAGGGCAGGACGCAATATTTATGATATTACCTACGTACCTACATACATACATACGTACATACATACATACATACATACATACATACATACATACATACATACATACATGCATACATACATACATGAATAGCTTATATTCGCAGGAGAGAGAGAGGCGTTTTCTAAAGGGCTGGCTTTATATATCATATCATGTATATACATGGATACTTTGAGACGAATGCAGAAAAACGTATCATGCAAAATGCAAAAGGAAAAAGGAATAAGTTATTGATGGGAGTGATAGGAGTGGCGGTAGTGGTAGTGGTAGGGCTGGTTTGTTTGTTAGTAAGTCTAAAATGAGATGAGATGAGATGGAAATAAGATGAGATGAGATGAGATGAGATGAGATGAGATGAATAGGTGGATGAATCTTGATTTGTACGACCCAGTTTAATGAAATGGATACTTGCGTCTATCATAATCTGTCTGTTTTGCTTCGGGAGTGGGATGGGATGAGATGAGATGGGATGAGATGGGAGAGAGAACAAGTAGGTAGTAGTAGAGGATTTTGCGGGAGTGAGTGAGTGAGTGGGCAGAGAGCGGGAAGAAGGGCAGAGTAGAGTGGAATGGATGAAATGGTGCGCGGGATGGGATATGATAGATGGTAAATAGTAAATAGTAATGTAGGCGTAGGGAGTTTGTACAGGTAGCAACAGCGTAATGAAAACAAAGCCAGCGTCCTCTCTCAACAAGCGATCCGGGGGACTTTTGCACTTCGCGGTATAAATGAAATCTTGCGACATGTTGTGTTTATTTTGAATCACTTGCTTACTTCTCACTTGAGATAGTCCGCAGACACTTGCTTCTATTGTTGGTGGAGTTGATACTGATTCTGTCCCATGTAGCTAGCTTCTGCGTTACTTGTTCTGCTTTGCTTTGCTTTGCTTAGTTTAGCTTTGGAGAGGGGAAACTAAGAGGGCAGAGAGGACAGGGGAAGGGAGTGTTGGGAAGTAAGTGGGTAGATAGGTAGGTGCAGGATGTGCGTGTGTTGTGAGTGAGTGAGTGAGTGAGTGAGTGAGTGAGTGAGTGTATAGTGCCCTAGGGATCGGGTTCTTGGGGAGAAGCGTTGCTTAGCTGAGCTTGGTGAGTAGTAAATAGCCGGTTAGCAGCTGTATCGTACGCGTGCGGAAAGGGGAGGGGCCGTAAGTAGAAGTCGAGGAACAATGGGAGCTTGTTGGGGTTACAAGACATTATGGTAACATCAGCCAACGACGGTTGTACTCAACTGTAGTAGATTAGAAACAAGTATACGGCTCGAGATGTCGCGATATTCCCCCAAGACTCCCCGATTATTCTTGGACAAAGAGGTCCAAGCCGTAGAGGAGAAGATGAACCGGGCCGAACGCCCAAGGATGCACCGCCGTTTGTAGAGACACGAAGGGAACATGAGAATGGGTACGAAAAAGGAAGCAAAAAGGACAAGAAGATGGTCGTCGTGAAGCTTGGCCAAGGAAACATACAAAAACATCAAGGTCTTTCCCGGAAATCGTCACAGTCCCACCTCTTTACCCTCGCTTCTTACCATGCTTAGTGTTTTCGCTCGCGTGAGCTCTCGATTCAAACAGTTCCGCAAGCACTTATCCAGCAGGTCCGTCTCGCTTTTGCTATACACTGCACTAACGGTCCACTGCCTGCTCCACCTCTTCTGGCAGCTCCTGTCGCTGCCAATCTCCTTCTGGAAGACGTGGTCCAGAAATGCGTACGAGTCGTCGAAGGTCTTGTAGCAGCTCGTGCAGGCAAACGTGGCCGTGTCACGGGGGTCGCTAGGAGCACACACGATGTGCGACTCAAAGAGTAATCGTCTATAATCTGGGAGGCCGGAGTGCGCGGATACGGAGATCTGCGTGGAGCAGTGCGGACATATTTCTCGTTCGTCGTGGCGGTCGTTGGGGCGTACTTTCTTGGCCGGGAAACTCCTGGCGCGGGTCTTTCTGTAGTCTTTCTGCAGTTGGAGGGCAAAGAGACAGAACTTGACGGAAAATCGTGGAGGTGGAAGGAATGGGGCTATGCGGGCTGCTTGGAAACGTGCATATTGGTCGCGGAGCGCATACAGACATGCACGGCGGACGGATTTGGCAGTCGTAAGGATGTCGTCGTAGGGTATTTTCATGGGGATCCGGGAGAGCATGCAGTCGAGGAGTGGCACGTTGATCTCATGTTGCACGCGTAGGAGTTGCGCAGATAGGGTGGCGTGGCATATCGCTGTTCTTCATTAGCGCTTCTACTCTTTGCAGTGTCTTACAAGTGCCCTTCTTACAATCTCCTCGTTCGAATTTAGATCCAAATTCTTCCTTTCCGCTATCCAAGAGGTTTTGTAGGTTGCGTCCCAAGCTCAATGCTTTGGCCAACACGTCGTCCTGGCCTGTGCGGCCGAAACAGCGCCAGCTCGAGAAGCTTCGTCCTTTCCTGTCCCGCGAGAGATACTGCTCGTATGCTTCGTGTGCGTTTTGGAATTCGCGGTCGATGTCCCACAGCGTGAATGTGGCGTAGTGTGACTTTTCCCATGAGCTCGACATGTCTTCAAGGGGAAACGAAATATTGTGGAACGACCGGAACGAGAGAAGAACAAAAGAGTAGAGAAGAAAACAGAGGGGAGAGGGGAACGAGAGGCTCAAACGAGAGTGGGGGATGCGCAGCTATCGGATAAATCCCGAGCCTAGGCACAGAATCATGCGATGCGGCGATGAAGCTGCAGAAACTTGGTCAGGACCCCTCACGATCTGGCAGGTTATGTGTCGGTATATACATTGGCCGCGTAAATGATCGTCATGCCTGGGAAGGCGGCCTAGGTGCATGCAAAGTCGAGAGCGGACGACGTGTAAATAACAACAAATGCGCGATTCAGTGGTAGTTCTTCATTTTGCGGATCGTGGCGCCCTGGGCAATATTGGGTGCGTGTTGTGCATGAAGCGCGCTGTCGTTCGCGGCTCGCCTAACATCTTGGACTCGTTTGTAGTGGATGACCTCTTGCGTGAAGCAGAAAGAAGCAGTGACGAGATTTGCTTGTGGTTCTGGTTTCGCATTCTCCAGTGCTGCGAAGAGGGCGAAGATGCGGGCGATGGGCGGAGAGTGACGAAGCCGTGAACCGGTCGTCTTCGAGAACTCAAGCCTGGCCCAAGCTCCCGTGCCACGCCGACTTGTCACTGGGGCGCAGCTCAACTCAGCTCAAGCTCGAGCTCGCGCAGCCACAAGCACGTCAAAAGGGGTTTCTCATCTCGCCATTCGATACGCATCCAGCAATCGCGCTCAGCCTTGCCACTTTGCCTCATTGAACTCGACACGTCGGAGTGGGTCGCAGCTCGTGAACATGATCGTCAACACAGACACCCCGCGCTTGTGTGTGCCCCGCCGGCGTCAACCTCAGCTCTTCCCAGCATGATACCCAACCGTACAGCCACATCCAAACTTTCTTCGATACCCAGCTCGATTCGGCCTTCTCTTCGTCTGGTCTAGTCTCCAGAGACTTCCAAGCTCCATACCTCCAACACCATGTCAGGAAGCCACTCACACGACGGCGCGTCGCATGCGCACCCCGGCGGCGGCGGGGACCACGGCCACACACATGAAATACTCGATGGGCCGGGCAGCTTCCTTGGGCGCGAGATGCCCATCATCGAAGGGAGGAACTGGGAGGAGCGGGCATTTACTATCGGCATTGGAGGGTGTGTACACATACATTTCCCGAAGCTACCCCGCCTACCTACCAGACGTCCAGGAATACTGGACAGTTCAAAAAGTCAAGAAGCATGCTAACACATCCAGACCTGTCGGCTCCGGCAAGACAGCCCTCATGCTCGTCCTCTGCAAAGCCCTCCGCACGCGCTTCTCCATCGCCGCCGTCACAAACGACATCTTCACCCGCGAGGACTGCGAGTTCCTAACCAAGAACAACGCCCTCCCAGCGTGAGCTCCTCCCGCCCACTCCCACGACCCGTCACTTCTAACCCCCCTACCCCCAGCGAACGCATCATCGCCGTCGAAACCGGCGGCTGCCCCCACGCCGCCGTGCGCGAAGACATCTCCACCAACCTCCTCACCCTCACAAACCTGCACGCGCAATTCGCCACCGACATCCTGCTCATCGAGTCCGGCGGCGACAACCTAGCCGCCAACTACTCGCGCGAGCTGGCCGACTTCATCGTCTACGTGATTGACGTGTCGGGCGGCGACAAGATCCCGCGCAAGGGCGGGCCGGGCATCACACAGTCGGACCTGCTGGTTGTCAACAAGATCGACCTGGCCGAAGCCGTGGGCGCGGATCTGGGCGTCATGGAACGCGATAGTCGGCGCATGCGCGAGGGAGGGCCGACGATTTTCGCGGTTGTGAAGCATGGGAAGGGGGTGGAGAATATTGTCGATTTGATACTGTCGGCGTGGAAGGCGAGTGGGGCGAGTCAGGCAAGAAAAGAGACATTTACGCCTGTGGTTATGGAGTAGGGTTGTAGATGACGTTGCTCTTCGTGGTGGCTACATAGGATTCTGCAGATTCGAATAAATCTTACAAATATATGCAAGAACCTTCAGGTAGCGCGTGGCTAGTACCGATTGCACTGATATTACTCCTTGTAGCACCTACATACAGCATTGTAATATTAAATCAATCTACCTAGATAGTGTCCAAAACCTCTTGGGTAGTATACAGCTAGCAACAATTCTACTATACTTTCTCTCTAATTCTCTTAACCTACAGCTAAGATCTCTATTATTATATCTACTCTCTAACACATCCTCTAAATTCAGCATAAGGCTCTTCTACACCTACAACTCTCTACGCAGCAACTCTTATAATCTTCGTACAGCACTATGTAGCTACTCCAACGCGCAACGTCCTATTCCTACTGTTTACAAGCAAGTTGTTTGGAATTTACTCTCTCTCCAAAACAATCGCATTTTATTCCTATACACAGGAAAAGTAAAGGAACTAGAAAACATAAATAGGGTATTGTAATGCAAGTCATAGCCTAGAGGCCTCCGCGCCGTATCATTATTGTATCGTATCGCATCATAATGTCGTGCCGCTCTCGCTCTCTCATGCACTCGTTACGCAGAAAAGAAAAAGCAAGAAGAAGGAAGAAAAGGCCAATCAATCAATTGCTATGCAAGAACAATCATTCAAAACGCTCAAAAAAACACTATACTGAAAGCCCAATGGCCGGAAAGAAGAAGCTCCAGGACACCATGCTCAAAGTCAAGGGCCGAAAATAAGCTCCAAAACACCATGCTCAAAGTCAAGGGCCGAAAATAAGCTCCAAAACACCATGCTCAAGCCGAGGGCTCAAATCAAGATCCAAAACACCATGCTCAAAACAAAACACCAAAAACAATAAGGAAACTCAAAATCTACCACTCCAACAGCATCTCACCCACCGCATCCAGAGCTTCGCCCACCGCGCCCCAGAACCCGATCCTCTGGACCCGCGGCGCAATTGTAGCCCGCTTTTGCGATCCTCTGTTCCGACGCCGCAACTCCAGGCGCAAGTCGTCGATGATCTCCAGCTGGATCGAGTTCAGCTGCTTGACCTCCTCCAGCCTGTCTCCGAGGTCCCTGCTATGCTTCTGCACCCCCTCAATGTACTTGCCCACCTCCGACACGTAGACACTTTGCTCATCGAAGGCATCCTCGGTCTGGCTTGCGCGATCGGCTTTGCTGGCGGGAGAAGCGCCGGAAATGCCTAGGGCGTCGGGAGAATCGGGGGGGTCGAGCTCCGGGAAGAGATGGTCGTCTGAGGGCCGGGATTGCGACTCGGGCGCCGAGAGGTAGCTGGTGAGGGATTCGAGTTGCGAGACGATGTACTCCATTTGAGTTTCGTTGGGTTGTTGTGTGCGGATCAGGTTCTCCAGGTGGGATATGCAGGAGGCCAGCGCGTTCTGGATTGGTGATGTGGAGGGCTGCTCGTCGTTGTCCCATGGCATCGGCGGCAGGGGCGAGAGGTCGGGGAAGTTGTATGTTCGGGTGGAGCGCGCGCTGTCTGGTGTGTATGGGTATTGCGGCGGTAAATTGTGGGCATCGTCATGGCTGGTCTGTTTGGTGGGTGTGTGCGGTTCCGCGAGATGTGAGGTGGGCTTTGGTCTTAATTGCGACAGCGCGGCATGAGCGTTGTGGCTTGAGCTCGGAGAAGAAGATTCGTAGCTGGGCGGAGAGGCGGTAGACAGCGGCCATGAGCTTTCCTGGTCCTTAATTGGACTGAGAGGATACAGGGCTGAATCGCTGAAGTAGTCGGAGTGCTCGTCCATCTCGGGAGGTGTCCAGGGTTGTGCGGCGGGCATCGGCGGCGAACTAACAGGCGACTGGTACTTTATCCTGGGCCACATCTTCTCTTCTCGCCGCTGTGGGTTGAGTTGATTCGGGGATCCTGCCGGTGGACGGCGCAAAGAAGCGCTGGCAAGAATGCGATCAGTGCAGGTGGAGCAAAAAGCAAGACTAGGCCGTTGGATAGCGTGGCAGCGGAGCGCAGGGCGAATCAAGGTCGTGACGTGCAGCAGCAGCGGTGACAGGGTGGAAGAGAGGTGGGGTTCAGTTCAGCCCCGCGGTTTTAGTTCGGGCGGCCGGTCGGAAGATTCGCTTTTCCGCTCGGAACGCAAGCGAGTCCAATTGGCCAGTTGGAAGCTCAGTTGCCGGGGACCGCGAATTCTGGCATTCAATGTTCACGTCGCCTTTCTTGCCCACACCAGATACCTTCACTCGTCGCATACAGTACCAGACGCAGAATCCAGAGTGAGTACCACCATGGCGTCACAGGTAAGTGCTCTGGAGGGTTGCAGACCAATGATCCGACCCAAACTGAGCGCATGACCCCCCAGCTAGGCGTACAGCCATCGCTCGATACGGTCCGAGAACTGTTGGCAGCAGCACTTAAATTGCCCAATCCACCGAATCTCGTTCCCATATTCTCGTCGATACCAGCCGAGTTCCTCACGCCGTCGTCGATATATCTGAAGATCTCCGCGAAGTGAGTAGTGAGTCATCACGGATGTTGGCGCAGCTCGCGGGACGGTATTAGACAAAGTGGATGCGGGAGCACCACAGTACTATCCACCTAGCGCTCGAGACGCTGCCGTCCTGCGAGTGTGCGGTATGCGTTGCGTTTTAGGTGGCGGGTTCTAATGGAACAACAGGGCAAAGTCAAGGCTGTCCTTCCTCTTCGAAAGTGCGGCGACGACTGAGACAATCGGAAGATATAGCTTTGTAGGCGCGGGTAGGTCAATTGCTTCGAGGACCGTCAGTCTCGGTCTAACAAACGGCAGATCCGCGCAAAGTGATCAAGACAGGCCCCGGCCATGGCGAAGAGACCGATCCACTACCTCTTCTTGAGAAGGAGCTCTCCAAAAGCAGAGTGGCTACCGTGCCCTCGATACAACTACCTTCCTTGACAGGTGGCGCCGTTGGATACGTAGGATACGACTGCGTCAAATACTTCGAACCGAAGACGAGGCGCGACGACGTGAAAGATGTACTGGGTGTACCGGAGAGTCTTTTCATGCTTTTCGACACTGTGGTTGCGTTGGACCACTTCGCGCAAGTCGTCAAAGTCATTACATACGTGAAGGTCCCGGACACGTTGGATAAACTCGATGAAGCGTACGCCGAAGCGAAGGCGACGCTCACCACGTACATATCAATATTGAAAGACAAGGAGATACCGTTACCAAAGCAGGGGAAAATCGAGCTCGGCCAGGAGTACAAGTCGAACATCGGAAAAGACGGCTATGAGAACCACGTGAAGAAATTGAAAGAACATATCAGCGTTGGAGACATCATCCAGGCTGTCCCGTCACAACGGTTCGCCAGGCCTACTTCGTTACACCCCTTTAACATCTATCGCCATCTCAGGAATGTCAACCCCTCGCCCTATTTATTCTTCTTGGAATGCGATGACTTCCACATTGTCGGCGCGAGTCCAGAGCTCTTGGTTAAAGAAGAGCTTGGGCGGATCATCACACACCCAATCGCAGGGACGGTGAAGAGGGGAAAGACGTTGCAAGAGGACGCAGCCTTAGCACAAGAGCTGTCCAATTCTGTCAAGGACCGGGCCGAACATGTGAGTGCCAGTGGTGGAGGCGGGGCTCACGACTAACCTCGACATCGCAGGTGATGCTCGTCGACTTGGCACGGAATGACGTCAATCGAGTGTGCGATCCGCTTACGACGCGAGTGGACAAATTGATGGTGGTGCAGAAGGTACGTCCGGTTGTCATGGCCGCCATCTCGTGGAGCGCCTGAGGCCAATCGTTTTGCGCGCTAACAGACGGTAGTTTTCGCATGTCCAACACTTGGTCTCAGAGGTCTCAGGGGTACTGCGACCAGGCAAGACGCGATTCGACGCGTTCCGGTCGATCTTCCCAGCTGGTGCGTGGAGTCGACGACGTGCCAACTGCCACTAACAAGCGCCAGGGACGGTGAGCGGCGCGCCCAAAGTGCGCGCCATGGAGCTCATCGCCGAGCTCGAGAAAGAAAAACGCGGTGTGTACGCTGGCGCGGTGGGATACTTTGGGTATGGCAGCGTCGACGGCGATGACGAGGTTGAGGGCGCAATGGACGTGCGTATATTGATATTGCCTGTTATCGGCAAGATTGCCCACTCTGAGTCTCTGACTGACGTCTGGCAGACGTGCATCGCATTGAGGACCATGCTCGTCAAGGATGGGGTCGCTTATCTGCAAGCCGGGGTACGTGCCCAATACTAATGCTCCTCCGACGTCTTGCTAAACGTGTTCTAGGGCGGGATTGTGTTCGATTCAGACCCTCACGACGAGTGGGTTGAGACGATCAATAAACTTGGTATGTTTGTTTCACGCGCATGGAGCGCAATCACGTTGTCTGACTCGGCCGTGCAGGTGCCAACATGCAGTGCATAACCACGGCTGAAGAGAAGCATCTGGCCGAGCAAGCGGACGACGGCGCGACAGGTGGCGCGCATGGCAACGCGCCGGCGCAGAAGTCAAACGTCGCGCTGCGGGAAAGCAGTGGTGAAGAAGACAAGACGCACATTTCCCTTGCGGCTGGCTAGCGAACTGCGCCACAGCAAACGCGGAGATGATGCGCTCCCGGGCGCACGGACGGTGCCTGGGTGGTGGAACGGCCGCGATCGAGAAGCAAGATGGGAAACAGCTGGGGAGATTTGCGTGAGCGAGCAAGGCCGGACCTGTTGGCTAGGAGGGTGCCTCATTTTAATTAGATATCACTGGTCCATGCTCGGACGCGGCGCTGGTGTGGTCGAGCAGAGGGAATTGCACGTCTTGTCCTGAAGCCTTGTTATTACTCTCGTTACTGCGTCGACGCCTGGATGCAGCGGCGGATGAAGCTGCCATGGCGGCGACGATGCGGGCAGGCGGGTCAGTGTCCGAAAGCGCAACACGTTGCGCAGACAACCACGGAGCGGCCAGGTGACGCAGGTTGTACACGACACTCGGGATAGCGTGAGGGTGGCCTGGGGGTTGGTGATGTCGCTCTGGCGTCGGGAGTCTGGATGGATCGCAACTGCCAACACTCGGCCGATCTTGCCTGGAGCCAGCGAAAGCGAGCCAGCGGGCCAATCGCAGGCGTGCAGCGCGCGCCGCAGTTCCTGCATTACGGCCGCACTTCCTTGATATTCGCGGTGGCGGGTGGCTGCCCTAGCGACTAGAGGCAGCCACCCCTGCTGTTTGTGCCCACCCCATGCCTGCCACAACAAAACTTGGAAGCCGCTCCCCTTCAGTAGCCACCCTGCGCTAGGCCAACCCGCTGAGATAAATGCCCGCCGGCTCCTCGCTCTCTCTCCGACACAACACCTGCATCTTCATCCACCACCGCACACCAGCCCTTGTCTCTCCTCGAAGCTTTATACCTTACTATCCAGCTTCTACCGCAACATCTCCACCGTCCTCCGTCTCTCCACTCCACTATCAAGATGAAGTCCTTCGCCCTCCTCGTTGTTGGTGCTGGTGTTGCCATTGCCCAGTCCCTCGCCGACCTCCCCCAGTGCGGTGTAAGTCTGCTGTCCCACGGTTGAGCAACCGTTTGTACGCTTGATACTGATACGTCATAGCAAACGTGCATCTCCAACATGCTCTCAATCGCTCAGCGCGAGTTCAGCTGCCAACCGGGAGACGCTGCTTGCTACTGCAGTGACGCACGCTTCGGTCTCGGTGTTCGCGATTGCGCCAACGAGGCTTGCTCTGCCGATGAGGCTGGTCAAGTCATCTCGTACGGCTCTACCTACTGCGCCGGTAAGTCGTGTCTGCGTACATCGCGGGAACTTGGATACTGACCACCCATTAGCCCTTGCTGCTTCCGGCGCTGCTTCAAGCACTGGTGCCCTGCCCGTCCTTACCTCCGCCCTGGCATCCATCTCCGCTACCGCTACCGGCGAGTTGATGTCTACTCCCACCGGCGACCTTGCATCTGCCTCCAGCGCCATCGAGAGTGCTCAATCAAGCATTGCCTCTGGTCTCAGCTCTGCGCTTGCATCCCTCACCGAGTCCGCCGCCTCTGCTGCGTCGTCCGTCTTGTCCTCTGCTGAGTCCGCCGCCTCCTCTGCTGCGTAAGTGCTATGATATCAAGATCTCGATGGACATGAGCTAACAGCTTCGACAGTGCCTCCGGATCTAACGCCGCCTCCTCCGTGGCCGAGAGCCTGAGCTCAGCCGTGGAGAGTGTTACCGGATCCGTTGCCGAGTCCGCCACTGGAGCTCCTAGCACCCCAGCGGCAGGCGGTATGGCCCCCAAGATGACCGGTCTGCCTGTTGCCGGTGCCGCCGGTCTCGTCGCTTGGTTGCTCCTATAAACCGGTCCTGTCAACTATGACTGCGGACCCCGATCGGCGAAGTAATGTTTTAATGGATGCAATGGAGTGGCGCGGCGGATACATGAGCGGGGGTTTGGATCACATTGGTTCGGTAATATGTTGGGCTGGCAGTGGATGGTATTCGCGTCCGCACCAATTGCCCGACCACTTTCACGATGCGGCACGATGACGAACGATGCATGATACTCGCACGCATGCGCTAGGTGGCAGCGCTTTGATACCCGAAATGGCGGGAACGGTCCTTGTTAATAGTTTGATATGAAAATTCGATAATACCCACTTCATCACCATCTCCATCCGTCGTGTGATGAGCCTTAACTAATATTGGTTTCGCCACGTTGCAACCAAAAGCACTCTGGTCACCATCCATTTCGCAACGGGTGTGAGCGCCCACTCTTCCCAGGTTCTTACTGAACCACTAGACAAGTGTGAAGGCTAGCCATGGGGCTGCCCAGCCAACAACACTTGCGCCGAGGCGACCCCAACACGGACACAACGCGACACAACGGCACATGGACTAATATTATTCGCGCATTAAGCTCTTTTAAATATTTATTTCTCTCATAGACTTATTTCGTCTTGGCTCGTGTTGCGAGAGATGAGTAGTGTGGTCATTAATGTGGGGTTGGAGCATGCGGGATGCCGCATGGGGGTGACATGAAGTCGAGTTTGAGTTGTTCGCTATAGCTAAATCCAGATGGGATGGATGGATGATGACGTGATGAATGGGGATTTGCAAGGCTGGAGGATCGTCTGAGGCGTCTGATCGACGAATTGTGAAAGGGGCATGGGCAGTTGGGACAGGGGTCGGGGTTGGCAAGGTTGCGCCGTGCGGGCGGTTGGTGCTTATGCACGTACCTACAGTACAGTACCACGGGCAGACTGAAATAGGGTGATGACGTACATTACGAGATGAGATGGGATGGGATGATGATGAGGTAATAAGGGCTGCTGAGACCGGACCGCTCCCTGCACACGACAGTTTTTTCGGTTTTGGGTTGCGTTGTTGACTTGTTGAGGCGTGCTCGGCGCGGAGCTGGGGGTTTGTTGAGAGTCGGGGGGAACGGAAGGCGCAGACTTGGAGTGGGTGGGTCGGGCAGCTGGGCGGGATCGGATAGGATGGAAAATGGGATGGAGGATAATAAGGCCGGGATGGATCAGGGATGGCATGACATTATGTCTGTGCATGTGTGCGCGATGGAGGGGAATTCTGACTTTTCGGAACCCCGCACATTCATGGCACGAGATATGGATGGGGTGACCGAGCTGGTATGCTGGTGATAGCTAGGTGGCGGCAATTTTTTCGGTTTTTTATTCTATTTTTTTTTTTTTTGATGAGAGTACTCACTCTGTCGAATAATCGAGAATGCCATGTCTTGATTAGAATAGATATATAAACTTTGCTATGTTTTCGCAACCCTATCTTCTGTTTGTGTCCCCTTGCCTGCCAGAATGCTGACACACGGCTCTGTATCCCTCCCTAAGCTCAACTACAGAATCTATCTGAACAAACAACTGCCTTATGATCAGCACCAAACATTAAACATTACCCCTACCGCTCGCCGCTCCGCCCGCTCACTGACTACTCCCGCTTCTCCGCTGCCTCCCACCTATTCGCGTTCTTCCTTATAACCTCCAGCGTATCATACTCGACCGGCCGGTCCATCGTCTCCATCGCCTCGCGGATCTTAACCGCCAGCATCCTCCCCGCATTGCACGCCTCGTGGCGCTGCATCGGCGTCTCGGCCTCCACGCCCGCCTCGCCCATCACCGAGTCGCTGCGGTACGTCTTCAGTGTGATGACGCGCACGTGCATAAGCAGGTCTGCGACCTCGCTGAGCGAGTCGTGCACGCTGGAGATGCGCTGCACGGCGGGCCAGTAGCCGATGGTAGAGAGGTGGCGCAGGAAGGAGCCCGTGTTGAGGAGCGTGCATTCGTCGCGCTCGGAGTCGGAGATGAGAGACGAGGGGTTGGTGGACGCGGTGCTGCTTTCGGGGTTGGCGGGGCCGCTGTGTGCTTTGCACGTGTTGAGGTTGACCATCGAGTTGGCGAGCGCGTAGGTGGTGTTGAGGAAACACTTGAGCGTTTTGGACCGCACGAATTGGATGCATTCTAGCGTGGGGGGTTAGGAACTTGTTCTGCGACAGATATCAGGTGGGTGGGTTGGGGTTGCACTTACGGAGGGCATTTGGCGGGAAGTGGCCTTCGAGCTTCTGAGTGTCCGAGCCCGGCACAAGGAGTTCGCCAATCGGGTTAACTCTGCAGTTCATCGCGAGGTGGTTCGCGATGCGCACGTAATCCTCCTCATACCCAAACTGGTATGCAACGAACATCCACTGCTCGAAGCCGGGCTGCAGGATCTTCTCGCGGTGCAGGCTGCTCCACTTCTCGTGGAAGGGCCGCAACACCTCGGTGCACTCGTACCGGTTGCAGATCAACGCCAGCTGCAGCAGCTGCTCGAAGCTCAGGTCCAGCGTCACGGTGTTGAACTTTAGATGGGCGACCCGCATTAGCAGGAGCATCATATCCGGGTCGTCGTCGGGGAGATGAATCTGTCTTCTGCCGAGCCGCCACACGATCATGGACGCTTTCGAGACGAGTTCGGCCCAAACGGGACTCAGGAGACGGACGTTGTCGGCTGAAACGAGGAATTTGCACGGGCCGTTGCCGTTGGCTTCGCTGCCGACGATCAGGGCGAGGGTGCCTCTTGGCTCGACTTTGACTGAAGCGCAGTATGCCGAGGAGCGAACGCTGTTGGTACGAACTTCGGATTCGGGGAGGGCTGTGATGGGGGTTGTGGTAGATGTGGGTGCATCTGGGGCTGTAGAACCATCGACATTGTTAGGCTTGCCGGGCTCGCCTGCAGTAGAGTTAGTAACCGGTTTATGTCCAACGTTCGGTGGGTCTAGCAGCGAAAGAGTATGAGAAGGTTCTCCGAAGAGCTTGCTGGTGATGGAACCGAGATCGACAGGGAGACGTGCGTGGCGCATGCTTCCGTGTCACTGACGAAACGAAGCGAAGTATAGATGAACAAGAACGAACGAGGGGTGATAGTGATAACGGGCAACACAAGCGATGAGAAGAGACGACTGACCGGTTGTAAAAGGAGCGTGGCTCATCGGAGAACTATCCAATACGTGCGAGTGCCGAGCAAACCTATGATAGTCGACTTGCCGTTCCTCCATCGGCACGGTGCTCACTGGACGATTTGGGACGTATATACTGAATGATGGCTCCTCCCGGGCTGGTCGCCGCATTCTCTGGAACATCGTGCTAGCAGGCGCGACTGCGGCGCGCTGATGGTGGTATGATGTTTTGTTGGTTTGCGGCGCAGGATATCAGGTTCTGGCAAAAGAGAGAGGTCCGGAGAGAAAATGTGTGGAGACGAAGACAGCGAAGAAGACGCTATGTACAGAAATATATTTGTTGTGAAATTTTTACTTATTGTTGTGCGGAAAAGAG
The DNA here is from genome assembly GCA_011032825.1 of Massariosphaeria phaeospora. Lineage (NCBI taxonomy): Eukaryota > Fungi > Ascomycota > Dothideomycetes > Pleosporales > Massariosphaeria > Massariosphaeria phaeospora. Next base: position 328,839 of record JAADJZ010000029.1, on the reverse strand, counting down.
AGGTGGACAACCATGGAACGGTGCAAAATCGATGGCATTTGTTGCTGAGTTGATTGGTTTCCGGAGGTATTGTGCCCCAAAATCCAGTATCCAGATTACGCTCCTCGAATCATACAAGGACTCTGTCCATGTTGCTATGGACGACGCAAGTCCCGAACTAGAAAATCAACCCGCTTGCGGCGCGTCTACTTATGTGTGATAGTAGTTGCGCTTAACGAGCGGCACAAGGAGATTTCATAGCGTGTTTGTGGAAGTGATGATGCACAGTTGTGCAGTTTAAGGAGCCCAAGGACATGTGGCTATAATTCAGTGTTAGAGTGAACGACACCAATGTGAGATAGTTGACGGCTTGGAAGTTCGTCAGTTCCAAGTATACAACATATCATACATCGTAGTGCTTTGCCCATCCACCTGTTATACAAACCCCTCAGCACCATCTTCGACCGACTAACTATGCAGCAACCGGTGTCAGATGCCCATCTTTGTCATATTTGGCCTTGAAAAACGTATAACTCAAAGTGACAGTCTCGATGCCCTTCATGTTAAGGTCATTGATGAAGTCTGGGTCGATGTAAAAGAAGACAGGCATATCGACTGTCTCGCCTGCATTCAACCTCTGCTCTTCGAAACAGAAGCATTGGATCTTGCTGAAATATGGTGCCACTTGCCCGGGGGTGACAGAATACGTTGCTACTCCTATGATATCCTCGGACGAGTGGTTTGTCGCCGTGTAAAAGGCGAGCGCAGTCTCCCCCGGTAGCACGCGCACTTCGCGTTGTTGGGGAACAAATTTCCAGTCCAGTACATCGGAGACGGAGCCGTTGAAGGTTATGCGGATGCGCGGATGGTTTTCTACTGGCTTGAGGCGCTCGGAAGGGTCGACGGTAGAGCCGGCGCCATGCGCGGCGGACCTGACAGGCTGGCCTCCCCACCCAATTTGCTGGCATATCTACACGATAGTATTTTAGCGGTATAGACGGCGTGGTCGGAAGCGAGAGGCGCACCATCTTATAGAAAGGTACTGAGCCATAGGACAGCGCGACGGTCCCGAGTACTATGCTGAAGACATAGTTCCTTCAAGCGATTAGCTTCCGCATTGGTTTGCACAAGTGGCCCGCCCCATACATTGTTGTCCGATTCTTCTCCTTGTACTGTGCGCGCACCTGGTCCATTGACGGTACGGCACTCTGTCTGGTCTCGCTTGTCGAGTTCAAGCATCGCCGTGCGGGCCGAAATGGACTACTAATCGGGCGGGGAGTGCGCGCAAGGGGCCGGGAACAGGATGCGCAAGTCCATGGCTCGAAGAGTCGTACCGCAGAGCGTCGCAGTGGCATCGAGATGGCCATTGTGAGGGCGAGGAGGCGCGCGGAGGCGTGTGTGGCCTTCGGACGTGTGAATGGGAGAGCTTTCCGAGTGATGATGATTCGCCGCGGGGGCTCTAGCCGCTTTGGGACTCGGCGCTGCGCTCGGATCTTTTTCCGAGTTTCTTGGCCATCTGCCGTGCTGAACTATCACGTTAGTATCGTTCTCTCAACAGACCATTCCCCAGGCGCATGCGCTCTGTAAACCGCGAGAAGCTTCATATACTAGACGCTATACGATGGCCGAGATATTGTGCGGTGTCTGCAATTCCGAACCGAAGAAATACAAGTGTCCAACGTGCTCAGTACCTTAGTGCGTACGCCCTCCACACGCGCCTACATTTACTGACACAGTATAGCTGCTCTATAGCATGCTTCAAAGAGCACAAAATCACACATCCAGTCTCAGACTCTAATCCCCCAACACCTGCGCCACCACTCGAGTTGCCTCAACCACCCGCTCCCGAACCCCCTCCAAGATACCTGCGAAAGAAGATCGACTTCTCAACGCTCGCTACGAGCCCCAGGTTCCGCAATCTCCTGGAAGCGAATCCCGCAGCTCTGCCGTTGCTGCAGCGCATCTACGCTGCAACGATCGAGCCAGAGCCGGACGACAACCCAGCTTGGCGTTCCGGCAATTACCGAGGCGGAAGGGGTGGGAGGGGCGGTGGTTATCGTGGGCGGGGAAGGGGACGCGGAGGGCGCTGGGGCGGAGGCTCGCAACCTTCTAGATGGACACAGAAGAAAGGCGACGCCGATGCGATGAGGATGTTGAAGGGTTTAAGAGAGGGGAGATCAGGCGATACTGAGCAAGATATAATAAGCGAGTTTGTGGCTCTTGTCGAAGATATGTTTGGTAACAAAGAAAAGGCAGCAACCCAACAGGAGGGAGAGGAAACGGAGATAAGCTGAACACAGACTCAGTCTCTTGGTACACGTTAAAGAATATACCTTGAAACGAATGGGGGCAAACTACGATGTATCTGATCCGGGGACAGGTGTCAGGCCGCTGGATTCGCCTACTGTAATCATCCAGAGTAGATGAGGCAGTGGCTATTCGTCAGATTCATGTGGAGCGGGAAGATTGACTGAAGTGAATTCAGCACTGCGCAGCTTGCTTTCGTGCATGTGGGGATGGAAAGCAAGCTCTCGAGAGGCTAGCTGTTTTGGACATAGCCTGACAGCGTCTTGCCACATCAGCCATCCTTCCACCACCATTCGGACCGAAAGCGATACACAGCACTCAGAGTGCAGGCAGAAACATCAATGGAACGCATTCCCCCAAAGAACGACGCAACAGATTGGCAGCACACAGCCGCTCTGCTTGACTATGATACGGATGACGAGTCACCAAGCACATAAACGATCTGGTACCACATATGTATACTGTGCGACAACTCTACTACTGTTGCACATATGCATACAAACTTCCGACAAATTCCACCACCTATCTCAATATGCGATCCTTGGAAAGATGTTGCTACAGAGTCGTCAGAGAAGTCCTGTGTACGATCCGTGAACCTCCGGTAACAATCAAGACGCAAAGATGTTGTGAGCACAACATTCCCAGCCGTTCTGGTCTCTCGTTATCTGTGAGTTGCGCTTGTGCGGACAAACGCTCACAAATTCTTATGTCCGGATAGTCTCAGGTCTTCATGGTGGAAATGGGGACTGTTCCTGTGGTCGGATACACAGGGTTACAACATTACCGTGGAGGATGAAAGAGTAACGTTAATTATCTACTACATATCGCGTAGGCTGCGGTATTCTTAAGGTGGGGCTGCCGATCCAAAGGCTTGGTACCGCCACGGAAGTAGAAGGCATCAAAGTTATCCTATTCGGCGGGACCCGATGGTGTTCCGCTTGGTATCGAGCATATGAGCCCCAACGATTCCCAAGGGCTAGTGTTGAGAAACAAAATAGCGCGGGATCTTGAGTACGAGCCATTGGATGTCGTTCTTCATTCTGGACAAAGCTAACGAGGCTTGTCGCAATGGGTTCGCAAAAACCTTCCATATTTGAACTGAGTGGAGATTTCCACGAGTATGGCTCAGGTGAGCTCAAGTCGACGACATATTTCTTGGTCGGCCTGTGAGACCAACGGAGAAACAAAGCAGGCAGCATCCAATTGACGTACGACATGGGACCCCGAACCATGATTTGCTGGGTTTGCGGAACGTGGGTACATCGCGTTACACCGCAGAGTCTACTTTGATAGGCCATCTCAGACTCGGGTTCGGCGCCAGAGGTTACACCGACTACATCGTGGTCTTTTCTCCGACCTGGTCAAGACATAATATATCCATACTTTGAGAAGAAGAAACGCAACGTGACCCAGACACGTTCGCCTTACCCTCCAAAGCTCAGAGAGGACAGCAAGGGGTCCGGACAAGGCGAGATGTAGCAAGGTTAGATTTGCCACCCGCATACGCAATGCCACTTACAGCGAGTCAGTCATGAATGTGGCGGCGAGTAAGGTCTCGACATCCGCTTGCCACATTAGACGTAATGAGGCTCGTGCTCTATGGTGTTAGCGAACCCGACGCCGCCGTGAAGACATCATCTCTCCAAGGGTATTTTACCCTGCTGATTGGGTAGATCTATTCGCTCATGATAATCACATGGCTCCTACGCGGATCACCGGCAATTCAAGGACTTTGAAGTGGCTTCTATCCTACTGTCGAGAGCACGATGGGGGATGATGTAGTCAGTAATCGTTTTCATCAGCGATCTCACACCGCTATTACAGTGACAGAAGTTTAGGAAGTCGGGTCGGAACGCCACGCAACAAAAGCTTTCCTGTCCCCCGACCCATCACTGTCAGACTCAAGAATAGCTGGGATTGTGGTACTCCGCGCGTCGTGTCACAAGGAAATGCCGATATTAACTTGTGCTCGGATTTCGGGCGTCCAGATATATGGAAAGAATGACAGGGCATGTAGTAGACATATCGGCCTCCTCGCCTCCACCGACATTCGTCTATTGTCGATGATCCACGATTAACGTTCATCTCACCGCTGTTCCCACACCACAAGATATCACTGGTGAAAGACTTGCACATCAACCCAGTATCTCTCCAAATATCGCTCCATGGCTTCCACATCCGAATCATCCTTCAAACCGCCACCAGTCGTCGAATGCGTCTCCCAGTCCCACTGTCTCAGTTTCGGTATGAAGGTCTATGTCGCCAACAAGATATGCGCCCATTGCCTCAAGAGCCACGACCTCCAGCAACTCCGCGCCTGGGCGAACGATAACGTCGAAGCACTCGCCCTCATCGAAGAAGAGCTCGGCCGGAAACACACCGCGAAACGAAACCTCGAAGCACACGGTCGGTACCTTTGCGCGTTCGAGGACCCCGATTTTGAGCACTGCAGGTGGCGTCAGTCTGATTTGAACTTGCGAGATGCGAGACGTACGTGTTTGGTTGTGCGGCGTAAGGGCTTGGCTTGTGGTAGGTGCTGGGAGAATCATTTAAAGAAGATTGCTGTTGTGCAGTACTTTACGCCGTGGGGGTTGTGTCATGAAGAGGGGGATAGAGTGGTGGCGAAGACTAAGGAGGGGGATGGTGCTGCGAAGGAGGGGGAGGATGAGTATGGGGATCTCGAGGGGTACGACGAATCTTTGTCATGAAGAGTCAGAGGGGGCATTGGGTTCAGAGTGAACATTGCACGGGTCGCACAGACAAGACTACGAGTATTTCGGGTGCAACATTGTGGCCTGGTATTCGAGGCCTGCAGGTCGGCATGCCATAGAGATGATTTCTCAAAGCTGAATTGTAAGCAGGCATGATGAACGCGAGCGACGACCTTGCGACCGCTTTCTTTCCGACGGAAAATATGGTACACGTTACCATATTCTCACTTGGACACTTGGATTCGCAACTAAAATCTTATTCTGATCATGCATATGCGGGAGAGAGAGGAGTGCGCGTTCTAAAAAAGAATGCACCTCGAAGGGAGTGGCGGACAAGACCATCTTTCCTTCCACATAACACATCTGCAACTATCTTTCTTACCATTCAGCAAAACATTTACAAGATTTTTTCACGACACTATCCTCAGCCAACAGCAGTCTCTTCTCCCATACATCACTGGCGACATTATTGCCTTCTGCAATTGCAGGTCATCTATCGTTACGACTTTATGCTCGGGCCATATTTCAAGATGCAGAATGAAATCGAGCCGTGCCCATTCATTAAGATCGGAAAATGCCAGGACGGGAACGCCGGCAAAGTTACAGACGAGACAGGACTGTGCCACATGTGCATATGGACACACCCCTACATCATGGACCAACATGCCCGCGAGGCCGATGACAAAGAGTTAGAACGGCTGGTACTCAATTCCAGGTATAAGGACCTAGAAGCATCTGTTGAAGGGGCGTTCAGCTGCATAACTCGGCAGCCAGGATATTGGCTATGGGAAATGGAATGGTTTCGGACCTTCGAGCCCGCTACTTTAACGCCTTATTGTGAATGGACCGAAGGGCCCGCCACAATATGCGATAACTGCCGTCCACAAATAAAAGACTTCGACAAGTACTTCTTCGCCGATGGCGATCTGAAATTCAAGTGCGCCCTCGCCGACCCGCGCTACACTGGTCATCCGTGGTACCGACGTTGGAAGCCTGCGGACAACTGTACAGACAATGCGGAAGAGGGGAAAGTGTGCATGAATTGCAGAATCAGACTTGAACACTCATGGATAACGACTAGTCCGGTTACTTCGATGGAGGAGAGTAGACAAAACGCGCTCAAGCTGGCGGACAAGCGTCTGTTTGATCGGTACTTTACTATTTGGGAGGTGACGCCGTACGACCCTATCCGCAGTTTTGTCTGATGGACAACAACAACAACAACAACAACAACAACAACAACAACAAGATGAACGGACAGCCCGAGACCGTATTAAGCTTTGGATTCTGACGTAACACCCGGACGGCGGTGGATACCAAGCTCCGATGTCATCTTTACCTTTTCTTTGTATTTCCAGTTATTGTTTCTCTCTTCAAGTTCTGGTCATTCTCGGTGGGATGGCGTTTAGAGTATGTGAGCAATTCCTTATTGTGCGCCTGGAGCGCGATACCAATGCATTCGTTGTACTTCTTCTTCTGACTTTTCTCATGGCGTGCGCCGATCTCTAAACACGGTTGCATGTGGCATCATTGAGCCTTGACGCCGTTGCTGTACGGTAGTGAGAGTCATGTCCGTCACTCTGTCGAGGCTTTCCTATAGTTCGTCCTCGCCGCATAAGGTGTCATATCGAAATTGCGACCGACAAGAGCTGGGGCCATTTCCATTCTCTTAGACGGTAGGGCGTTGCGTTGCTTAGTCTGTAGCAATGGTTCCTCTCGAGAAAGTTATCAAACCGCTCCTTTTCTGCGTCAGAAGGTATAACATTGTCGAAATATATGGTAGTGCCTAGACGATGGAAACGTTCATATATTAGAGATGGGGTTGAAGAGGTGGCGCCGATGGGTATGTGGATGCGGAGGGGCACGATGCAGCGGTGTCGAAAAGTCAGAAGGGCCATTGGGTTCAGGGTGGACATTGCATAGGTCGCACAAGACTCGTGGGGATTTCTGCTCAATGCACGCGCTACCTTAACGGCACACTCACGACTCGAATTTCATGCAGTCACATACGTCCATCAGCGTCTGATGCTCTCACGACGTTCTCTAGTACGCAGTTCATCAAGGGGCATTTTCCAGCCACCTCGCGAATCACGAAACTGTACCTTCTTGTCCTGCTCGACTGTTCGCTCAGGTCCACTCGTTCCTCGCATTGACTATAGGCGCAGGTATCCAATCGGTCATGTCACTATGGCACGGCTTAGTGCAGTCCTTCCCGAGCTCGAGCTCTGATGCCACGTTCTTTCCCAGCGCCTTCCGATACACCGCGTCTTACACGTGCCACCTTCGACGAACGAGCACGGAGTCGATACTGCCACACCCAGCTTCGATGACTCTACAATGGCACTTCGAGTGGCCGCTAGATGTCCCTCGCCTCATCGTCGTCATTCCAGCACTATCGGAAGGCTCATACGTAGTGGTACATGGACCACTATAGGACGCGGCCGCAGGAGAAAGCATGCGGCGTAGCTCATTACCGTTACGTGTCGCGGTATTGACTCATATACGAGGGTTCGAGCGGTGCCGAGTCACTATCGTGGAGTGTATAACAGTCACCGCGCTATCTGGAAGACAGGATGGAGGTTGGGTATAAAGAGCTCGTCCACCGACGTACTCTCTCCTGCTATCCACACCGAACATCAAACACTCTATTCATCAACTTTGGATACTCAATCTCTCAACACTGCTCTACTCCACGGTTACTTCAAGGCTGTCAAATCTAACAAATTCGAACGAACACCTACGATCCGCACCGAAGTCGAACCCTCAAATCTCTGCCGATCCTACACCTTCAGATAATCAATCACAACTCTCTATAGTCCTCACGATGGCTTGCGCATTCGCCGGCGATTGCGAGGCGAAATACACCAAACCAGCTGGGTATGCCTGTGACACGTGTGCGTATCTTCACAGTTGGGTGTTAGAGGAGAAGAAGTTGGCGCCATTTTTATCTGAGGACGCTAGGGCTAGGATTGTGCAGTTAGCACGGGACAAGAAGAACAGGAATATGAACTGGTGTGCCACCGAAGACGATGAATACCAGGGTGCAGCTTGGCAGAAGCCATTCAGGGCACGGCTAAAGGAGCGAAAAAATAAAAAATGCGACCCTACATCAGTAGACAAGGGCGAGCTATGTGCGTCATGCAAGATCGTAGCCGGCGGCTGGTACCAAGGACGTTTCCATGAGGGGCGCGTGCGGCATTATTGTGTCTTGAAACATCAAGAAGCGCCTGAAGTGTTCAAGACGAAGCAGATGCCCCCAGTTGGCGCCCCATGCGCACCTGTTAGGGAACAATCGGAGATATGTGAGATTTGCCAGAAACACTACAGGAACCACGATGCGGCTCTACTCGCCACGTGGTTCGAGGACTCCAATGGGAGGATGCGGCTGAATGGCCCCGCCAGGCACGGTTTTGGATTCTTGTTCTAGCTCCATCTCTTCCACGACTCTTTCTTTCGAATTTTTTGGGAGATTTCGGACAATCCCAATGGCCGTATCCAACCGCCAGAAGGCTCAGGAGAATGACTGGATCGAGCGGTGACGGCCTGGTGGCTCCTTATCCTTACCTATTGGACTCTCAATTCTTTCTTCCCTTGGACCGGTTTCTTTTGTTATATTTTGGGCGTTCTCTTTACTCGACGGCCCTTTCCTAGGTCCGATACCTTTTTGTCTTGACAGGTTGATGGGAATTTCTTTTGGATCACAACGGTGCTCTCTGGGTGTATTTCCGGACATACCCAAGGTGCTCATTTATGCCTCTTTCTTTCTGTTGTATTAATTCATCCTACGGGGTGGAATGGTTCGGTCTTGGTTTCTATCTGTAGTATTTGTTCCTCTCCTTAACTTGTTGTACTGTTTACTGGCTTCGATTTTTCCTACTTTAGATAGTCTGTTATCCCATAGATTTAATAGTATACCATTCTATGAGAAGCTCTCTTGAAGCCATACCTCAGACGGGATGTTCCGCTGACATCGGGTTGACACACGTACCTTCCTACTGCGACGAGGAAAGTCCTCTGATACTGCCCTTGCAGTACCCATACCCCGAAAATGGAAAGTCAGCCTGGATCCAGCCCGCAAATATTCTGGAGCTCCATCTTCGCCTCTCCACCAACTTTCTATATCGCCATCATCGCATACACGTCTATCGCTTCATTACAGTCGCTTCACCCATCATCTTAGCTCTATCGAATACATCATCCAGTCGTTATTATCCGTACCTCAGCATGGGTCCGATCAAGAACCTCATGCGCAAGATGATGGGTCGTCCCCAGGGGTTCCATCGGATCGGAAATGGTAACAATGACGACGAAACGGACGCTGTGGATGAACACCAGAACATGTGCGTTATCCATGGGGGTCCGAGGAAAGACTGTGCCAAGTGCAAGGATCCGAATCAACACTGTCCCCAATGCGGCGGGTTAATTCCATCCATCGGCGAGGCAGTCAAGCTGTGCCCCAACAGCCAGTGCAAGAACGTGACGGACACGAAACGACTTCGTTGTCTCCGCTGCCACGGACCGGATCTTGTTGTCGCTTTCAAGTGCCGTAGATGCGGGTTTGTCTGGCGGAAGAAGGGCGCTGAAGTATGGACATCCTCACACACGCTCTTGATGGCGCTGATATCTCTAGGAATCTAAGCCGCACTCCGGATGGATCTTTCGCAAGTGTGGTATATGCTCTCGAACAAGATTCCTCGGCAGCAAATGTCGGAATCCTAGGTGCGCGACAAACCCTCGGCCGCTGCCTACCGCTGGCCATGCAGTCCAGCCTCAAAGTCCTCACCCCCTATATGATTCGTTTTCGCGTCGAGACGGGAGAAGCTTAGCATTTTGGGCTGGGCCTGGGTCACTATTGCCTCCATCATCGGGCGTTTCTTGAGAATTGTTATACGCGTGTTTCGTACATTGAGCAACCAGACCATGTCCTCATATAACAAGGCGTTGCTCTAGTGTCAGGAGGGATATCATGTACATAAGATGCGTTGCAGTGGCTGATGGCGGATGGGAGTCGGAGCATGTCGGCATCTCGGTGTCAGGCCAGCAAGCTAGTTCCGATCGGTAGCTAGTGCGGGTCAGGCGTCTCCGACCGCGGCCAGATTGTTGTCATTGTCATCGCAAGTAAATTATCCGACTAGACTCCCTCTTCGACGTCCCGTCTTGCCGTCCGTGACTCATTCCAGTCGCCCGCGTGCTATATAAGAGTGTCTGTTCCCCGTCACCAAGTTGCCAATTCCAATTGACCGTTTTTCCCAACCTTGCACCTTACACCCCCCGCACCGCGACACCATGGACGGAATCAAGAAAACGTTCGCACAATGCAAGAAGGAGGGCAGAGTATGTCCACCCGCCCAGCAGCTCAAGGAGAAGAAGAGACTAAAAGCGACAGTCGGCCCTCGTTACCTACGTAACGGCGGGCTACCCCACCGCTGAAGACACGGCCGACATCATGCTTGGAATGGAGGCCGGTGGCGCAGGTACCTCCCCACAACTCAGTTGCGCGGGATTACCAATTGACGCATGCAGACCTAATTGAGCTGGGCATGCCCTTCACCGATCCAATTGCCGACGGTCCTACGATCCAGAAGTCGAATACTGTATGTTGACTCATTCGCCACACCCCCGCATTCGAGCACGGCCTGACCATATACTACACAGCAAGCCCTGAAGAACGGAGTGACGACCGAAGGATGTCTCCAAATGGTCCGGGACGCGCGCAAGCGTGGCCTCAAGGCGCCTGTGCTGTTGATGGGGTACTACAACCCGTTGTTGAGCTACGGAGAAGAGCGCATGCTGCAGGACGCGAAGGAGGCCGGTGTCAATGGTTTTATCATTGTTGACCTGCCCCCCGAGGAAGCGTTGCGCTTCAGGAACTTCTGCGCAAGCTATGGGTGAGCATCAATTGCCGTCTAGATGCTGCTTTGTATTGACATCGTCTTAGGCTCTCATATGTCCCGCTTATCGCTCCGGCGACGTCGGAGCATCGCATGCGTGTCCTTTGCAAGATCGCCGACTCCTTTATATACGTCGTTTCGCGCATGGGCGTCACCGGTGCGACCGGCACGATGAACGCTGCTCTCCCGCAACTGCTCGAGCGAGTTCACAAATACTCTGGCAACATTCCTGCTGCGGTTGGGTTTGGCGTCAGCACACGAGACCACTTCCTAAGTGTTGGCAAGATTGCTGAGGGTGTGGTCATTGGCAGCCAGATCGTGAACGTCATTGCCGAGGCAGATCCAGGCCAGCGCGCGAAAGCGGTCGAGGATTACTGTGACAAGATCTGCGGGAAGAGCAGTTGGTCGCAAACAAGAGAGGTGGGAATTATTGAGACTTTGGCCGAGGCGAAGGAACCGAATGGTGTGCACGTTGATAAAGTAATCACAGATGCGGATACGCCGAATGGTCCCGGACTAGCTGATCAGATCGAGGCCTTGAACACAGACGAGCCCAGCGACGAACACGCAATTCCACCTCGATTTGGCGAGTTTGGAGGTCAGTATGTGCCAGAATCGCTCATGGATTGCCTCAGCGAACTGGAAAAGGGGTTCAACGAGGCAAACAACGATCCGAAGTTCTGGGAAGAGTACCGATCCTACTACGATTACATGGGACGACCGGGCCATTTACATCTTGCAGAACGTCTCACGGAGCACGCTGGTGGGGCAAACATCTGGCTGAAGCGCGAGGATCTGAACCATACTGGAAGCCACAAGATCAACAACGCGCTAGGCCAAGTCCTCGTGGCCCGGAGACTCGGGAAGACCGAAATTATTGCAGAGACTGGTGCTGGACAACACGGCGTGGCGACCGCTACAGTCTGTGCCAAGTTTGCCATGAAATGTACCATATACATGGGCGCAGAGGATGTCAGGCGTCAGGCGCTGAATGTGTTCCGTATCAAGCTACTCGGCGCTCAAGTTATTGCTGTTGAAGCCGGTTCGCAGACTCTTCGCGACGCCGTCAACGAAGCTCTGCGGGCTTGGGTGGTGGATCTCTCGACGACTCACTACATCATCGGCTCCGCCATTGGTCCGCATCCCTTCCCGACCATCGTCCGGACCTTTCAGTCAATTATCGGAAACGAAACAAAACAGCAGATGCAAGAGAAACGCGGGAAGTTGCCCGATGCAGTGGTAGCCTGCGTTGGTGGTGGTAGCAACGCAGTCGGCATGTTCTACCCGTTCGCGAATGACCCATCCGTCAAGCTCCTCGGTGTGGAAGCTGGCGGAGACGGTGTTGATACGAATCGCCATAGTGCGACCTTGACAGGCGGCACGAAAGGCGTGCTCCACGGAGTACGTACCTACGTCCTGCAGGACAAGCACGGCCAGATCAGCGACACGCACTCTGTCTCAGCTGGTCTCGACTACCCAGGCGTCGGACCCGAACTGTCCTCCTGGAAGGACAGCGAGCGCGCCAAGTTCATCGCCGCTACCGATGCCGAGGCCTTCATTGGCTTCCGCCTGATCTCTCAGCTCGAAGGCATCATCCCAGCGCTCGAGACTGCTCACGCCATTTTTGGTGCCGTGGAGTTGGCGAAGACTATGTCCAAGGATCAAGATGTTGTTATCTGCGTTTCTGGTAGAGGTGATAAGGACGTGCAGAGTGTCGCGGAGGAGTTGCCTAAGTTGGGCCCTAAGATTGGATGGGATCTACGCTGTGAGTACGCTGCTTTACTGATGAGGTGCGCGATGGCTGACCTTTTCTTCACAGTTTAAACGACGTTAGATCCTGGCCGCGTTGTGTTTAGGAACCTCGTGTTGAGCATTTCGTGACTCTTCGCACATAACGGGTCACTACAAAGCTAGCAATCGGAGATAACTTCGAGCTAATTTGACAATGTCATCTCTCATCTGTTACGTGTCCTTGATGTGTTATTGCAGTAAAGAGGTACTAGAAACGAGTCACGCGTCAATATCTGATTGAATCGTTCGTTCTCGTCTCACTTAGCCACTCGGCTGTTGACTGCCCTCGAGTCCCTATCGTGGTTGGTATATCCTGTCTTTCAGTGGGAAGCTTGTCGAACCAATGTCCGCGCTAATCCTTCTGTTCTCTCTCCTAAATGACGTTAGCCGTCGGAACCGTCACGATAGCCCTCTATCTAGAACCCCATGGCGGTAGGCGAGAGGGAGTGTTTGACGCACGCTTAGGTTTGCCGGTTGCTTCCAGCGCACGAGTTTCGTCTCTAGCTGCTCGTGTTGCGGATCCATTCTTAGCACTGATTGCTGGGTCGAGAGTGAGTGTCTGCGTCGGTTGTTGTCACATCAGTTGAACTACTCCTGATTCATGTGGTTTGTGTCCGACTCTGAGATGGCGTGAAATACTATTACGTTGCCAGTTGCTGCCGTCAGCTGAGGTGTCGAATGATCTTGCTGCTTTTGCTCTCGCTGCTGTGAGTTGAGTGAGCGTGTCATCGGTTCTCGACTACTTCCTATCGGAGATGCGATTATTACGGTTCGAGTGGTCGAATTCTTAGAGGGACGGCTCTGTGGGTAAACAGCTATATCATCAGAACTACAACACCAGTGTCTGGGTTTGTTACCTGGGTGCTGACAGCGTCTACTTCGACTGAGCGCTGTCACACGCTTCCACTTCTGGTGGTTTTGTAGTCAGGCGGGTTCTAGCAGAAGGGTGAAACGAATACTAAGCCGCAGTCGAGATTGTACCAATGTCGTAAATCCAAGCCCGTATTTCCATTAAAGAAACACGTAGCTGTTTAGTCAACGTGGCCTTTCCGAGCATGTCTATATCCAGTGACGGAAAAACAAGCCTGTACCTTGTAGTGATGAGTGAGTCTCATGCGCTGGGAACTAAGCTACAATGCGAGCCATACATATAACCACACTCTGAGAAGCGTCAGCTGGAGTAGGTTTCACCTAAACAGGATGAGCAGGATTGAGTCAGAAAACCACGAACGAAAGAAAAGACAATCATGAAAGCAGATGGAACCAATGTAGAGAGGGAGCATGCAGAATGCAGGTAGAAAGACGAGATCCCTGATTGATTGCTCTTGAGCGTATGGTAGGTCCTGGCGAACGAACTCATTACTTGATTGCTAGACTTTCGAGAACTTTGCCACAGGCACAAGTGAGAAAGGGGATTTGAGCGTTCGATAGCGGCGGAATGGGCGCACGTGGCCGTAGTGGCCCAACGGGCGCCCAGACCCACTTAAACCCGGTTGAGGAACAGGAGGACGCGGACAAATTTAGACTGCAAGCGAGATGATTGCATTTTGAGTCGAACTTTCCGCGGAATCAGATATTTCTCCACGGGATGAGATATCGACCGTTTTGAAGACTTGTCGAGATTGTACCTGCAGTCTGGTGATTGATGTTGCGTTGGTAGTGGGGTAGTTAAGTAATAAGGACACCTAGCGAGGTGCGCCGAATCAAGCATGTCCTCAACATGCCCGGAGTAATTGGCTGCTTGATGTATACTGCGAGATAGACTACATGCAGGTGTGCGGAATCTCGCGTCGTCATGTGACATGCACGCCGAAAACTCCTGCACCCAAGCTATTGGATCTCGGGCAGCGATGTACATTTCTGCCGAATGCTCATGCCTACGGAGAAGAGGATAGACAGCTCGAAAACAGCTGGACGGGGTAATTAATTCCTTGGCAGCGGACAGCCTGCATTCGGCGGGTCTTGAGTGGCTCACTTGCCCCGTGTTCTGAGGAGCCGCATATGCATCTTTCTAGCAGTTGCAGACCAGCCACCGACGCCGCAATGCGCAAAAAGAAAAGAAAACTTCAAATCTATGACCCTCCCGACTTTTAGGCCCTGCCGTTATGCATTACAATGATGAAGAAAGCAGCCGTCCGCTGAATTGGGTATGTGTGTCTTGGGGGACGATGCTGATGCGTCGACCGAAGTTGCGGAATGAGATTCTTCATCCCTCCAGGTCTACCGCTGCATGGTACATCGGTCGAGCGCGTCAAGTAATTCAGGTCGGTCGGCCAACGCCTGTCGAGCTTGCGTGTATGTGAACCACTGCCGCGACCGCTTGTGCATCTCGGGCCACTGAGACTCTTGCTTCTCGACAACGGCCTCGAAGAAATGATAGGATGCTTTCGGAGCTTGCGTACTGAGCTGGTCCGGTCGTCGCCGCTCTGGTAGGATGCCGAGGTCGAATTTGATGCTGCAGATGATACCAGCTTCCTCCCACGCCTCGCGCTTGGCTGCATCTTGCGCGGTTGCTTCGTCGGTCTCCCAGCCGCCTTTGGGGAGCACCCAGCCGCCGCGCCGGGACGACTGGATGAGTAGAACGTAGAACTTGTCGGAAGAGAGCGGGACAACTCCTGCCACTAGCCGCTCGCCTTGGGCGCCGTAGCCTGCACACAAAGGGGTTAGCCAAGTCTCTAGAACAAAACGATTTTGGGGGAGAAGCAATAGACTGAGAGGAAGGGGCCATGGCCGTCTTGTGAGTGTACTCACGTTGGTTGACACGGCCGGTGCGGGACTCCATGGTGAGCTGCTGCTGCTGCTGCGTGGCCGCCATAGTCGACGCGAGGTACCTGGGTACTTCGCCGAGCAGCGTAGGCAGGCGCGGCGGCTCGCAGACTGTCCGGCTGATCCGACGAATCAATCGGAAAGCGCAGAGAGAGACCCGGGCGGACAGCAGAGGGCGCACGGGGAGCTGAAGGAGGGGGCGAGCACGAGGGGTAGAGGCGGAGGCCTGAGGGAACTGACCAAGCGTGGTGGACGCAAGGGAAGTAGAAGGCGTGGGCTGACGCTCAGTCCCGCGGGGGACGGGGCTGAGGATATTGGAAGGACCTGCGCAGAGGGAAGAGGGAGGGCATCGTGGATCGTGTAGGTGTTTTAGGGACTTCGAATCAGGGCGCGGTAAAAAATGTGGGAGACTAACAGAGCGCGCGGGCTGGGGGTCGCAGCGTCACTGCCCAGGTGCCCGTGCCCGACGAGGCGCGCCAAGGCCTGGGGGAGGCAGCGGCGGCCGACACTGGGCAGTGGGCAGTGGGCAGCGGCGTGAAGCTCTGCACTCTCGCCGTGACGCGGGCGCAGCGGGGGCAGCAGAACCCCAGCGGCGCACACCGACGCGCAGTGCGCCAGTAGAACGGCCTGGCGAGCCCCCGTGAAGCTGCAGCCCCGATCGCTGGAGGGCGCCGTGCTGCGCCTGTAACCCGCCCGCTCCCCTTCCTCGCAGAACCGCAGAACCGCAGCAGCACCACCATCTCCGCTGCCCCCTAGGACCACACCACCCGCCGTGATCCCCCACCGCGCTGCACCCGCACCCGCACCGCACCACGCAACACCGTCCCAGCGCGCGCCAGACCGACCGCTGAGCCCGTGTGCGCGCGGCATCCGGGCGTGCTATTACTCACACCTCCGCCCTCTCCACCCACTCCCTCGAGCTGTCGTCGCGACACAGCGCCGCCCCCGGCCCAAGTCACCCCCACCGCCTATACGCTCGCTCCCACGCTTATGCTGCAATCATGCAGTCCCTTGTGACGCCTTGCGGTAAGTCTTGCTCCAACCACCGGTCTTGTCTGGCGCTCGTGGCCACCTGGCTGGATAGCGACGTCTCTGCTATGGCAAACCGACCGCGGACAGCCTCTCCCGATTCCTGCGTCTTCGAACAAGGTGCTGATGTTTTTCCCCTCTGAATTAGGCTACAGTAGTGAGAGCTGCGGATACTGCAAAGATGCCTCGTCCGGCCGGCGCAATCCCAATTCTCGTATGTGGCCATGTTCTCTCCTCCCCCATCTAGCTGCGTTCTCCGTCTGCCTGCAGGCCTCTGCCTGAGCGACGCCGGAATAGCGGCATGATTAGCATCGTCAACGGCCCCACCGACACTCCCACGCTCAATTGATGTTCCGTCAACATCTCGCGTCCACTCCAAGCCTCTCCCACGTTCACGTGCAAATCCACAGCCAAACCTGCGGCCAAGCGCCTGAACGTCGTCTGGAGGAGCATTTCCACCCGCGTGGTGACACAAACCCGGGACTGTTCAGTCACAAATCTTATCTGCATACTACGTCACGGTTCTTCACAATGCCCCGTCACCGCTTCAATTACTGTCAGGCTTGAAGGTCGTAGCGGGTAGAGTCGGGGCAAAGGCGGCCAACTCCGGTGCTGACTTACCACATATTCAGGATCGAGTTACTACATCAAATCAAAAAGCTTGACGGTCGAAGTCTACCAGGGGCTAGTAGATCGAGGTTGGAGACGGTAAGCGAGCCTCCCAACCGTCTGCACGACATAGTGCGGATACGGCGAGAAAGCTCCCGCACAACAAGCCGAGAGATCCGCCATTAACGGTATTGTGTAGATCTGGCACCATCCTTTACAAACCGGATGTTCTTCGACACTGCTGTCCGCACTACACGATCCGGTTAGCAACCAACATCCCACGCCAAAATGACTTGCTTATACAGGCATAGACTTCCCGCAGATTGTTTCACCCCCGGGAAAGAGCACCGTCAGGCCATTAACAGATGGAATAAGTTCGTCTTAGGCGAACAGTACATTAGAGAGGCTGCGAAGCTATACCCGAAGTCGAAAAAGTAAGTAGCCGCAAACTTACACATCCCACGCCTCTAACCGGGGATCAAGGGACAAAGCGCGGCTGAAAAATACTTTTGATCTAGTTGCCGCTATTCACGAGAGCGAACATGAACATGTCAAGCGTCCCCCGGAGCCCGCCCATCGATTCGAGGTGACACTTGAGCCAGACGATTTCACGCAAGAAAAGTTTGAATTGTTTCGCGATTATCAGCAGAACGTTCATCACGATGAGCCGTCGCAGGTGTCCCCGAATGGCTTCAGACGCTTCCTGTGCGACTCACCTCTGCAGCGCAGGATCTTAGATGCAGACGGACAGCCGCAAAATCTTGGGTCATATCACCAATGCTATCGGCTTGATGGACGCCTCATCGCTATGGGCATTCTAGACTTGCTACCCCACTGTGTCAGCGGAGTCTACTTCCTTTATCATTCCGACTTCGAGAAATGGAGTTTCGGTAAGCTGAGTGCTCTGAGAGAGACCGTTCTGGCTCTTGAAGGTGGCTACAAGTATTACTACATGGGCTACTACATCCACTCCTGTGTCAAGATGCGGTACAAGGGAGACTTTAGACCTCAATACGTCCTTGACCCGGAATCGTACGAGTGGAATCCTTTAGATGGAGAGGTCCGGCACTTACTCGACATGAAGCCTTACGTATCTTTGTCTCGAGAGCGTCGGCTCAAATACAAGGACCGAAAGTTTCTTTTTGTAGAAGACGGTAACTCAGTTGCGGACACGGCCAGCAAGGAAGATGACTATGCCGAGTATCCCTTACCCACAGCGGCAGAAAGTGGAAAGGCGGTTGAGGATGGAATGTCGCTGTTCGATCTGAAAATGCCCGGTGTAATGACAGCGGAAGAGCTCCAACAACAGGTTGCTCTCGACCAACAAAAGATCCAAATCAGGGGCCCACCTCGACCGTTGGAAGCTAGTGTAAGCTCCCTCGACCTCGTGCTCACCACGTACATGCCGACTAATTGCCAATAGAGACTAATTGCATGGGACGACGGTGATATTCGCGACCCACAATCCATTAAAGGCATCATTGCTGAACTGGTTGCCTGTATAGGGCCGGATGTCGCCCGGCGAGTCGTGATCGACTTTGGAGCGTGATTTAGTAAAGAGCTAAATGTCAAAGCTGTCTTCAGTCGAGGATCTTGTGGGGGCTTCTCAATCGTAGGTGTATTGGTTGTCACTCTGGTGAAAATAGAAGCGTGTACCCTGGCGTCTTATCTTGTAGCGTCTCTGGGGTAGAGATGGTGATGAGACATGAACTTGGGTACTGCAACATGCTACCTTGGAGAGATCTGTCTTTATTATATGGTGCTGTAGATTTCGAATATCAACTATTTCGGCGTAGCGTCCAGTCTAACCCGACTCGGGAAGGCCTCGCCGGTGCCAAGATCCGCATCAGTCCCGAGGTCAAAAACCCTCCACCTTCACCGCTTAGATGCTTCCATCTCATCGCTTCGCACCTCCGAACGTCTGCTAAAATGGCTTCTTCGGTCATTGACCTTACGATACGGCCAAGGGGTGGGTCCAGCTCCAGATCATTTCAATGGCTTCGACATTCTGACCTGTGATTCTTCTCTAGGCAAACCGATCAAAAACCTTCCAGAACTCATCACAATCGGCCGCGAAGACTCGACCTCACAGATATTCCAGAAAATTTCGGATGCTTCCAAATTCTCGGCGAATCGGCTAAGAGTTACAAAAGGCAGCGATGGGTCACCAATCCCCAATGCCACGGATGTGACGGTGCATGATACAGGCTTAAGAAACAGGAGTGCCGTGGATGTAAAGGACCTAGGTGTGTGACTATTCCGAGTCTTTCTTCCCTGTCTGATAATAGTCCTAGGGCCGCAGATTGCGTGGCGTACCGTCTTCATCATCGAGTACCTCGGACCCCTCCTCGTCCACCCACTCTTCTACTACGGCCGCCCATTGATCTATGGCACATCTACATCGCCCTCCGAACTCCAGAAACTGTCCCTCATACTGGTCATGGTACACTTCATAAAGCGTGAATACGAGACGCTGTTCGTGCACCGCTTCTCGCTGGCCACAATGCCCGCCATCTTGACCCTCAAGAATTTCGGCCACTACTGGTTCCTTGGAGGCATGAACCTTGCATACTGGACGTACGCGCCTACAGCACCCACGGCTCGCGCCTCCAATCCTCTTTTTACCTATTTCGGTCTCGCCCTATTCGTGCTCGGTGAACTCGGGACACTGTACACCCACAATGTCTTGAAGAACCTGCGCCGGCCAGGCAGTACAGACCGGGGGATCCCGCGGGGCCTCGGATTTGACCTGGTGACATGTCCCAACTACATGTTCGAGATCGTAGCGTGGGCTGGCTTTTGGCTGATCAACTGGAGCCTGAGCACCATTGTGTTTGTCGTCGTTGCCGCAATACAGATGGCATTGTGGGCGCAGAAGAAGGAGCGGCGGTATCGCAAGGAGTTCGGTGACAAGTATAAGCGGAAGCGGTTCGTCATGCTCCCGGGCATCTACTAGGCTTCCCGCCATAGTGCGGCACAGCAACGGATCCGAACCAGGGGTGCTGTAGTCGATATATCAAGTGAGCACCCGATCAGCCTGAGACAAGGCATACGGCATACAACAGAGTAAACGCAAGACCATGATGTGGTCCGGTGGCCCGCCATGTTGCCGCATAAGTATAAGTCATACAACGCAGCTTGGTAGTACAACTTCAGACTTTCAGCAACCGCTCGCACCATTCGATATTTTGTTATTGGCGGCGTTCATTGTCATGATCTATTTATCAGTGATGGCTCACGCCGCCGTCTTCTATCTAGAACCTCGCGAACTGCACAAAGCAAACCCTGCATACGCGCACTCGCGCACTCGCGCGTGGATCAAGCCACCGCCTCCAGGGCTCACCGACTGATGCATGATGCGCGGCATCAAACGATCTGCCATCCCAGCTTACGCTCAGCCTTTTTCAGGCACCTGAGATAAGGCTGCCTATTATAGAAAACAGCCCTGTGGGACAAAGCTCCTTCTTTCCTCCTTTGACACCCCTCCCACCAACCTTAGATACTCCACGCCGTACAGATACATTGCTCACCATCCTGTGCCTCGAGTCAACTCCAAGTCCGGATGCGTCTCGCAACAACACCCCGTCGTCTCCCCCCATCATCACACACCCATCCAAGCAACTCATCGTTTCTGTGTCTCTCGACTCAGCTGACTGCCAGCATTGCGAAGCCGATATGGCGAAGAAAGGATTCTGATTGGTGGCGTGGGGCGTCTTTTGGCGGGCCGAGGCGTTAGCCGTGCAGGGGGTCTCAGCTCGTGGCTGGCCGCTGGCGGCATGTGGAGAGACGCTTACGGTTGACATCACGGGCGAAAACCCAAACTGCGACTGTACTGGTGAACGGGTTCAGCCGCAAGATACACAAGCGATTAGCGGTTTCTAGGCTGGTCTAAATGCGGCGTACGTTGGGATTGGGAGCATCCATATAAGGGGTCGCAGGTTGCATCGACGACGGCGCCCTGCCTGAGAAGGTTTCGTACTTTTCGAATTTGCACGCCTCTCCCGCTAAGGTCCCAAAAATCGATACCCCGCCGTTATCTAGCTGGCCTGTGCTTTCTTGCTTCTTAAGAGGGGTGACTGGTGTCGACCAGGAGTGTTCTCTGAATTGGAGAAAATATCTGCTCGGACTGCTACCGGAGCGGGAATCGAACAAGAGCGTCTGCGTATAGATGTAAGTCGGTTGAGCAGGTTTCTCCTACGTACTTCAGTCACCCCATTGATTCAGCGGTCTGTGATTCGTGCCATTGAAATGAAGCAAACGCCAGACCATCACCAGTCTATGTATCTTCCTAAGTTCCCCTATTTTTCTGTCCTATGTTCGCTCGTTGCCTCTCTCCGGGTCTCGGGACAGCGCGTGAAGTGTAGGATTCTCTGCGTCATCTAGATTTCTATCTTTTTTTTCGCCGTACCGCGAGCTCCACTCTCTACTTTCTGGCTACATTGTCTACCGTCCCATCTCAGCAGAGTGAAGAACGCTAAGGGTCGGCCTTACAATGAGGCTCTCCGCAACAAGTTTGAGCCTTGCGAAAACTTTCTCTAAGGGTCGGCCCGGGCTCCGGTGGATGGTGGATCTTTTCCCCGGTCGCTCAGCTTCCGATCCTGCTAGCGTTATCTCACTCTGTTAACCACTGACAACAACCACTCTACCCATAATGACAGAATCTTCAGTCTCGGAGGCCATCATGGCTGCCCTGCACGCGTGGAAAGACCACGTAGACTCCCGTACGGGTCCCGCTCCACCGAAGCTAGATGAGCGCTCTGAACTTGACAAGCTCCGCAAGACCATCGGCGGCCCCTTCAAGTCACTCGCAGGCCTCATCAGTGCTGCCGCGGCGCCAGTACCTGACCAAACCGGCGATGGCTCCAGACTACAGCCAGAAGAGAAGAACGCTCTATACAAGAAGGTCGAGGGAGACCTCCAAGACATGAGCTATCTCGGCATCACCGATGTGAAGACTTTGATCGAGATCCATAAGCATAAGATGTCGGGCGCACTGACTAACGACAAGACTTACTTGATGGAAGGCTTGATCCGCACAGCTTCGAAGTTGCCCGATGGGTCGAAAAACCGGGACACGCTGACAAATCAATTCCTCGAGCAATTGTGGACCGACCTGCCGCATCCACCGCAGTCGTATCTTGGAACAAAATATCAGTACCGTTCGGCTGATGGGTCCTTCAACAGCCTTCTTCATCCTCAGCTAGGCGCTGCGGGTACACCGTATGCGAGGACGGTTAAGCCGGCTCTGATGCAGACGCCTGCCCTACCGGACCCAGGAGTCGTATTTGATAGTGTCATGACGAGGAAGCATGCTGAATTGCACCCGAATCGTATATCGAGCATGCTGTTCTACCTTGCTTCTATCATTATCCATGACTGCTTCCGGACCGATCACAAGGACTACGCGAAGTCGTTAACTTCGTCATATCTTGATCTGTCGCCGCTGTACGGTAGTGACCAGGCTGAGCAAGATCAGATGAGGACAAAAGTAAATGGAAGCATAAAGCCGGACTGCTTCTCCGAGGCTCGTCTGTTGTTCTTCCCTCCCGGTGTCGGCGCTCTGTTGATCATGTTCAATCGCTTCCACAACTATGTCGTCACGAATCTGGCGGACATCAACGAGGGAAACCGTTTTCGAAAACCTGACCAACCAGAGGACGCTAGCGATAAAGACGCGGCCGAGGCTTATAGGATCAAGAGCGCCAAATATGACGAAGATTTGTTCCAAACCGGTCGTCTAATCACTTGTGGAATGTACTGCAACATTATCCTCATCGACTACGTCCGCACGATCCTTGATCTCAATCGCACAGACAGTAATTGGCAGCTGAATCCGCGCACCGAAATGAAGGGGGTGCCCATCGGCGTTGGAAATCAGGTCTCTGCAGAGTTCAACTTGGTTTATCGATGGCATTCCACTGTTTCCGACCGCGACGAGAAGTGGACTAAAGAGATGTGGAATGGCTTATTCGGGAAGGATCGCGATCCTAAGTCTGTTGGCAAATACGAGTTTCTAGGCACACTCGATGCAGTGTACAAGAAGACTGACAAGGACCCTTCGAAGAGGAACTTCGCCGGGTTGAAGCGTAACGAGAATGGCACACTTCCAGACCAAGACCTCGTCGACATGCTTACATCCAGCATCGAAGACTGCGCTAATGCATTCGGGCCTAATCGCGTTCCTGAAGTTATGCGCGCTATCGAAGTCCTCGGTATCGAGCAAGCTCGCACGTGGAATCTTGCAACGCTCAATGAGTTCAGGAAGCACTTCGACTTGGCACCGCATCGTACTTTCGAGGATATCACGCAGGACAAGTACGTCCAAGAGCAGCTCAAGCACCTGTACGGTCACCCGGACAAAGTCGAAATGTACCCCGGTATTGTCGTTGAGGACGCTAAGAAACCTATGGCGCCTGGCTCTGGACTCGCTCCCTCATACACTGTCTCCCGTGCCGTTCTTTCCGACGCAGTGGCGTTGGTGCGTGGTGACAGGTTCTACACTCTCGAATACAATCCCCGTACACTTACTAATTGGGGCTTTCGTCTAGTTGACTACGACACCTCTATCGATAATGGCTGTGTGTTCTACAAGCTCTTCTTGCGTGCGTTCCCTCGACACTTCAAGCAAGACAGTGTGTACGCGCACTACCCGCTCACTATCCCATCCGCGATGAAGGAAGCGCTCAAGAACCTGGACAAGGACAAACTGTACAGCTTCGACAAACCGAGCTACACGCCTCGTCCCCACTTCTTGTATGAATACACGACTGCGATCAACATCTTGAACGACCAAACCAACTTCAAAGTAACTTGGAGCAAAGCGATGCAATACCTCATGGGTCCTGCCGCGTCCGACTTTATGCTTGCAGGCGACGGGCCTAACAATACAGCCTCGCGTTCTATGATGAGCAAGGCAATTTACGTGTCCGACTGGGATAAGGAAGTGCGATCCTACTATGCAGCAAAGACCCGCGAACTGCTTGCGGAGAAGAGCGCGAAGATAGCAGACTTCACACAAATCGACATCATCCGCGACGTTGGCAACCTGGTCCATGTGCACTTCTGCTCGGAGATGTTCATGCTGCCGTTGAAAACCGACAAGCAGCCACACGGCATCTTCACCGAGGCGGAGATGTATCTCCTTATGTCGTCCGTATTCGCCCTCATCTTCTTCGACGTCGACCCGGCTAGCTCATTCCCCCTGCATATCAAGTCTCGAGCCGCCACCCAGGTCCTCGGAAAACTCGTCGAGAAGAACGTCGACGCTATCGCGCACAGCGGGCTCCTCTCCGCAGCCATCCGCACCATCTGGCCCAACGAGTCGACCCTCAAGAACTACGGCATTCACATGATCAAGCGGCTCCTCGCGACCGGCATGGATCCCGCGCAGCTCGTCTGGGGCCATATTCTTGGAACCGCTGGCGGCATGGTGTCAAGCCAAGGACAGCTCTTCGGCCAGATCATCGAGTACTTCCTCGTCGGCGACGGCCAGCAACACTGGCCCGCGATCCAGCAACTCGCCCAAGGCGATTCCGAAGAGAACTTCGACAAACTGATGCACTACGTCCTCGAGGGCGCGCGCCTCAACGGTGAGACGGCCATCGTGCGCGCTGCTGCAGCCGACACGTCCATCACCGACTCGGGCAAAACGACGACCATCAAAGCCGGCGAAACCATCTTCATTAGCCTGCGCGCTGCATCGCACGACCCGGTCGTCTTCCCCGACCCGGACGTCGTCGACCTCTCGCGCCCGCTCGACACGTACATCCACCTCGGCCACGGCCCGCACAAGTGTCTCGGCGAGGCAATGACGCGCGTCGCGCTGACAACCATGCTGCGCGAAATCGCCCGGCTGAAGAACCTGCGTGTGGCCAAGGGCTTGCAGGGCCAGGTGCACAAGGTGCCGCGGGTCATGGGCGAGCGCGGCGCCGAGTATCCGTACCATGCGTATCTGACAGAGAACTGGGATGCCTTCTTCCCGTTCCCGTGTGGTAAGTTCGTGTCTAGATCCTTCGATGAGGAGCCTGATAAATTGAGAGTTGTGACTGACTTCTGATGTAGCGTTGAAGGTCAACTGGGATGAATAAGTAGGTGGGTGGGTTTGAGCGGATAGAGCGGCATGGTAGGAGCGTGGCATTTACAGGACAGGCGAGTAAATTTTCCTTCTACGAGCTCACTACAACGGCAGCATATGTTGGTATCTCATAATCTCTCTGTACCGGCGAGGCAAGTCTTCGGATTTACGACTCCGATTTCTCGAAGATATATACTCTGTTTTTGTGCACCGACGATTAGAGAAGGAGCTTGCTTTTTCAGAACTGATTGTGCTTGTGGATGGATGTAGAATATCATCACAGCTCCGCAATGCTTATGCATGTTGCGTTTGATATTAGTGGGTAGTCAACATAGTCAGCAATGACTGCACGACTCCAATTGATTCAATTGAATTGCCTAAGATGCCTATATTAACACTTTTTTCACCGCCAACATAAAGAACAGAGTGTATATACCACCTCATAGACTCTATCTGTGACCCTTGGATTTAGTCCTAGATCGAACAGTGTTTTGAATGCTTTGTTCAAAGTACCTGCGTTATGTGGACTGACTACGAAACGGCTCGCACAGCCCCCACATCCGACGTCCAGCACAGCTCAGCTCAGCACCCCACTTCCCTCCCCAGCTTAGGCTTAGCTTCTGCCGTGTAACAACAACGACGACAACACAGCCCGACAGCCTGACAGCCCGACAGTCCGGCCCCCAACCTCAGCCTTGCTACACATGTCCTTCGCTCCATCCCCACCCTCTCCCCATCTTCTCCCCTTGCATTTCCAAAACGAAGGAAACGCGCCATCGCGACCTGTGCCTCACTAACCACATATCTCTCCACTCAGACCAGACCAGACCATGGACCCTTACACCGCACCCCCATACGACCTACTCCCTGGCGTGTGGACCTGGAGCGACGAGTACCAGGACTACTTTCTCGTGGAGGGGGATGGCGTGAATCGTATGTGATGGATGCAGTACGATGTTGTACGCTTGTGACTGTGCTGATGTCTAGCTACTAGAGGAACGCATTGTGCACTGGGCGGGGCGGAGAGGCTAGGAAGATGGACGTCGAGCAACTGTACATGGACTGAGGTGGGCGGGAGAAAGAAAGGCGTGGAGATCGATTGTAAAGGATAGGGGGTGATAAGTCTCGTAATTGAGATTCGACTTATAGATCCATAAAACGAAGTACCAATCGACCGGGCCTGAGATAGACTACCCACTTAGCGTAAATCCAATGTCAACCCCAAGTTCCCTACCTAGACTTCCGTGACTCCAACATCGGAAGAACCACCAATCTCACAGCCCCATCAACTTTCTTGACAGCTTTCTTGACTAATCTTCGCCCCCGCGAACCAAACCAGGTCAACCAGAAGCGATATTGACGTTCATAATACACTGACCCCAGATCAAGTTATAAACTACGCAATGCGCACTATCCCACAGGTTCACAGCACTTAGATGGCAAGCACCCACCAATTTCACAACGCCGCCCTCTGAGACGGGAAAGAATTGCTCGATTGACGGTACAACAGATACCAAACAACACGAACCTAATATTTCCGACCTAATTGGGTCCACAGACCAACATAGTGAACGCCTACAATTATGCACCCTACCACCCAATCCGGACATGGTCTATGGACAAGAACACACTCCTATATGGAAGAAAAAAGTAGGCCGGGGAATCAAAATCCGACGGCGCGCATCAATCCGTAGCCAACAGTGATGACCACCATGAACGCGATGAGAGACGCCGGAACGCCGCGGGTGAGGAAGTGTTTGACGGAGAGGTAGCGCTGGCCTGTGCGTTGGTCTTCCATCATGATGGCGGCTGTGCGTGGCGGGAAAGTCAGTGTTCATTCCTGTGCGCTAGACGAGTGGAAAAGGGCTCGCTTACTCATGTTTGGGAATCCAGAAGTGGGCAGACCCATGGCGGCACTCGCCATGAGGACGCTTCCCATGACTAGAAGATTCGGATGAGGTTGTTGCATGGACTGTCCCACTTCCTTCACTAGAGGCAGCACAATCAGCGCCGCGACGGTGTGGCTGATGAAGGTGGCTACGACGAGGATCAGAGCTGCGAAGACTACCAGGAGTTGGTACAAGCTCATGCCCTCAACGGACTCGGTGATGGATCCGGCAATAGTGTGAAGAAGCCCAGACGAGTTGACAGATTTACCAAGAGACAGGCCTCCAGCAGCGAGAATGATGATGGTCCAGAGGAAATTATTGAAGTCTTCTTTCGTGAGGATGCCTGTGCCAAAGAACAAGACCAGAGGGATAATGGCCACTACACCCATATCCCCGAAGATCGGCTCCAGCTGATGACTGACGCACCACAGAATAATGGTGATGACTGTGACGATGCTTATAAACCATTGGATTCCTGTGAAGCGATCTTTGAGGGGACGGATCGGGACGATGGTGGTGTTGCGGCCGGGCTTGAACGTGACCAGAAGAAGTAGCCAAATCAGTAGGATGGAGATGATGCACACTGGAAGTGCGATGAAGAACCAGACACCCCATGATGGTTCAGGCTCCATGTTCTGGAGCGCGATGAGATTCTGGGGAGAGGCGATAGGGGAAGCGGCACCACCCATGTTGGATGCAAGTGCGATGCCGAGTAGAAGAGCTTTCGTCATATCGGAGTCGGCAGGGAGGTTGCGAAGGATAGGCTGATTTAATTAGCATCAAACAAGATCCATATGTGGGGGATAGCTACTTGAATGATGGAGAAGCACAATACAGGCGCCGCGACGTTGCTAATCCACATGCTGGCGAACATGGCAACGAACATGTTTGTCAGAAGCACAGTTCTTGGTTTCGTCCCAGCTTTGCTCAGCACAAAAGTTGCCATCATCTTGGCAATGTTATACTTGGACAAAGCTGCCGCGATGGTGAAGCCACCAAGAAGTAGCATAATGACTGGCGTCCACATAGCTGCAAAGACGTAACCGGCTGCTCGCTTGGAGTCTAAGCGCGTGTGAGGCTTTTCGTCGCTGCGAACAACGCGCAATGTAACCGCCAGGAAAGGGACGAGTAGCGACGTGACAAAGAGAGGGATGGCCTAGCAGATGTAAGTATCGATTCATGCACGGCACGGACATCAAACCTCTGTTGCCCATAACAGACTGACGAAGACCACCAATGCGAGACAATTTTGCTGCTCAGGCTTCTCCATGATGGGCACAAGGAGTAGAACAACGAAGATAGCAATAACAGCTAGCAGAAGCCAAAAGGGTCTGCTGACGAGCCATCGCGGGCACCGATATCTGCCAATCGGTGTGACAACCTCTTGCACTTCTGGGTCAACATCGTCCCCCTGCAACCGGGTATGTCGCCCGTTTGTGTCCCGACCCAGTAGGGTCTGCGATATACCAAGATTGGCGGCTTGCGCTTTCCGCTCAATACCAATCATCTCTCGCCATACTGTGTTCCTTTCCCAAACCACATGTTCTCGCAGGTGAAGCCGTAGCTCTCGCTTGGCCTCTTCGACGTCTCCTTGGGTGCATATCCGTGAGTAGCCATCCTCGATGCGCTTGAGGTGCTCTGTAAGCTTGTCCATGGTGCTTTGTGCAAACGCGTGGGCAGGGTAAACATGTTGTGACAAGTATGAGCCTTTCAACTTCCTATCCATTATCTTGTCGTACTTTTTCAGGACCTTCTCAAAACCGGTCTTGTTGAGCTGGATGAAGGACCGCAGCTCGCAAAGCGAGACGTACACACTGACAGTCCGCTTCTTGAGCGATACGCCCTCGTCATATAGTGCGGAGAAGGCCATGTCGTTGTAGTCATCAAAGGCAGCGCTCGCCCGCCGCCTGGAGGAAGCGAAGTCGGTGGACGCGTACATGTTATCGTCGTTGTGTCCGTCCCATGTTGGCCGCGGCCGTCGCTTCCCGTCCTGACTTGTCTTCCGCTGTAACTGTGATGTCTCGTTCGCTTCGTCGTCATCCGAGTCGGCGTCGTCTCCGTCGGTGCGCGTGCTCATGGTGCTGTTCCGCCGGGGTCGGTGGAAGCCGATGTTCTTGAACACGCTCGCGCTCCGTGTGGTCTTCCCGGCCGGTGCATTCTGTTGCTCCTGCTCGTAATTTCCTTGCTCCTCCTCATACGACTCCTCGTCTTTGAGCAGGTGGTCGACCTCGCCATAGACCTCGAGCTCCTTTAGCTGAAAGAAGGAACACACCTTCTCCAGTTCCGAATCCAGCGCATGCGTGAAGGTTTTATCCGGGTCTTCGGCGGGGCCGTCCAGAAGAGGTGACGACTCGGCGTCGGTCTGTGCGTGTTGCTGGTTGAAGCGGCTCTCAAGCGTGTAGATCCTGTGCAATGCGACACCCGTCAGCGTTCAGCCCTGCCGGTGTCCGCAGACAACAATCTCCACACTAGCCTCCCAGAGTTTACCCCACCAACTCGCTGGGTGCGCACAAGACGTACAGTTTCTTCAGGTTGCTGTAGGCAATATAGTTGCTGCTCCAGTCCGGCACCGCGTTGAACTGCAGGCTGTGCGAGAACTTCATCTCGTCGGCCTCGCGAAGCCGCGCGAGCTTCTCCCGTCTCTTGCGCTCGCGGCTGCTTTCTCCCGGTGTCCCCTTCTGTAGAGTGTCGGTGCGCGGGTGTAGCTCCTGGAGCTCGAAGACGTGGTCGGACGAGCTCTCTCGATGTCCAACAAGGCGGTCCAGGGTGATGGTCGGCGTTGCAGCGCGAGAGCGTCGTCGCAGTCACACGCGGGCGGCTGGTCATGCGGTAGGGCGGCCCCGTGGTGTACAGCGGCAGAAACAGACTTAGGTACGACGTAATGGACGGCGGGATTGGCGGCACGCTTTCTCTCTCGTCGTCTGTCCTTCGTGGGGTACGTTGCCCACATGTGGTCGCTCCCGAGTGACGTTCCGGCGGAGCTCGAGCCAGGGCCAAGCATTTCCGCGCGTGGGCCAATCCGTTGGATCAGCGGGCGCCCGTCTCCGCTCACGAGGGCCACAGGAATGGACGTCTGTAAGCCACAATCGTGTGTCGCCGCGAGTGACGCGCAAGCAGTAGTCATCGTTGGTGCTGCGTGTGGAGCAGAGCCTCTGCAGTCTTCCTTCACAGCCAATGCTGTCCGGGATGTCGAGCTCGAACTGCGGGTATCGGATATGCGGCTAAGGGAGCTAAATGCTAGACTAGTGTTCATTACGTCAGACCGAAGGGTCAACACCAACAGACAGTGGACCTGGATAGCGCTTTGATAAGGCCAGCCCGTCGAAGACTCCACTGCTCAGTCTGCGATATCTTCCTCAGGAAAACATGTTCTTCAGGCGTTGCTCCCTATGTGAAGCAGAGTATTTAGACGAGAAATTTGTTATTCTTCACGTTCGAAGTCGCTCTATACAGAGCAAGAAGTGGCTTCTAGATACGCGTGATCTACAAAGCCCTGTGTCGCTCCTTATTCATAGTGCCGCTCCACCGCATTAAAGCTCTAAAGTTGACCCACTATCTGTTCACCGCTCAGATGTTGGGCGTCCGACATGGCCCCTCTCAAAAAATGCCATCGTTTCATTCACGACCCCACACGCTCTCATCAATGAGCGGATGTTGTTGCTCGCCGTTCCCTCCCGGCCGGCTATTCTTCGCCTGTTGAGCACCAGACTCGAGCGTACGCTGAGGCCTAGTCTCTGCATCACTGTCGTCCGATACCTCTTCGGCCTCATTGTCCCTATATCCATGGCCGTTCGGACGGTAGTCGATTGCGCGTCGAAGGCCTCCGCTGCTAGAATGCTCTTCGTCGGCGATGATTCGAGAGACTCGATCAGGGACAACTTGGTGGAGCCAGGACTCGCGTTTGGTGGGTATCGCGATGAATGCGAACTGTACGTCCCATGTTAGGACAACCACGAATGCCTATAGTATCACCATGGAATAGCTTACCTGCCAGATGAACACTAAGCCCACAACTGCCATGAAGATCCCCGCCAGCCTCTGCTCTTCTGCCTTCCAGGCCGGGAAACAGCCGCTAGTGCGTCCAAAAGCCGTCGAGCACTGATCGACATTCTTTCCCGGGAACGGCCAGGCCATATCGCGCGGATTCTTGAAACCGCAGCAATTGAACGCATCCTGTATACGCCTGATATCCTCAGATCTCTTCCTGTGGAACAAACTCTGCCAATGCTCTCGCAGCCCACAGTCGAGGCCGCTGGCTGGAGCTGCGTGCGTGCCGAGCAGTGTGATGACCACGGTCGAGAATATGAAGATGAGCGTGTTTGCGACGATGACGAGAGGTGGGCGAGTTGTATCGCCGCGAGGTAGTAGACGGCGGCGTTCTTGGAGCTTGGTGAAGTCGTACCCGCCTTCTAGGAGCAGGCCCGCAACGATGGGTAGGGCTGTCGTGAAGCCAGAGAGGACTCGGGGGATCGGGACGGAGAGGTCGTTCGTGCGGTACGTGGCATATCTGTAAACATTAGATACGGGAATAGCTTGCGCTCAATCAAGCCTACCCAGCTAAAGCAGTGGCCAGAATGAGGTACTAGATGGATTAGCTCTGGTGGTGAGTGGCGAACTGGGACACATACCACGATGCTCACGGAGACCACAATCTGCTTCCTGTTGAAGGCCATGGTGATCTCGAGCTGGACACGAGTGTTGCAATGAAGCCGAACTTCGGAGTTTCGAGTCGCAGGACTGAGGAACTAGCAAGCGTTGCGAGTGAAGGCGAAGGGCAGGCAGAAGAGGCAAGGCTGTTTTGGTCTCAACCAGGCTGGGCAGAACACAGCGGCGGTTTATCCAAACCCACCTCCGCTTTCCGACAGTGCGGGTGGCGAAACCGAGCTGCTACACAAACCTATCATCGTCCTGTGCTCCCGCGAGCATGCATGTCGGGGTGAAAGCCATCTTGTTTTGCCCGCTCACGGTTCCGATGTGGTACTCCACCCCGGGCGAACAAGAGGCATGATCGGCCGTCGCTCTGTCTGGATCGAAGCGTGTATTGCGTATCGAGTGCATCGCAAATTCGTCGTTCGCTGCCTCGGGCGGTGTTCCGGGAGCGGTGGATCGGATCGAGGTGCGCAAGCTTTCCTGCGAGCTCCGAGGTCCGTGCATAGGCGCTCACCTTTCGCGGTTTTGGTTTTCGCCTCTTTCCACGTCTTCTACAACTCAGTTCATGCAACCTGCGAGGTCTCCTGTGGCAATGCTCGGAACGCCACGCACTGTACCAGCTGCTTAAGCTTACAATGGCTTGATGCGATGCACCAGGCGGTTGTTTTCCGATGCCAACCTTGATATTCACCCTACGTTCAGTAGCTCTATCCGGTGTATTATCATGTATGGTTGTATACAATTGGTGTCTGTAAGGCAAAAATAAACTGTCTAGGTTATGTTCTTTACTAGAGACCTTCTAGGAAACCTCCCTATCTCTCCGCTCTTATATCTTGGTTCCTATTTCAACAAATCATTACTTTTGGGTCAAAAGGGACGTCTTATATGCGCCGCACGATGTTTTGCTTTCCACCGCAACCTTGGTCTTCCCTACAACCGTGGAAATCATCCCAAGGTATGCATTCACAGGCGATTACAGTATTAGTCACAGTCACTTGCTACGCGGGTTTTAAGCCCTGTGCCCTCGAATCATAGGAACACACGCTGGGATGCAATCTCTCACCAAGCATCAATCATGTCATACAAGAAAAACAAGTTAACTTCGAAGGCACCGACAGTTCCACTACCACGAATACCAACCCATGCACATTTTCTTCTGACGAGACCCTATCGATGATGTCTCGACACGGTGACATCATGCAACCTAGGCGCGGTATTCTCAAATACAGTTCTTCAAGGGTCGCGCTTGAGCGGACTCTCAACGACGATGATCAGGCGACAAGAAACAACAGCACTTTGTATACCAGGACTTCCCGCTTGTTTCACTGGTTTACGGTCCCGGACTCCGTGGGGACGAAAACTGCAAAGTGACCGCAGGCGTCTGAGGAAGCCCGTTGGCAAAGAACTAGCCATTACTCATCGCGTAAGCAAACATTTTCGGATACGCGGATCGTGGTAGTGCTTTCCAGTATCAACTGATGTTTCTGTTTCAAGAGACTTAGGTCACACGATGAACATTGTTCATGGGTTCAATACTTGACTCCCAGTACAACTACATTGTATATAAACTATGCTAAACGTGTCTAAGTACTGCATATGTAGGTCTAATACCTTCTCGGAACACTCTTTGGCGGAAATCTAGCTCGACATTAGCGAACTGTACGAACAAGATTAGCTGCCTCTCATCGCCGCTATGAGCTATTCAACTTCAACATCCGGCACTAATGCTGTGGAGAACATCCATGAACCTGACGCTGCCCTAGCCCCGGTCAACGAAGAGTCCCAAGATGCTTTAGAGGAGAACGATGAACCAAATCTACACAGTGACCCCCCTCCGCTTCGACGTTCCCGTCAGACTCCCAGGAAATTCTTGAAAGCACATGTGATAAGCTTCACTACGGGCCTAACTAAGAAAATGAACCAGCTTCCCTCGGCTGCTCGATACAAGAACAAGATTAGACTTTTGTCTCATCTGTCGTATGCGGAGCTTAGGAAACATGGAATATGGAACCATGTCGAGACAGAAAAAGACGGTGGGGAATACCTAGATATTTACGCGAATCCAATGCCGCCAGAAACACAGCTTGCATTACGTTATCAGGAACCGGAGCAGACTTTGGTAGAAGTCGTCATCTGTCAACAGGTGGACTGACCCCTTGAGTAGAAGGTCAAAGAGATAATCCGGGTGTATGCGTAAGCGGAGCACGTTTAACTCATACCGTCTTGTCTCATTTACAGTCTGGAATGCTGACTGACGTTTTCTGCTTGCATGAAGTCTTTAGTGTGATCCAATGTTACGGAACCCGTTGTACACCCACTTGGTCTGCTCGACCAAAGTGCGGACACAACACTACTGCCACGAACGAATATATAATTTTGCAATTCAATTCCGAAATGGGACCGCAATCAGACACAAGCTCATCAATCTGATCTTACGACACCTACTCAATCTGTAATGCTGTCAGAATATACCCCTGCTGACCTGGCCGACAACGACCTCGGCCACCTACTGGAAACACATCATGACAATAACATGAACACAGACACGGAATCCGACAGTGATCTCGTCATTGTTCGAAAGACCTCAGGTCTGCCCAAATCGACGATGACAACCTGCGAAGTCGAAGAAGTCACCATGACCCGCACTATTACATTCGGCGCTAGCCCGGCTACCGTCTCGAAAGTGAAAGATGGCCCTACATTCGTTGACAAGGCATTGTCTAGATCCGATACCCCAGCTTTGAAGGCCGCGTCCAAACCCGGCATTCCCAACTCGCCGCAAGACGACTTCAACCATGACCCCCTATTCCACCGACGTACGTCTGGAGACACCTCCATACGCAGCTCTACCTCCACTAACTTAAAGCTTTCTCGCGCCTCGACTATACCTCTCAACGCCGCTAAGAAACTAGTTCTCAAAGGGGCCACCACCGCTGGCTCCTTCGTTAACGAACGGGTTTGCTCGTGGGATGCGGTGGTTATTAACATAGATCGTGCGTTGACGGCTGTGGGTGCGATGACGAAGGCAGCTGTTGCGCCGAGTACGCCGAAGCGGAAGGTAAGCGATAGTGATAAGGCGCTAAAGTCGGCGAAGAGGCAACCGGATGCTGAAAATGGAGACGAAGCAAAGGAAGAAGAGGTGGAGTTCTTTGTAGACGGCAATCTGCAGGTTTGGGGGCAGGAAGAGGCGGGGGAGAGGAAGACTTGAGATATTAGGTCTGCCCAGGTGCGCGAACGGATAGGTCATGTGATTTTCCGACGCTCTTCTGCTGGAAAATGAAAGGCCGACGGCTTTTTCAGTCATGTAAGCTTCTCGCATTTCATCATTATAGGAATACATATTACTACCGACCGGCAGGGATGGCTGTTGATGGCACAGTTGCCAAAATACATTATTCGATTATTTCTGCTCCTTTTGTGCTGTACTCAAATTGCTCCAAGTTTGTTTGGTAAGTTTATCCTTTGTAACACGAAGTCATCCGCATGCCAGACTACCCCGTTTGTGTTAATTTCGTGTACTAGGCTGAAATGGTTTACAGGTGAGATACATTGTGCTTGTGCGGTTATGTCCGGTCGAACATTGTGCGCGAATAATCCACGTTATATCCAACGTTGTGCGTGAACGCCACGATTATCCTCTTGGGCCCTTGTCAACCCTCAATGTAGTTCAGTCGATGTCCCAATGCTCTCCCCAATGGTACCCAAACACTACCGATAAGCACGGCAAACACTGATAACACTCCAAATCCGCTCCCTAACACTCCTGCAATGGACATCCAACTTCCCAACACTCCCAAAATGGACTCCCAAGTCCCCAAGTCTAACCCACTCTCACAAGCTGATGCAGCTACTGACACCCCGCAAGTCCAAGAGGCCGATCCCTTTCTCATCACCAACTGGGTACGCATCAACCCCCCACCGCCCGCTGACGTGCGATTCATGATAAACTATCCGCAGTTTCTGATCTATGCCTACCGCAAGCTCTGCAAGGAGCGCGGTACGAAGTCTATGGCGCCGTTGGTCAAGAAGCCCAAGATTCCTCCTGTGGAAATGGATGTGGTGGAGCAGGAGGTGGATTTGGTTGTTGCTGAGACTTTTTACAAGCTTCGGGCTGGCATGTTAAATATCAACCTGCCAGAGTATAAGGGTTGTCGTGGTACGGTAGTGCCTGCTTTTCGGGCCTTGGAGAAGAGGTGCACTAATAACGAGGATGAGGCTGAGGCTAAGGCAGAGGATAGTTACTTTTGAAGCTTTCTGAGCTTCCTGTTATAGTAATGATACGCAGATATCCTGCTGTGTTGTCCTTGACTACATGCGAAAACAATTACATCTGCTATTGAATATTATTTCTACCACGTATGACATAAACTCGGTGAGTCTTTTCAGAGTATAGTTAATGCCCTTGTGCATATATTTATTTGATCAATTTGAGTCGTTCAGTCATTGCTGACTATGTTGACTATCCATTAGTTACAAACGCAACAGAACCCTTGTGCATATATTCGGAAGACACATGGCGTTTCCAACCCAACGCGAAAAACCTCTTTAACATTGTGCATATCTATTGTTCAGACACAATACGATCTACAGAATAGACAAATTACTTAACATCTTCTCTCTCTTTCCGATTTCAAGCTGTATCTATTCGTGAACTCTGCTTCACCCTGCTTCACCAGCCATGTCTTTCCAAAGTGACTCAGCTGTCTCCACCACCTCCACCACCTCCAACACCTCCTACACCTCCGAAGGCATCCGCATCATCGATGACCCCTATTTCATCATCCCGCGCACGTTCCTCATCGAAGCTGAAGTAACCCCAGAGAAAATCGAGGAGCTCCGCACAAAACCAAAAGTTCTTCAGATGCTACGTCCAAAACGGTTGCATCACATACCGTATCCAGTGACATACGAGTTCGCCAGTGCTCGTCCGGTCCAACGGCCTATGTATCTAGGTATTACCTTTACTTCGCGGGAGACACGCCCGAAGGGGAAGAAGGTAAAGCGGTTACCAGGGAAGTTCGAGCCGGTGAGAGAGGTTGATATTGCGAAGGATGTTGTGCATGCTCTGCTGGAGGGACTACGCGAGCCTCGTGTTGTCGGTGACTCTCCATACACGGATGGATATCTGCATATTGAAGAAGTCGTTATGAGTGGGAAACCTGAAGACCAAGCGTATCACAGTATTCCGGAATGGCACTCGTTCTTGCACAAACACCAGCGCAAACTTGCGGTTCCAGAACGTATGGAATCGGGTTCTGGGGTGAACTGTAACATTGGCAGTTACAAGTCTGAGCTCAGCAACTTATCTGAGAGCACTCAAATTGAGGATATAGGCCAGCAGGTTAAGTTGGTAGTGTCGAACGGAATGTTCGAAATAGTATAAATTTGGTTGCCGTACTTGGATGCTGAACTGAGTGAATCTCTGAGTATAAGAGTACCATTAGTGTGAAGACAGTATGCGACCGTTGAGACAAGTATGTGCTGACAGTGATTAGCTTGGACATGGGGTACTTATCCGAACTTACATTTACGGACCTACCGTCTTCCCCAAACTTCCACAATGGTATAGTACTATTTTCGTGAATCTAAAGAGTAACCATTGTGCACAGTCAATGTCTGACGAAGTGAATCAACGAAAATTCACGATACATTGTGCATTCACGATTCCTGCTACGATCATCTACAATGACATGAAGTAAACGCCCAGAATCATGTATATAAACGCATAACCGTTCCTCCTAAATCCGATCATCACTTGTTCTATTTACTACAGAACCACACGTATCTTCATTGAAAAAACATGAAACGTTACCTCGCAGTCGAAATTGAGGGCCCAAACGCCACACCCGAAGACATCGCATACCTCGAAGCGGAACGCAAAAACCGCAACACCACTTCCGGCGACTTCACGGACGTGCCACTACAGCCTATCATGAAGAAGGAATACAAAGGTTTCGCTCGCGACCCCAATTTGAAGCCCGAGTCTGCCTTTGACGACTTCTTGCCTAACGAGAAGATCAAGTCTATGGGTCAGTGGGAGCGTGAGGAGAAGGATCGCGAGATGGCGAAGAAGAATGCGCAGCCGAAGGCTAAGTTCACGCGGTTTAGTAAGAAGGTGCTTCGGTTCCTTGCTCGTCGTCGCTACTAAAGCGATGATGACGCAGATGTAATGTGTGCTATGTAGATGAGTGTTAGAGTAGGAGCCTGAATGGCTCTTCGATGACTGCACAATATGGTTTGGGCATGTGTACCATGCTTCAAACGAGCTACTTCGAAAGCTTCTTCCATAAATAGATCAAATTGAATTGATATAACATAACATTTGCATACGATACTAGTGAATTACACATTACCCCTGAACTCTGTAAGACCCAGGAAAAAGTGCCCTAGGCCTCTCTTAGTGACTATGCCCGGGCTCCTAGACGCCCTTGACTCCGAAATTCCGGGCTGATACGATCTCGTCAATTTCGTACATTGTGACTAGACATCGATTTGCTTCTCAGAGCCCAAAGATGTGCATTGTATCACCGTGATGCAGACACAGTACCCAACCTTCATTGTGAAAGGCAGAAACGCTGAGCCCCTGACTATAAAGCTTGTCCAAGAGTGCGATTGCAAAACTCCTCAGAGACAAGATGGTTTCCACAGCCCCCGCGAGCGACTCCACGGTAACCATTCTACATCTCCGATTCAGCGTCATTGCCAAAGACAACGAAGGCCAAACTAACGAGGTACACTTCGAGCCCCTATTCGCTCAACTTCCGCGGACCGATCCTAACGAGGTAGTTCCGTGCAAGTGTTTTCGCACTATGGTGGAGTTAGAGAAGGCTGCGAAGAAGAACCACACTGGGCGTTTGGAAGCGGCTAATGCCAAAGCTCGTGAGCTTGGCCATAAGGTCAGCGATGCTTTGCATATTACGCACCATTAGTCATTAGTGGGACAGCGTGGCAGCGATC
Source organism: Massariosphaeria phaeospora (assembly GCA_011032825.1). NCBI lineage: Eukaryota > Fungi > Ascomycota > Dothideomycetes > Pleosporales > Massariosphaeria > Massariosphaeria phaeospora. The sequence goes on along the minus strand of JAADJZ010000029.1, from coordinate 290,186 downwards.
TCGACGTAGTCGAGGTCATGTTGTGAACTGGTTCGTCTGACTAATTTTGTTGTAAGAAGTATGTAATGCATGTCGAATATTAAATTAACTGTTGTATTAATGACTTATCTTCTCCGCTGCACATCTATCTAGGAGACATAGCCAAGTGACCTGTGTAGACTAAAATGATGGTCCTGGAACTGAGACGAGTTTGGTCATCAATGAATAATGTTGCCGCAAGCTGGAAAATCGTGTACCCTATCGTGTTTGACTAGGTTTCAGACATTGTGCACGCACAAAGCCGTACGTCGTTAACAATGCGCTGTTTAGGAATCTCGCAGGAGTTGTTGATGGTGTCGTGTGATTTCACAAAGATCGCGTTAATCTCAGTTCGACTACATATATAAACTTATCTTGTCGTACCGATGTTGATGCATTCTTCTCAGAACATCTACGAACTCAAATAGCTAGCATACCATAGCAAACATGAGCTCAACTCAATCCTCAGCCTCTGACGCAAGCAAGCAAACGGGCACAGGCCACGTGTACTACGCTAAGCCAGTGTATTCATACACTGCGAAACAATCTACTCCCAGGCAAGCGCGGCGTCCCAACAACGAGCGTTACAAGACTGATTTCAGCCAATTCGTGCCTGCGGAACGTATTCGCACTATGGCTGAATGGGAGGAGGCGCAAAAGAACAAGAGAAAGACTGTGAAGACCAAGAAGCTTCTCATGAACATCCTGAACGCCGCGAAATTCTCTCGTCGTTGATGGATACTAAGGTGTCGTCAATTGCACAACTGTTGTACGTGGAGAACTCCTGAATACAATATTATCAACTTGAAAAATGCTGTGTACCCTTTGAAGTATCAAAATGTGAATCGCAATTGTTTCCCTGTAGAGAGTAAATTATAGCTCTAGTTATCTAGCGAAGACGTTGAGAATACCATGTTTCCGCCCGGAACGTCGTTAAAGCCACGCATGATCTTGTTTCCATTCTTGCGCTGCGTTTTAACTTTTATCCATAATTTCTCTTCCTTGTAGTTTCCTAAGAGTCTCGGATCCTTGGCCACTCCAAATTCAGATTAACACTAATAACCATAGTCCTTTTTGTATGGAGGCTACTTCTGCTACCGCTTTAGACAGAGTTTCATGCATTGTAAACACGTGTTTGCTATAACTAATTCACAGTAGTTGCCCGGATTCAAATCTAAGACATTGTGCTAATTCGATGCTGCATATAACAATGCGACCTTGCCGTGCACGTTGGAATTGTACATCAACATCGACATCCGAAGTCTCCATCCGTTGCTTATATATACCATAGTCTGTCCTCAATGTTATACTTCTTGTATCATTAACCAATCTCAACACACTAGACAGCTACCAGAAATAAACCATCTTCGAACCCGAAACTCCAAGATTAGTCCGGCACTAAAGATGGAACAACACAAGTCAGTTCGATTTGAACCGTTCGAAACCCAAGTTGAATACATACCATATGGTATGGGTACGTGGGATAATGAGCAAAAGGCGTATACGCCTTCGACTCAGGAAGTCGAGATGGCCGATTTCCTGACTGAGCAGGCTTTCGCGGAGATTGCTGCTCTCGAAAAAGCTGAGGCAGAAGCCGCCCGAGCTATTCACCGCAAGCCGGTGCCACAGAGAATCGGCACGCCAACTCCCAAAAAGACTGGATACTTCATCCAGCAGCGCCGCAACCTCGAGGTAGATGGCGATTCCACATCCGGGACTCCAAAGTTTGGAGATTTTCTCCCAGCATCGCAAATGACAACGTGGAAGCAGCTGGACGACCATAGAGTTGTGCGAAGCCATAAGTCATTCGTATCTATAGCATCTAGCAGTAAGACAGTGATGTCCATGAAGAGCTGGAGCAAGAAGACTGCGAAGAAGATGGCCGAGAAAGCAACCAGCTGAGTTCGCTGTGCGAACAAACTATGTGACTGGATCACATCATCTAATACAACTGTCCATATGAAATATGCCTGTACCCTTAAGATTACCAACTTACGTTTAAAAGCTAGCATTGATTGACATGTCCTTGAATATCAACACGCTACGTTCGTTCACACTACGAAAGATTTAGACGTTGTGAATGATCAACGAAGATAGTCTAGTATTGATAAGAAAGTGCAGTCACTACTCGCCAAATTTGACACTTCAATCCGCCATACTTAAAGCCCACACGATAACGCAAAGAGAATTCTCCAAAATTTCAGTCAGTTTCTTTGAACCTAACCTACCAGAAATTCACAACCGTTATGGAACCAACCCTTAAACCCAACATAGAGCTCGCGCCTAAACCCATTCTGTTGACCGAGCACAACCGAGGCGATGAAAGCCACGACGCACCAACCCACGTTAAGTTCGTGCCTACCCCAGAAGTTCACGAGATTCCCGAAACTGAGAAGACATGGGCACCTGGAGAGACTGCCACTGAAACTCCGTCGAGTGAGGCCCTTCAATGGGCCGCAAAACAGATGGGGAATGCAGAGCAGGGTAAAGTCAAGGCTTATGATCACTTGGACAAGGATGCAGAACCACCCCAACAGGAGTCCTCCACGCCAAAAGCGCCCCCGAAGACAACGTTCGAGGACATTTTGGGTGATGCCGCTAACGCATCCAGCGAGGGAACACCCATGCAGACTTCGATCAATGAGGAAAACAACGGCAAAACGACGACCCGGTCGATATTGCAGAAGGCTCATAGTTGGGTTGGCAACACGAAGAAAAACGTTACAAAGACCACCTCAAAGCTGCAAAAGACCTCAGACAATTGAATAAGTCTAGTGAAGCACTGCCGCTTCCTTGGGAGTTGTCTATCATTATCACTCAGCCCGATTCCCGGAATTTCACAGAATTGTCGTTATCCAAAGTTGCGATGTACTGCGCGCGGTTCACTGGAAACTGTGCTTTGATTGATTCACCCGCGACTGAACTTCAGCGTCAATTATTGACTATCATACACTTCTACGAGGGGCATTGATCATCACATTTTTGTGGTGCTTAAGTATTTGGGCGCCCTGATGGCAGCATCCTCCCTAAGAAACCTTGAACACAATTATCCTGTACCTTCCACAAAATTTCTTGCTCTTTCCCCCAACACGTAATCTCTTCAAAATGTGTAACTGGCGTTTCGACAGATATCGCGATTGCAGATCCTTATGTTATCAGAATTATCCAGTCATATTCAAGTGCGACATCGTTCGCCGAGGTGGTCTGTGCGATGAGAAGGATTCACGCATGTACCAAGGTCAGGTTTGGGAGGGTAAATGTGACCAGTGCAAATATAAGGAGTTGAGGAGAGCCAGAAGACGGGAGTTATGGTTGAGGGCTATCAGGAAGGTCACAGGACGGAGGTAGTCGGCCCAAGACGATTATTTTCAAGCATCAACTAACATCAGCAAATAGACTTCAATAACTGAGAGAGAGTAGTGCATGTTTAAACATAACAGTAACCAACGCTTCCTAGTGCCATCTATCCCAGCCTTCAAAGCACCTAAGCCTTCACGCATAGAGTGTTCAGGCGCGCATCTGTCGACAGCACTTAAGGAAATGTTGTTAGTACGAGCCTCACGCTTGTCGATAACATTAGGAGAGATGTTTTCAATGCGACCGCAGACGAGATGGTATCAACGCCCGTCCACTGCATCTGGCTAAATGTTCTCGATGCGAGCCTCACGTCTATCGGCTGCGCCGGAAGAGACGTTGTGAACGCAACGCTCATCGTTGATCGGTTGGGATTGCTAAACAATTGCCAACAGGCTCGCGTTGCTTGTTGATCTTGTCGAGCGGGTGAATCGTTACGAATTGCGCTTGTTGTATGCGTAATAGCTAAGCACGCAGCGTTAAGGAATCTATTAACGCTATAAATCTATTACATAAACAAACTAAAGAGCTCTGAGAAGATGTATCATTTTATGGGTTTTTTGGGGTTTAGCTAGTACACAAACCTGAGATCAAAGCCCCTCGTATCTCAGAACACAAAACACGTATTTCAAAAAAAGGCCTGCAGGCAACACAAATCTGCATAAGATTTATTTTACTTTAATTTTAAACGAATGACACACTTGCGTGTAATTAGATACAGAAATATCGAAAATTCACTACAGGCTTGTCTCCTCACGTCTCCTGTCCTCTGCGCACTACAATGCACCTATCTTACAGATCCATCCCAAGTAAAACCAGCGAGCCCGAAGTCCAATGCGAGAAAAGTGAGTTGTCCGGGTTCTGAGATGGTCTGATGTGGCGACTTAAGCAGAGGTGGGGATCGGCGCGAAGATGGCGGCATAGCAGAACTTGCTCTTGTCGTTGGTGCTTGGGGCTTTCTCGTAGCAGCCCATCTTGTCCGGGCAGTTGGTCGCGTCATTGCAGGCCTTTACGCCTTGAGGACGTGGCTGAGGCTGCTTTCCGGGAACGAAGCATTTCAAATTGTCCTGCTCGAATTCTGGCTTCGCTTCGAAGCAATCCTGGCCTTCTGGGCATCCATGACGAGGACTGCTGTTGCCTCGGATATAGCAGGTCTGAGGAACATCCGCGAGAAAGTAACAGGCATCTCCCAAGAAATTACCGGCAAGGTCCGGGAAGAGGTTCTCGGCGCAGACTTGGCTTGCCGGGCACGGCATCGTGGCACTGCAGAGCTGGGTGCCGCTGGTGAGCGTCGTAGGGCCGTCGAGGGGCGCAGCGGTGGCGAGAGAGAGAATAGATGCAAGGACGGCGAAGGACTTCATCGTGGTTGAGTGGTGGTGGTGGAGGTGGTAGTTGAAGGAGGTACTGAGATGAAGAGTTTTCCGTCGTTTGGTAAGTGTAAGAGACTGAGTGGATCGGATGGCTGATGACTTGAACTGAAGGCGGCTTTCATCACCTTTATATGATACTGAAAGTCGAGTAAGAACACTACCTGTACGTACTGGGACACGCAATATAGATCCCCGCCACCATATGGGAGTGTTGGATGTAACCGTTGTCCACATTTTGAAGATCAGTAGGTTGCCTTACTCTACCTTGCCCTATGAACAAGCAACTGAGTGAGTGAAGATGTTCAAGGCAACCCACGCGGTTGTAGAACTGTACCGTCCTGAACGGACGGATCAAGATATGTTCACACGAATCCATCTCAGTGCGGCATGCCGCTGCACAGCTCCTCGAAAATGCCACTAAATGGAGTGCAGGCGGGTCGGCAAAGGAAAATAAGCATATAAGCTGACTTTGATTGACCAGATTGCATATGGCGGTGTATTGCCAACATCATGAGGTCATACTACTCTATAGTCTGTCCCATACCGTTTTTTCCTGCTGGGGTAAGCTCCGCGGAGGTCAGCAGGACATAGCGCACAGTGAGCTTTTTGCCCTGTTTTCGTCATATTTAGCTATCTAGGTGAGATATAAGCTGTGCAGAGGCGTTAAGGAAGATTTTTATAGTTCTACTTAGGTGGTAGTAATATCTGAGAGATCTGAGTAGACAACACTAGATTATTCGTATGGCTCTGCCCTAGCAGGAGCAAAACGGCATAGGACATATCGTACGGAATTCCGAAGCGAACTCGCACGAGACGCGCGACGCGCGACCTCGGGAGCGGCAGCACCACGAGGTTGGCACTTATATTGGGAAGAGGGATTGGCGAGCACTGACTCCCGCATCATTTGCTGGATATGTTGCCTTAATCGAGCCTGACAGCACAGCAAGTATGTAATCCAATGTACGATTCCGCTTTGATAGACCTGGCCTGCTGGCTTGTCACGTGGGCCTAGGCAAATGCTACCATCCGAGACGTCCCGTTCCGTTCGGGCGTCTTGGCGTAGGGCCACATGTTCCTAGGGTCGGGGTCGGGTATGCCTGTCGACCAGGACAGAAGTCGGGTAGTGATCATCGGAATGCTTTTGTCAAGACATACGTGGCTGGACAGAGGTGCAATGTCGTAGTATTGAGTTGCACTGTTGCTTCCTTTCTCCCGTTGTCGCAAGAAAAACAAACCATGGATCCTCACAGCCTCGCCATCGCCGAACGCCACAGCATTCCGAATATCGGAACCATGCGAGTGCTGATACGATAAGATGATTCGTAATTTACTTTTGCTTTATCCGTCCTGCGCTGTGTCTCCAAAGACCCAGAGTCAACCTTCATCTTGTGCTCCGTACGCAATCTGGAATCCGATATAAAAGTACTGTACGACCCGACGACGTGGAATGTGCCGGACTCTCAGCCGCTGAGTTAAGCGAGTATTAATGCGAAACATCCTTGGAACACGAACACGAACACGAACACCACCAACTCAACCTCCGAACACCGAACACCGACGCAATTCGACTATTATTTCCCGTTGCGGTTTACAGCTCGCCACTTTTCATCAAGCTAGCGAAGCTTGGCTACCCCTCCCGTGGCTTATTTCTCCGGTGCCCTTTTTGCTACCCGCAGTCTTGCTGAGCTCGTAGTAGGCGCTGCCATCCTTGTGACTCGTGCCTATCGGATGCGACATATGTCTAGAAGTAGGCGACAACCCAATCTTGGACCGAAGGGACCGAAAGAAGCCTGGCAAGAAGCGCCCTTCTTTGAAAAAGGGACCGTAGGTTGGTAGACAGGCCGCGATGACGGAGCAATTTGGTTCGATTTCCGCCCAGATAAATGCAGCAGTGACTTTGCTATACCGGTTTTGCCCGAAGTCGGTGAGTTGATAGATGGAGTTGTATAGGAAAACGAAGCGGACAATAGCGGAAATACAGACGAAGCCTCCAAGCCAGAATATTCCGAGTATCGAGATTTTCTGCCGGGTGTTGACGCGGAGTGATCTGACCATTGGGATTGGGAAGCAGAGGATCACGACGTCGAAGAAGATGGATAGTCCTGAGTACGTAACGTACCAGGCATTGAAGTCGAAGCGATGTCTTGCACGTGAGGCGTCCCTCCAGGCGGCATCGAAAGGATCAGTCGAGAGAAGTACTATCTAAAAATCCGTTGAGTTACTGAGTTCACTCAAAGTGAGGAAGACTCACTGTTATAGACGATATCCACCACAGCGTTAGGATCCCTACCATGAAGTAACAGGCTCGTCTGAACGAATCGTTGATTGAGAAGAGGTGATGGTAGAAGAACAGGATAGAAAGCTTGACAGTGTAAAGGGCAGTTATCAAGAAAAAGCTAGATACCCATAATGTCTAGAAGCCGTTAGTTGATGGAGCAACATGCTGAAGAGATGATGGACATACCCGCAACGCGACATTTGCGTACTCGCGCGGTGGTAGCGTGATGGTACCAATCCCACCAACTACACCTGCGATGATAGTATTGATTGAATGGGCCCAGCACATGATCTGCGTTGCCGATTGTGAGACTAGCGGCGTGTGGTTTAGTGGAATTCATTGCAACGTACCAGGGTGATCCAAAGCGTCCAGTCATCCGTCTTAATCCCAGTATGCCCTTTCAGTCTTCTCGCGTAAAGCCGTAGCCCTACTGCGATAGAAGCGATGATGGGAAGTGAAATAGCAACACCAAGCAACGAGCTATTGACAAATGACATTTTCATGTCCGCGTCGTTACCGTGAGCAGGCGTGTCGTGTGCCATTTTTGATCGTGGTAGGTAATCGTTTCCGTGGGCCAAGCAGATGCGTTCTTTGAGTAAAGTAAGAAGATCGGGATGTGGTGATCATATGTAAAACTCAAGGTGGCTGGAACGGGCCTGGCTGCCAGAGCAAGTTGCGCAGCTGAGTGTCTTGTCCGTTGCAGCGAGGTGGAAACCTGGATGGTTTCCTGTGTGACTTGAAGCTCGATAATATAGATTCGCGATTACCATAGACGTATCGTGCCAGAAAGCCGTATCCGTGGGCATGAAATTAATAATCGAAAACGAGAAGTAGCCAAGACGTAATGTACCGAGGAAACAAAGGCGCGGGAGGAACCGCCCGCAAGAGATATTAGCAGCCGTGGTAGTATGCGGGATGCGGAAAATCGCAAAACGCACTTGGGTACTTATAGCAACGACGGCCATCGCGTTTGGACGACGGAGACCGAACGCGAGGCGGGCGCCCATATTGCTCCCGGTAATCTCCGCCCACCTACCCAGCTGCAGATATGGAAGGCGAGGCCTCGTGGCGACGGATACGTTACTTTGACGGTAAAGGAGGTGGTTGCATACACGCTCCGTTCGGTGTGGGGTGCGCATGTCCGGTTGCGCCATCATGCCTTGCGATGGCTACCCTGCATGCTGCTGGACCCCAACTGTCGAAGCATGACCCGAAGCAGTGTCACAGCGTCCACAGCTGTTTGGAATGTGGCAGACGGAGAGAGCGCAGGAGATGCACGGCTGAAGACTGCAGTGCAAGTATGCAGGGGGGCGCCTATGGGGTAGGGCTAGCCCTGTAGCGAGCTGACCTCGGCCGGGACCTCGGGAGCCGTGGCCTCACGTGACCACACGAAAGCAGCCATCCGACACAGCGAACAGGGTACATAAAACAATACTCAGAAAACAGTTATTGTCATTGTACATCATACTTCGCTATCTATCCAGCTACCCGTTGGTCGCGAGGAGATAACTGCAGCCCTGACATTCGATGTGCATGCTAAAACCGATCGTCATCCATGCACATCCCTTGAACTAGTAGAATACGTATCAGGAGACCCCCACTCAAGTTTGCGTCAAGGACCATGACTGGGGAAGATTCAACAGATGCGATGGCAGTTGGATATGGGAAAGGAAGGACGATCCCCACAGAAGCGCACCGGCGAGCACCGTGAGGCTGACCAGTAGTATCCGAAGCCACGCGAAACCGCGCTGCTTCCTGCCCTCCAGGCGAAGCTTAGTAGGGTACTTCTTCACGCCGTGCTTCATCCGCAACAGCTGGAGTTCGTTGTAGTCTTTTTTCTCGTGGTACCGAGGGCATGAGAGACTCCAGACGACATTGCCACTGAGGCTGTACTGCATCGCCTCGATGTACTTGCGCAAGTCGAGCGAGATGGTCAAGTCTTTCTTCGTCCGTTCGACGATCTTGACGTAATCAGCCACGGCCTCCTTGATCTTCTTTCGACAGAACACCTTCGCCTGGTCGACCTTCATGTTGTGTTCTTTCATGATCACCCATATCGCGTTGACCACATCCGCTTGGCCGTGCTTTTTGGCGTCGCGGTATTCTTTCTCCCACGAAAACAGGTCGTTCTGGAGCGAAGCGGCGTGCCAGGCCGGCAGCATGAGCTTCTCGCAGAGAGGCATTTCGTGCTCGGGAATAGTGAGAGCCATGCCAAACGTCACCATGCCATGCCAGAACCTATGCTGTTGTTAGCCAAAGTAAGGGGAGGAGCATAAGGAAGCGGTACATTTGACCGACATCGATGCTTCGATATGGTAGGTACTCGTCCAAGGTTTTGAAGTTCTTGTGATGCTCCTTGCCCGAAGCCGTCTGCACAAAAGTCGCCCACGACTTTGCCGTCGTCAGTGCGCGCGGACGATCCAAGGCCATCATCTCGAGGAGGATCTGTCCCTGTATCCGCTTCTTTCCGAAGTTTCGGAAGCTTGCACGGCCCGTGTTGGCTATTTGGCTGAATGCACTCAGCATGTCGTTGTTCTCCTTGTCAATGACGGCCTGTGTAGCAACATCTGTGACATCTGTGACTAGATCAGAATCTGTGCCCCCTTGGCTTTCTTGCAATAGAACATACCGTCATGCAGAAAGGCAAACTCATTTGCGTAAGAGATGATCTCCAATCTCTCTGGCAGACATTCTGGCACCGACACTGACATGAAGCTATACTTTGGCCCCAAGCCTCCCCGATACATGTCCACTGGCCCGACCCATTTCCGCCAGTCCTCCTGCGCTCTTAACGTACCAATATCCTCGAAGTCTTGGTATTTGTGGCAGCGAAGATCGATCCCATCGCAAAGACCTTCGAGGTCGTAAGTGGAAGGATCTACGATGTCAGAGTGCTTGTACTCCATTTTGAGGGGCTTTGGAGAGAGAGTTTGAAAAGCGCGGGGTATGAAGTTGAGTTCAGGTGAAATCGAGGAGTGAGAAATAATTGGCAGAGGACTAATCCATGGCTTCCATATGGCTGGATTGGACAAAGGCCGTTTTGGGTATATCAATAGCCCAAGGCGGAACGGTCCCAAGATCCATTTCGCAGTTTCCGGGTCCGCGGCTCCAGACGAGAGGGGTAGAGACCTTTCGGGAACGAGAGCGCGTCTCTCATACTCTGCGGAAGATGAATTCCGATAATGCTTAATATGGAAGTCCCGATTAGCGGCTGTGCATTCGGTTGCTTGCAGGTCTGGGAGACGATTCGTAAGCGCTAGGCTGTTTTGGGCGGATTCCCGCAACCCGGCTTCCAGGCGGTCGACTACCAGTTCCGTGGCCAGACGATACCTTGTTGAGCAGTGACTCACTTATGGCGCCAAAACGTTGATATCACCCTCGATTGTGGAACATCTTGTGAATATCGCGACTAAGGAATAATGGCAGCCATCGTTGACAGTATCACAAACGTCGTTTCTGGCAACTTGGCTGTATCTGTGCTGGCAGCTTTTCTCTTCTACAATCTTGGTCTTGTCTTCTATCGCCTCTTCCTTTCGCCTCTCGCAAAGTTCCCGGGTCCAAAGATCGCTGCCGCCACCGGATACTATGAATTCTATCACGACTACTTCAGGCATGGACAGTACGTCTTCGAGATTAAGAAAATGCATGACAAATATGGTAAGTGACCGTATCATACATACATGCATGAGATCCCAATTACTCACACGGGAACAGGCCCCATCGTCCGAATCAATCCTGACGAACTGTCTGTCCATGATCCTGATTTTTACAATGAGCTATATGTTGCGGGTAGTGTAAGACGGACCGAGAACTACGATCACTTCGCCAGAGGCATTGAATTCGACGGCTCTCACTTCCTCTCCACCGATCATGATCTGCATCGACGTCGCCGCAAGCCGCTTGAGCCCTTCTTTTCTCGGCTCGGCGTAACCCGCCTGGAGCCCATGGTAGCCGGTGTGGCCAACAGGCTGGTAAAGAGGTTCGAAGCCGTGAAAGGAACTGGACAAGTCATGCGCCTGGATCACGCCTTCGTCGCTCTCTCCGGCGATGTGATCGGCCGAATCTGCTGCGACAACCATACCGATATGGTCGATGAGGAAGACTTCGGCGTAGACTGGTACAATCTACTCCACGACTTCATTCACCGTATTCCTCTTGTCATGGCATTTCCTCAGATGGTTAGGTACGTATGATACCCGTGGAAACAACCGATCCATAATTAACCAAATGCAGTGCATTGAGATTGATCCCCGAAAGAATCATGCTATGGTTGGATCCTCGGATGAAGCAAATGGAGAAGTTCCAGAACATGGCCAGGCAGCACATCATCGACGCAAAATCGGAGAAGCAGAAGCTTTCCGATTCATCCTTTCAATCGAAGAACAACACCATCTTTCGCCATATTCTCACAAGCGGCCTCCCCGAAAGTGACCTGTCCGTAGATAGGTTGGGCCGGGAAGCCCAGGTCCTTCTCGGAGCAGGCACCGTGAGCTCGGCCCGCACCATGGACTTCATTGCATTCTACATCATGAACGACGACAAAGTCCGCGCTAGGCTCCAGGAAGAACTGGCACCGTTGATGAAAGACTATCCGCACAAGATGCCCTCTTGGGCAGATTTGGAGAAGTTGTCTTACTTCCAGGCGCTCCTTAAAGAAGGTCTACGGCTCAGCTATGGAGTCATGCATAGACTTCCACGTGTTTCCCCCGATGTAGCTATACGATTCAAGGACTGGGTCATTCCGAAGGGGGTAAGTTCTTCATCTGGGCTCTTGGTAGCTCCGCGCTCACTGCATTTAGGTACCTGTTGGCATGTCCGCCTACATGAGTAAGTTTTCCACACATCAAGCTGCAATACCATCCGATCTAACAAACTTAGTGCACACTGACGAAAGGGTCTACGACGAACCTTTCAAATTCAAACCCGAGCGCTGGCTCGACAACGTCACTCCGGCGATGAACCGGAGTCTGGTACCGTTTGCAAAAGGGTCCCGAAACTGTCTTGGAATGAAGTAAGTCCGCCGCATGCGCTCGCAGTAGTTGGATTAGACTGACTGAGATTTCTACTGCAGTCTGGCATATGTAGAGCTGAATCTGGTGCTTGCAAGTCTGTTCCGACCTGGCGGCCCAGAGCTGAGGCTGCACGAGACAGACGAGAGCGACATCGTCCAGTCCCACGACTATTTGATCCCGCTTCCTAAACTCACGAGCAAGGGACTGAGAATCAAAGTGTACTGAACGATGGGACAATGCTCACTCTGAACGATAGACACGGGAACAAGTATGAAGGAGTTGTATGAGCGGAGCAGGCGGGATGGTTAGATTTCCCCATTTGTTTAGACGTACGTAGCGTGGGTCGCTCTCTATTCTATCTTGGTACTCAATATAAAAAGGTGTCATAGAAATTGCGTGTCTTACAAGCTCGTTGACTCGCCTGGAGATGAAACAATATTTTGCGAACCAAGGTCTTTCATATCGACAACCATGGGAAACTATCCAGGCAACGTGCAATACTTTGCGAATTAAGGTCCTTGATATTAACAACCATTGAAAACACCCAATCCCAGTAGTTTTATTGAACATCATTATTGATACCCACGCCAAAACGAAAACCCACATATTGAAACAGGCTGTGCCGCTCTGCAGCACCAGACAACCACATCACATTATAACACAGGGGCGATACTGTAAGTCACGTGGGTGTGGGGACAGTGTCTACTTGACATCGCCTAGTCCATTACATTCACGTGGACAAATATGTGGGGACAGTCCCGCCCTGCTTTACTGTGAACATACTTCAAGTACCATATTACGGCAAATTTATTGCTTCGTGGTTCCCCGCATCTGCCTCAAAGCAGCACAAGGTGTGGAAAAAAGAAATTGAAACTCTAACCCACGCCGTAAATCTACTGAACGATGTCGTGCTATTCAGGATTAATTTTGTTTGGATTAATACTTACTTATATAATAATCACTCAAAGCCCTTCCGGGATACGCATGGGTGGCGATTCGTCCATCGTAGCAGCTCGTTCCGAGAATTGTAGAACACATTCGCAACATCTCAACAGCCCCTAATGAAGGACATTACATTTGATTTACTACGCGTTAACCAATTTCCTCCTATCCCGCAAATGCAAAACCCCAACTCCAACGTAAACCATGACGATAAGCGGCCCAACCACATTTGCTCATGCACACCTCCGCAATCAGACCTTCAACATGGCCAAAAGCCGTCGCAACTGCATATTATCCTTGCCAAAATGCCTTTCCAGCTTGCCGATCTCCGTGTCAATCTCCACATACAAGGTATGCAGCACATGCAACGTATAGTCCAAGCTGCCGCTCGCCTTGATGTGCTCCAACATCAACACCTTCTGCTCGAACGTGAGGCCGCCGCCGAACCTTCTACACTGAAGCAGTCCGCTCAACAGCATCATGTCGGAGGTGTTGTTCACGGTGTAGATGAGCGGAAGTGAATATTTGCCCTCGTCGAGGTCTTCGCAAAACCCTTTCTGCGCGGTGTACTATAGTGGTATCCACGTTAGTCGAGCAAGTATTGGATGAGGTGCATGTAGACGTACATCTGACGAGGCGAGGTTCTGGTAGTCGTCTCGGATCTGGAAGTACCGACCCAAGAGAGCGCACAGGTGATCAAGCGAGGAAGTGTGGTGGTGCTGGTGCGGTGACATGGCGATGAGAAGGCGCGCGAAAAAGCGGAAAAGCCCGCCGGTTTTACCGTCGATCATGCGGAGATAGTCTGTGACAGAGGGGCATTTCAGACTCTCGGTCCAGTGGATGTCGTAGCTCTGGCCAATGAAGAGGCTTCGCATCTCCTCTAAATACAACGATTAACACCTAGACGACACTGTCCCTTCGTAGGTGCTTCACTTACCGGTATACACGGTTATTGCTTGAGAGTTATTTAGCTTTCCCAGGACGTTAATCACGTTGATGTACAGGAATGTGGCCGAGTTGATCGTTGATGCGGGGCCATAGATGGTGTGTGTGGATGGCTTCCCACGCCGAAGAGGTGAGCGATCTTCGAGGTCATCGAGCATTAAGCTGGAACTGTGTAGCATGTTGGTGGCCATTTTTATAACTCCGGTCATCTCCTCGGGCACTTCGAGCCAGCAGTTGAGAGCATTGATGGCGAGGTCTCGGACGCCTTTCCCTGGCAGGGAAGAGAGGTAGCGGAAGGGCTCAAGTATTACCTGGTATACGGTAAGTCATTATTAACGCCAACAGTGTGTCCGAAGTCCAATAGACATGGTACTCACATCGTCTTCTAGCGCTGGAACGGTCTGCGTCAAAAGCGACACCTCTGCATCGCAAGTTCCATCACCAAGCACCTCTTGCAAAGCCAAGTGAGCACTTTGAGCCTTGCCGGCGTCTGCTTTTCCATTGGAGCCGGTAATCTCGCCTTCGCTAGACATGGGCGTGTCCTTACGTTCAGTGTTGGCGGTAGTTCCGCTGCTATCAGAAGTGGCGGAGTCGTTATAAGTTACCACGTCGGCATGTACAGAAGCCATGGATTGTGAGCGCTTAACCCCGGACACTCCATCACCGGTGAGATCATTCGGAAGTGCAGTCGTAGAACACGTTTCCTGATGGTGCGACCACGTCTCCGCATGAAAGCTTTCGTCGAGTAGAGGAGCCATTGCTGATATTCAAGACAGCGGTAATTCAATAATCATGCAAACACACGGCATACCCAAAGTCTCGCTCATGGTCGAAACTGTGCTCTACAAAAGTAGCGGGATTTCTCAATCTCGTAGTTTGCATTCCCCGATTCGGTTGGCCTATCGAGTCACACGCCTGATCTTGGAAAAGCACCGAAGGCTCGGAAGCTGCACGAGGCCAAGCGGCTAGAATCTCGACTCCGTATTCGGCACGAGTACAAATCTGGATCTGGGTAAGATGCATCTGGCGACACGCGAGCTTATTACCGCAATTGGAGGAAAACCGTCGTGCAGGGCATTTGGCCAAATCCCGGTCGGCTGTGTTACCGTAAGGCTAGGTACTATCCCGTCCCAAATGAGAACTGCGCAACTGGTGCAAAAGCCGAGTTTCAGAACGGTGCGCCACGGTTGCAGACGGTGGGGATTGCGGCTTCACCGATGCAGTATGCAGTGTAGTAAGCGTTAGACAAGCGAAAATGGTTCCGACCGGACGAGCTGCAAGTCATATCAGCCTTCGACATCACAGCTCTCTGCCGCTCTATTCCCGACCCCCCCGACCTGCTGCAGGAGGTATATGCGGGCTGGCCCGGAGTTAAGATAGCCCTTGTTCGACAGTATACGACACATGTGGGAATTACGGATTGCGCGAGCGCGATATCGGCATATCGCTCGTTTCAGATTTGAATTGCTCTTCGCATCCTTCGCAAAAGCCTATCGTAACTGCCACGCAGCCCAGCTTTCCATCGGACTTGGTTCTATGCTACCAAGTACAGCCAAGTCGGCGAACTTGGTTTATTGTGAGTTGATTATCGCCCTTACGCTTCGTCTGACGCGGCAAGAGCAAGTATGAGAGGCTAATGTACAATTGCAAGGTCCATGCATCTCGCTCGCTATCTGCGAGTCCGTGAAGCGTCGGCCGTGCTAAGATAATCCATCTCAAATTCTTGGGTGACGGTGATGCGTCCTGCGGGCCCCTTGTTGGCGGTCAAGTTCTCGTCCGAAGTGTGCGTTGAGCTGATATTGGTCCATGACGAATGGTGGGCCGCTCTTGGCTTAGTGAGCGGTGCAGAACCTCGCATACGCTGCACAGAAGCAGTGCCCTGCGAAGATTGGATGCGGGATTTGTTCCCTGAGTTGAAATGCCTCGCTGCTTTCGGCCAGTGATGCTCGATAAAGGCGGGAAGCACTGCGAGACACGCACACATCATGGAGACGTTTACTTCAATGACGCTATACTTGTCAGCAATGTCATACTATCGATAAGGTGACTGTGACTCACGCCCAAAAGCCCATCTCAGAGAAGTTCCGGGTGGTGTCCTTGCTGGTGACCAAGTCCTGCGTCTTGCTCAACCGGATGATGCTCGCCACAAGCGCAAAAACCCCCAGCCCGAACACGGCCAATAGCCTCAATTTTCGCGCAAGCCTCATCTTCATGCCATGTATTGTTGGAAGTGGAAGCACTAGCACGTACAGATCCTCGCTAACATTGAGAGCTCCGCTTACAAATGCTATAGGGCGGGGGTCGCGGCACTCGCCAGGCTTGAGCGCGTCCCAGGCCTTGTCGGGCGGATTACAGGCATAGATCATAACGAACAAGAAGGCGAGATTGATGATAGCAATGGCTGTGAATCCAAAGATGATGGCACCACGGATGCGTTTGTTCACAGTAAAAATACGGTAATAGACGGCTAGGATGGCGAGACGGTAGGATGTACCTAGAATCGTGTAAATCCACGCTGCAATCGTATAGAGCTATAGTAGTACCGGGTGAGTATCAAAATGCTATTGAATGACTCAATGCGAGTTGTAGGCGAGTGATAGTACGTACCCTGAGCGCGCTGGGAATCCAGAAAGCGGGAACGTCCCACATGTGTCGACCGATTCCAAATTCGTAGCTCTTGATGAGCATACCCGAAAAGGCAACTGTCAAGATCTAAGATCTGGTCTTAGTGCTGGCCTGATCGCGCTTGAATATCGTGCTTGAGATCGTGGCACCTTACAAAGGATAGTGTCAAAAGCCCTATGCACGTCAACCAACGCGATCTCATGTGGCTGAAGGAGGCAGTATCGAGTTTACGTACCGTCATCCCAACTCATAGTGTTCGTAACGAAGTATCGTGTGTACAGCCTCATGGCTAAGAACAGTGTGACCAGTGTGAGGCAAACGGCATGGCAGGCGATGTTTAGTTCCTTCTGATCTGGTGGGCTGTGGAAATTAGGCTCCACCCCAATCGGAGGGGGCATGGCTCCCCAAAGATCAGAAACTTCAGACATGGTTGCTGGTGTACCTGGTCCAGGTTGAGGCAAGCTGGACGGGCGAAGCGCTAGAAAAGAGCAGGCTGAGGCCGAGGGAAATGCGGGCAAGAGTGGTGGTAGCCTGCACAAGCCACCAGAGCAATATAAGACATCTCAGTGGCCATGGGTCATCATGTGCACTCCGCAATGCTGTCGTCTCCGGTTACACAACGTAAGCTTGCTCATCTTTAGCAAGGAGCATCGGTGCCCGATGGCCGATAGAGAGAGCACAAGGATGGACATGCACGTGCCAGAAGTGTGTTGAGCCCCTGAGGTGGCACAGCCTCCGCGATCCAAGACGCACGAAACTTGATCTTCAGTGCACAGCAGTCTCACTAGTGTGAAGCACCTATATTAGGTCTCGAAGGTTCATGTTAGCAGTATTCTAAGCACCACCGAGTTTCGAATTGAGCGGGTTCAGGAGAGGTATTTGTTTTTGGAGCTGCACAAACTCACGTCGAAGCTAATGATGTCCAGTAGTTCTCGTTATGGTTCACGTCAGCGCGCTCGTCATCACCTTCTCTCTATCGCTGCTTGTACGACCCGATCTGTGGTTACGACGTCGTGGTACGCACTAATCGACTTAGTACCCCATCGCCAAAGCCATCTACAATGTGGCCTTCCACCCGCTCTCGAATGTCCCTGGTCCCTCGAATTGGGCGGCGTCTCGAATTCCCTTCATCCGCTGCCTCCTCCGCGGAACCTTGGTCCAAGATGTCGAGAGACTGCACCGAAAGTATGGCCAGGTCGTACGGATTGCGCCTGACGAAGTAACTTTCGCGCACCCCGATGCGTGGACGGAGATCCTCCAGCCACGGCCTGGACGCCAGCAGTTCCTCAAGGACGCTCTCTGGTGGAGTGAACCGAGCCCCAAGTCACTGATCAATGCGATCGATCCAGCGACTCATGCCCGCATTCGCAAGACGCTCGTGCCCGCCTTCACGTCAGGGGCGCTGAAGGCACAGGAGCCCATTATCCAACGTTACGTTTCTCTGCTTATCGAGCGATTGCGCCAGCAGGTGCATGCAGCCGAAGTGGCAGATGGCAGCACGAACGGCGCGGTGGTCGACATATTCCCCTGGCTGAACTTCACGACATTTGATGTGTTTGGCGACCTGGGCTTCGGCGAGTCGTTCAACTGCCTGGAGCATTCCGAGTATCACCCGTGGATTGCGTTGATATTCGACAACATCAAAGCTATTGCGTTTGTCAACTCGGTCAAATTCTACCCGGCGCTGGACTGGCTGCTGACAAGGTGCATTCCGGCATCGTTGAAGAAAGTGCAGGCAGACCACTTCCAGCAGGTGGTCGACAAGGTGCGGCGGCGAATGAACTGGGAGGTGACGCGAGAGGACCTCATGTTCCACACGCTGAAGGAGGCCAAGGAGGGCCAAGGCATGTCGCTGGACGAGATCGACTACACGTTTGCAGCGCTCACCATCGCGGGCAGCGAGACGACGGCGACGGTGCTTGGCGGCATTGTCAACTTTTTGTCCGCTGACGGCGCCCGATGCCGGCTTTTGTCCGACGAAGTCCGATCGGCGTTTGCGAGCGAGGCTGAGATTACGCTGAGCAGAGTGGGCGGGCTGGAGTACATGAACGGCGTTATCAACGAGGGCCTGCGCCTGTGCCCGCCGGTGCCGTGGATCTTGCCCCGACGCGTGCCCGCTGGGGGGGAGAGGGTGTGCGGAGTCTGGCTGGCAGGCGGTGTAAGCAACTCAGTGCGCCTTCCGGTGCGTTTGCCGAGTGCCCTTTGCTGACGTGCGCGCGGTGGTGCAGACGGCAGTGTCGATCCAGCAGTACGTGCTCAACCGCGACCCGGCGCTCTTCCACGACGCGTCGTCGTTCGTGCCGGAGCGCTGGCTGGCGGGCGAAGACAGCCAGGCGGCGTCGCCGTATGCCAGCGACCAGCGCGGCGCGGTGCAGGCCTTCAGCGTCGGCCCGCGGAGCTGCCTGGGCAAGCAGCTGGCGTGGGCTGAGATGCGGTTGATCGTGGCCCGGCTGGTGTGGGCCTTCGACATCACGGCGGCGGGGCGGGAGCGGGACGGCGGCGGTGGCGGTGGCGCGCTGCAGTGGGAGCATCTGCGCACCTTCCTACTCGTCGAGAAACGCGCCATCGCGGTCAGACTGAGGCGGCGGCAGGCACGCGCTGGAGGGAGGGCCGAGGGAGGAGCGAGCGGCTCAGCTTAGCCTAGCCCAGCCCAGCCCAGCCCAGCCGGCAGGACTGCTGTTGTCGAGGGCTGTGGTCGCTGCACGCGTCGACGGGTGCGGCATAGAGCACCCAGCGAGCGATACAGTCATTACAGTCATAATGAGTGAACATGCGTAGTAATAGCGTACCCCACTCTATCTCAGTCCCTGCCGCTGCCCGTTTGGGCGTGCGTGCAATAAGCGGCGGGTAGCACATGGTGACGTGAGCCCTGGACCCCCCGCCCTGGCGCCGATGCGGTGTCGGGCCAAGGGCGTGCCATGAGGGGTGTTGGCGGGGGTGTGGAGGGAGGTGGAGGAGGCATCGGGGAGGCATAGCCTTGTGGTCCCTGGTCGTCAGCGGGAGTGGAGTGGTCGTGCAACGGCCGGCCGGCCTTCACTCATTCACTGCGTCCGTGCGCGCCCGCTAGCTGCGCCAAGCCGACCCACCCCACGCCCGGCCTGGCCAATCAGCACCTCCCCGCCCAGCCATCGCAGACTGGCCGGGCAGGGTGCATCTCACCATCTCACCCGCTCCCTCGCACTCGTCGGTGGTAGGCCCACCACTCCTCCTTCAAGCCATCCGCCGCTGCTCCTTCACCACGGCTCACACTCACACACCTCAGCCCGCATCTGTACAGCTCGTATCATGTATCATGTAGGTATGCTCCCTACACCGAGTGCGTATCCGCCAGAGCGGTCCGGCAGTAAGCGGGACGCTATCTTCGTACGTACCTTTGCGACTCTGCTGTATTTATTGTCTAGCGTACGTTGGACAGCCAAGCGTCGACGCGCCTGCACATGCCCTTTGTTTGTAGCAATTTACATGTCGCCGTTCCCGCATCCAGGTTCACAGTACCTCCGCACGTTGTCCAGCTCTTGCAAGGTTACCACTCTCCGCTTTGCCTGGCCAGCTCCCGTTCTGTGTGTGCACTTGCCTCGCCGTGAATTGCACCCTGATATCCGACATCTTCCCTAGTCTTCTACCCAACCACACCTTACGTCGCCATGTTTGGCATGCTGCAGTACGACGCCCGAGAGAACGACATCAAGTTTGTGAAGAAGGCGGGAGCATTTGAGTTAGTCTTTTGTCCGCAACTGTAAAGTGCCAGAGCCATATCCTAATCTCCATGTAGCATGCTCCAGCACTCGGCCTGTGACTACTGCCGTCGGAAGAAGGTACTTTCTGCTCTGTGCAGCACCACATCTGACCCGACTGACTCGCCTGTTAGCTTCGATGCAGCGGCGACAGTAATGGCTGCACGCGATGCTCTGCTCTGTCTAGGTCGTGCACATATAACGACTCCAGCCAAGCCAAGTCTTCGAGGAAAGGCAGGCGAGCAACCCGCACGTCGATCTCCAGGCCTCCCTCACCCCCGCTCCTTCCCCCGTCCACGTACGAGCCCATGGACTTGGGTTCCGTACCACTCACGGAGCAGCCAACCACCATCACTCCACCACCATCGAACCCCCTCGAGACCCATGCTGAAGAGATCCTAGAGCCTACACAAGCGCTTGACGACATGGAATTGCTTGGGCTGGATCTCGGACTGGACCATACCAGCGACCTGTTGAAGGATCTTGTCCCGCTGTTCGATACAGACTTCAAAGACTTCAAAGAGTTTACCCATGGCTTGTGCCCCGGATCCGACGCTTCGGACCGAATCAGCTTTTCCCCCCTGGCCAACCTGAACACAGCATTCCCCCCATCGCCCGTTGCATCCATCAGTCCCCGCAGTCTGGTGTCCAACACGAATGCTCAATTCCAGAGTTTCTCGCAGCATGCCGTGCCCCTCGAAGCCGCGAACCAGAGGACACGCACGTGCCACTGTCTGGAAACCATTGTGTTTCTGCTTGAGGATTTGGAAGGGTCCATTGCCGTGGTTGGCGAGTCGTCGCTCGACGCTTCGCTGGCGTCCAACAAAGGCGCCTTGTCGAGCTGCCAGCGGCTGCTGCGCTGCCCCGACTGCACCACCCGTACCGAGACGCTCATGCTACTCACGTTCATCTGCGAAAAACTGGTCAAAGTCTGCAGCAAAGTCGTGAACGGATATGCGAAGCACACTGAAGAAAGTCAGGGGCTCGGCCACAGCCTAGCTGTGGGTGAGTACGAAGTGAGTTCTGGACGCGAGTGGAATTGTCTCATGCGGGCTCTCATTCTCTTGCAACTGCGGTATTTGTCCGAGTTCTTGGCGGACATGAAGACCATTGGGTCGTCCGCGCTACCGCAATCACAGTTTTCTAAGCTTGTCATGAACGAGAAGAAGGTAGTCGAACTGGGGGAGAAGATGGGTGAATAGCTACGATAGATCTGGCGTTGGACGGCTGTAGGTACACTACGTTTGCTAGACTTAGACTTTTTTCTCCGTCAATTTTACCATGAGCGGCGGTCGAGCCCAGATCCAGTACGCCAGTTGATCCGTCCACATTCTGCTTTCCTCGCAGAGCGCCATGTCAAAATTCCAGACCAAACGCGACAGGATGACGCGTATCTCAGAATAGGCGAGCCTGCATGGACTGTCAGCACAAACATCTCCCTAGTGTCAAACGTTATCATGATTAAGGCTGACTCACTGTTTGCCAATGCAATTGCGATGCCCGACCGAAAACGGCCGTAGGATATCTCTCCTGTCGCTCTCGTACTTTGGATTCCCCAGCCATCGACTCGGGTCAAACGTTGTCGGATCGCGGAAGTTCCGCGCAGAATTGTAGGCTACCGATTGATAGATGCCCACGCTCGTCCCTTCCGGCACATATTTCCCTGCGACCGTGCAACCACCGGGGGGAGCAACGCGCGGAGTGGAGATGGGCTGAGAAGGGTACTTACGCATGCTTTCGTGGATGAAGGCGTCGAGGAACTCCATGGTCGAGGTCGACTCAAAGGTAATGTCCTTCTCGGAAGAGAACTGACGCAACTCGTCTTCAAGCCGCCGACGCATGTCAGGGTACGCACAGAGATGGTAGACACAACCTGAGATGGCAGCAGCCGACGTCTCCGAGCCTCCCATGATGATAAGATTGAGATTCGAGTAGATCTCGTCGCGCGAGAGTTCTTTGGCGCTGCCATCATGCTGGATGATGTGGCCCACGATATCGTTGCGGTCCGTCGAGGCTGCAAGGCGGCGATCTACCTTTTCGATAGCAAGTCCCTTGTGTTCACGGAGCTTCTCAATGAAGAAATAGTCGACGAGCCGCTGAAAGATGACACTTAGCCAAGGAAATTGCCTTGCGGCACCGAGGAAGGTGGCGCCTTTGACTCCGTCGAAGATGAGAGCCACCCAGGGATGATATTCTCCTTTCGCAAGACAGCCAAATGTCTCACCGAAGCCCAGTTCACCGACAATGTCGAAAGTCGCCCAGTTGCTCCAGGCTGAGATGTCGATCTTGTCGTGGGCGCGCTTACGCATTTGGTTGATGAATAGATCGATCAAAGACTGCACCAGAGGCTCCTGTTCCCGGAGAGCCTTTTCACTGAAGCCATAGGCCATGGCTCGGCGAAGTCTCGAATGGGTTGGCTCATCAGCTGTAAGGCTCTCGGGCGCGTTGTTAATGCAGAGATCGTACGAGTAACGCTTCATGTCTTTCGGCAACACAGACTGTCCAGGCTTCCTGACGTAGATGTCAGGCCACGCATCCGGGTGAATGTAGGCGAGCGTTGTGGGCGTTACACGAACGACATCGCCATATTGGGCATGAAGAACCGCAAGGTCACGCGTAATGCGTCCTCGGACCAAGCTGTATTCATGCGGAATTCTGGAAGCTGCCCAGAGCTTCGGACCCGGGTAAGAGGCGAGCGGGTGGAAGTGGAGATTGTAGACATAGTTCCACAAAAGTGAAATGAATGACTGTGGTGGTGACGTTAGCGAAAGTCTCGAGGCTCGAGAAGAGGTCATGCAACATTATCGTTGCGAATCACATCAGTTGCGTTTGATATTAGTGGGTAGTCAATAAACTTAGCAACGACTGCACGACTCTGATTGATCAATTAAATTAATTGTACTTACAATTAAGAGACCCGTAGCCAGCACAGAGGACAGGCTTAGGGTGCCAAGCGGAAATGGGGCTGGTGGCACTACCGATGATGCGTCCGTCATGTTGATTCTTTGGTCCGACTGATGCTGCTGTGCTCAAATGAAGTCGGACGGAAATGTTCGGCCTGTATAAAAGAGGTTCAGAAAAGAATTCGATGGGTCAAGTTTCTCAACTTTAAGGCGTACAGCAGACTTGCCCGTTAAGCCACTTCCAACAGCAAGACATGACTATCCTAAAGGAGAAGTATGAAAGACTATCCATGCTGCACCTCGCCTGGAAACTTGCCATGTTCAGCCTCGGCGCAGACACGCTAATGGATAATGGCGCAAGTGGCTGATTCGGGAAATACATTGCACCTGTCCCAAGGCGGTGCTAGAGTACAAGTGGTCTTACGCACTAATGGGACGGTTGCGGAGTTGACCCAATAGGGATTCACGTGAGCTGTTCTCATGTTGTGCACTTTTATATAGCTCAAGTATAGAGCTAACCAAGTGGTGTTTGCACACGCAATCTGCTTCTACGCTGCATTAATACTAGCACGTATTCGTACACCTTCACATCAACTACCACACCATGGCCGACGATCAAGTGCTCGAGTTTGCATACCTGAAATTGAAAGACGGACTAGCACCCACGGACGAGCGTCTGGTCAAATTCCTGCAGCAGTGCCTTGCGGAAATCCAGGATGCCGGCGGCGAGCACTTCCGCTTTCTTTTGAGCTCGCCAGGCGACGACGGCCCCAGAGAGCAGTTGCTGGGAATGACGGGCATTTGGCCCACGGACGAATTGCACACCAAGTTTCTCGAGAGAGGCGCCATCATGTCGCTGCTGATTGAGCTCGGCGACCTCCTGACCATGAAGGGCGCCGTGTACCTCAACACGCCGAATCTCTCGCCAGCGCAGACGGAGATCCTGAGCGCCAGGACGACCACGGCACTGTTCCACGTCGGCGGCGCTGGGCGGCGGGCATTCGAAGAGACCACCCGTGATGTCGTTGGCACGAAGCCCGTACTGGCCGCTTGGAATGTCACGGATCAAGCGAGCCACGCCAAGTCGAGGGAGTTCTGCAAGGACATCATGGACGCAGACCAAGAGGAGCTTCAGCACGGCGGGACTTGGGGCATCGTGGTGAAGGCGCAGGATCGCGGGCTGGTGGCGCAGTTGCAGGGCAAGACGGCGGGCGAGGTCGAGGGCGTGGAGGTGGTGACGTGGGATGCGATTGCCGTGTAGGTGGTAGGTCGGCGGGGCGGGGCGGGCGGGTGGACGGGCGAATCTGCAGGCACGCTAGGGCTGCGCCATGATGCATGTACCTACCTCCGTATCCAGACAGTCCACCCGAGACACACTCATTACTTGTCTCCGTCGAATCGAATGCGGTTGCGATGGAAAACTGATTGACCTCTGCCGCTCACCGTTCACCGTTCCCAAATCCCAGGTCCCGCTGTGCTGGGACGGACATCTGGCGCGGACCAAAATCGGACGTCAGCCTTCCGCGCCGTTCAGCAGCTGGCTGACGCACTCGCTGAGCACCCGCAGATGTGGGCGCGACAATATTGCCCAACTAAGCCCACCCCCATCGGTCGACAAGCCGGCCTCGGACGCAGACACGCTTGATGGCCGCAGCTAGGAGCCCCGGGAGATGGCGCTCGGAGCCTTGCCGCTCGCGGTAACCCCGACCCCGGCCCTCTCCAACAGCAACAGCCACTCATGTTATCCCCCGTAAGGCTGATCAGATCGTTCGCCCGCTGTGCGCTTGTGGTCCGTCTTGGCTCCTCCGGCAGGGGTTCTCCAGCTGCTCGGGACCGTTTCCAGATGCTCGGGACTGCTACTGGTCTTCAAAGCCAGCCACCATCACCGGCACCCCGCATCATGTCCTGGCAGCTGGCGGCCCTTCTTGATACTCCACTTGCACCTTCCGTTGTGCTGCAGTATCTTGTACACTCCTTCCATCTCGAACATGACCTCCTCGCAGGAACACGTTGCTGCCGGCACCTTCGATACGAAGCCTGAGGCCACGCCCGCATCTTCCGACTCCCACGTTGTTCTTCCTGAAGATGAAGTCGACGAGAGCGAATACCCCACGGGACTGCGATTCTGGATGATAGTGGTCGCCCTAGTCTTTAGCATCTTTCTCGTAAGTCAGCCCACGTCGAACAAGATAGAGGGAGGCAATTGACGCAGACCAGGCCTCCTTGGACTTGACCATCATCTCGACCGCCATCCCCAAGATCACGGATCAGTTCCAGTCGCTCGAAGATGTCGGGTGGTACGCGTCCGCTCTCTTCTTGCCCGTGGCAGCCACCCAATCCATGTGGGGCAAAGCATTCAAGTACTTCAACATCAAGCTTGTGTTCATGTTCAGTATCTTCGTCTTCGAGATCGGCTCGTTGATCTGCGCCGTTGCGCCCAACAGCGACACATTCATCGCCGGCCGTGCCATTACTGGAGCCGGTGTTGCTGGGTAAGAGACTCTCCTGGCTAGTACTGATTGAGAGGTCAATCTCGTATTACATCATCATGCCTGATAATCATGGTGCCATGCGATTCAGTCTCGCGGGGCCAACTGTCCTCTGAGGTCCGTTAGCTAACCTCTGATAGAACATTCTCAGGATGCTACATCATCATTGCCTTCTCGACCCCGTCGAAGAGCCGCCCAGCTATGACCAGTATCCTGGGAGCAACGTACGCGATCGCGAGCATTGTCGGACCTCTGATTGGCGGAGCCTTTACCGATGGCATCGGCTGGCGCTGGTGCTTCTACATCAACCTGCCTTTTGGTGGTATCGCTGCTGCTGCCGTGTTTTTCTTCTTCCACCCGCCCCGAGCCGCGAAGCCTGCCCAGGCTCCCCTCAAAGAAAAACTGCTGCAAATGGACATCCAGGGGACCGCGCTGATCTGCGCTTCCGTCGTCTGCTACCTGCTAGCTCTTCAGTGGGGAGGTGTCTCTAAGGCATGGAATAACTCCGAGGTTATAGGATTGCTCGTTGGATTTGTTGTCATTGGCCTCGCTTTCA
The DNA here is from genome assembly GCA_011032825.1 of Massariosphaeria phaeospora. NCBI lineage: Eukaryota > Fungi > Ascomycota > Dothideomycetes > Pleosporales > Massariosphaeria > Massariosphaeria phaeospora. The sequence goes on along the minus strand of JAADJZ010000029.1, from coordinate 263,960 downwards.
CCGCGAATGAGTGGCTGATGGGCGAGCGCGCGCTCATCCATCCACGGTTCCTGAAGCACCGCACCATCACTCCAGGCTGCTTGTTTTGCTTCTTGTAGGTTACTTCAGCATTTTGTATGACTTGTGCGCTAATTGTCTGTGAATAGCATTGCCGGAAACTTCTACATCCTCCTGTTCTACCTTCCCATCTATTTCCAGGCCGTCAAAGGCACGAGTGCAGTCGACTCTGGCATCCGTCTCCTACCCTTAATTTTAGCCATGAGTAAGTTGCCTAATTGATTCAATGAATCTAGCTAACAGCCTCTAGCCATTATTCAGGTCGTCGTTGGAGTTTCCATTTCGGTCACCGGCGTCTGGAACCCGCTTATGCTTTTCGGCGGAATTATGACAACAGTGGGCTCTGGCCTGCTTCTCAACCTAGGGGTAGACTCTGGCGCTGGCGAGTGGATTGGATACCAGATCATTGCCGGCATAGGACTTGGCTGCTGTTTCAACGTGCCTATCATCGTGACGCAAAGAATTGTCAGGGCCTCTGACGTCGCCACCACAACTTCCGTCGTGCTTTGTAAGTCATCACCACCCCTCCTTCTTGCTTTATATGCTAATAGCATGGTCACAGTCTTCCAGTCCATGGGTGGTTCCATCGTCGTGTCTGCTGGCCAGTCCATCTTCCAGAACGAGCTCATCAACAAGCTTCGCGAAACCAACCCAGATATCAGCCCTTTCAGCGTGGCTAGCGCCGATGCCACGACTCTCAGGCATCTGTTCACGCCAGCGCAGCTCGCGGGCATCCTCGAAGCGTACAGCCATGGTCTGTGGGCAGCGTTCGCCTTGGCCATCCCCATGGCTGGAGTCGCCACGCTCTTTACGCTCGTCCCCAAATGGTCCCGGTTGAGGGGCCCAGACGAGGTACCGCCGGTGAGTGCTTCTGACAAGGAGTAGGTATTCTGTTATGGTGGACGATATCATCTGTTATATGGCATTCATTTGAGAGACGTGCATGGGCCGAGGCCGGTTCAAGGATATCAAGATTGACTTTGTTTCTTTTCTCACCAGAGGTCATGGTGGAGTTAGAGTGACCTTCATGGAGACTAATACTTCATCTGTATAATAGCCAAAGAGTTTAACATACGCTCTTTCAATGCATTACTTACTATGCTGTATACGATAGTACTTTGTAAGACAGGCCTCAACCCTGAAAGAGAGAGCTAGAATTGCTTATGCGTGCTAGAGCATCAGGAGCATCTTTCTCACTTTCAGAGAAACGACTTCGGTGATTCTACTTTCAAGGACCATTGGTGTGGGTGTAATAGATAGGCCATGCGAGAGTATGTAGCCGTATGCGCAAGGATCATTCAACTGGGTTACAACCCACGTATCCCAGCAGGCGCCCTTTTGCGAAGGATGCAGCAGGAATTGCTAGGCGTCCGGTTTACTGTTGCTGGGAGGCAAGTAAGAGTTCGCGAACTAGAATGTTAGCGCTATATTCGAAGCTCTGGCTTCTGTATGCGGTAGCTATGGCGATGCACTCGTGATAGTGATGCAATTGCTTTAAACCGTACGTATCTCGCAAAACGCCCTTTTGCAAAGGACGAAGCAGAAATTTCTAGGCGTCTGACTTACGGTTACTGGCAGGAGACTGAGAGTTGGTGTAACTAACTTTGAAGCTCTATTCGAAGCTGTGGCTTATGTAGGCTGTATAGCGATGCGTATATAGTAGTAATATAAATGCTTTACAACCTTACGTATTTATCAGAGGCCCTTTCGCAAAGAACGTAGTAGAAATTTCAGGAACGGAGAGTTGGTGAACTATAGCATTGGAGCTGTACTTGAAGCTCTGGCTTGTGTCCAAGATAAGAGGATTCAGGTAGGAGTAGAAGGTAGAGTATGCATAGAGACCGAACGGGCTACCATATATCCTGCAGACAGAGTTGATTCAGGTGCTGTAGATACCCGTGGACTGCTCTCTGAGAGGCTTGTGTTGGGCATGCATAACCATCCAGATCCAGGACTCATCACCTTCGCTAGTTGATAATATATGTTATATGGGAGTGCAATTCTGACAACTGCTGATTGTTTGCGTATATGCCCTGTGATCGCCACCCTCGCACGAGCGTAAGAGATCGGGCCAAGTGATCACAATCGCTCTCTACCGGCACGATGACAAGTGGAAATTCCGTGGGAAGCGGCTCGTGACGGTTCAGTGCTGAAGTAGTGGAGCTCTCGTTGATTTGCCCCTCAACGAGAGGGCAGAGGCGAAGCTCGGAGCCGTGCGCATCGACGCGGTGTGCTGGACTGGACATGACGTGCGATAATAGATGTGGTTTCAACACTCTGCAAGTTATTCTGCAAATTAAAAGCTCTAAATTGGTGTCTCGATGCTACAGAAGTTTACCGACCTATGTCTTATTAATCCAAAAGCGGACAGATCGCCAGTCTTTGTCCACCTGACGGTCGTCTGGAAGCGCATAGAGACAGAGTTTGGACTCATCCCGGTCTGTGATAATTCTAGTGCAAATACTCCCTTTATTGAAGCAAGCATCGCAAGTCTTTGCGGTGTCTTGGTTGGACTTGGTAAACTTCATTGGGTCTTTGGATCGATTCCAAACAATATTGTTTACACACCGCCCGCTGTCAGCGTGTTTGTGTTGATTGCGGACCATAGTAGTAAATACTTTGTGGCGTTTTGCGTCTGCGTCAGAGTATCGCGGGACTACCTCGTCTTTGGCGCTGTAGAAGTGTTGGAAAATCCGCTCGAGTTCTGTCTGCGTAGCAACAGGCAGTTTGGAGAAGTCTATAATCTTCCCACGCACATCGAGGACCCATTTCATAGACTCTGTTCCATGAGTTTTTGGCGTGGGTTGGACGGGCGGAATTAAACTCCCGTTCACTTTCGAGAGGCTCTTGGATACGATGATGTTCTGGCATGTCATCGTCTTGGATATGTAGATCTTCCATGTAGAGGTCCGCACCCGGACTCTCTGGATCCGGCGATGAGGTCTTTGTCAGAAAAGGAGGCAGGGCATAATCCTCTGGGAAAATACTGTCTGCGAACTCGTCGATTAGGTTCGTGATTTCGTCTTGTCCCTGGAGAGTTCCGTGGGGTTCACGAAAGTTGTCACTCGCGTGCGACCAACGACGAAACTCTAGCAGTTTTGCCGGGGAGCGGCCAAGTGCCACGTCTTCTTTGAACGTAGCTTGTTCCCGGTGCACTTTACGAATAGTGTCCTCTTGACAGCCTAGGAGTTTTTAGCAGCTAGTAGATAGTCTACCTCTATCTTTACAAAGCCCTATCGTATCTAGCACAGTAGGTATTGTACGTAGGGCTTGTGCTACCAGTAGTTGAGGCAAGAGCGTACCTAGGTGCGCATCGGAAATAGATTATACCAAGTCAGTGGTCCAAGTTCAGGATGAGGCCGAGGGGAGGGTGCAGGTAGAGCAGAGCGGAGTCAGGTCATGGTATTACGCTAGTCTCTGTAGAGCTTAGCCTACCCTGCGCCAACAAGGCGTACCGTAAAGCGTAAAGTTTAAACCGCAGCTGAACGCCAACCCTTTCGTCTCACCCGATCCGCAACCACAGCATCACCGGTCTTGTCGTCGTCTCGCCCCGCATCTTTTGCTGTTTCGCGCAGCGCGTTCGTGACATGGAAGGCGACTGTTTTCCGTCCATCGGTGCATTCTGGGCCGAAGCAATACCTGGCCGGTGAATTCTCCCGGCCCTTGGTCCGTCGAGACTCGCTCTTGTATGAGCACCCCGCATCCCCATAGCGCTTGCATGATCGCGCGCCGCTAGAACTGCGCGGGTACATCTGCTACAGAACAAAATGTCTGTCATCGTCCTCGGCGGCCGGTCTCGAGTCTTTCGCCCGCCAGCATCATGAGGCTTTTGTCTGGTCTCGCGTGGGCATCCGCTGTGTCCTGCTCGAATTACCTTTTGAACCGACTCCAAGCCAATGCGCAGCGCAGCTTGCCGCGCCAGTGGCCGCTGCACGACAACGGCCTGAACGACGTGGTACAATGGGATCACTACGGCTTCAAAGTCCACGGCAAGAGGCTATTCGTCTTTTCGGGCGAGATCCACTACTGGCGCATTCCAGTACCCGAGGTGTGGGAGGATCTTCTTGAGAAGATCAAGGCTGCCGGTTTTACGGCATTCGCCTTCTACGGCCACTGGGGCTACCATAGCGCGAATAACCACACCCTGGACTTCGAGACTGGCGCCCATGACTTTTCACGCCTATTCGACATCGCGAAACGAGTCGGTCTCTACATCATCACTCGGCCGGGACCCTATGTTAACGCAGAGACAACGGCAGGCGGATTTCCGCTTTGGCTTACAACCGGGGCATACGGGGAGCTTCGGGATGATGATCCGCGATATACCGCTGCATGGGAGCCATACTTCTCCAACTACTCGGCCATCACCAGCAAACACCAGGTGACCAATGGAGGTAATACGCTCGTGTACCAGATGGAGAACGAGTACGGTGAGCAGTGGGAAGGCAATGCGCGCAACAAGAAACCAAATGAAGCAGCCGCGCGGTACATGGCTGCGCTCCAAGAGTCTGCTCGACAAAATGGGATCACCGTCCCAGTGATCCACAACGATCCCAACATGAATACGAGAAGCTGGTCGGAGGATTTTGCACCCAATGCTACTGGCAACGTCGACGTGACCGGCCTCGACAGCTACCCGTCATGCTGGAGCTGCAACTTGGGCGAGTGTACCGGAACAAATGGCGAGTATGTCGCATATCAGACAATCAACTATTACGATCATTTCATCGAAGTTTCGGATACGCAGCCAAAGTTCTTCCCGGAGTTCCAAGGCGGCTCATATAATCCGTGGGGTGGGCCTGAAGGCGGGTGTCCAGCAGACATTGGTGCTGATTTCGCAAATTTGTACGTTCATCTAGGTGAGCGTATGACTTTTTGATACTGACTCAAGATCGCGAAGGTTTTATCGAAATCTCATCTCACAGAGGGTGACCGCCATCAGTCTGTATATGATGTTTGGTGGTACCAACTGGGGAGCGTTGGCGGCACCAGTCGTTAGCTCATCGTACGATTATTCCAGCCCCATCAGCGAGAACCGGAGAATCGATAGCAAATATTACGAGACCAAGAATCTGGCACTCTTCATTCGCGTGGCGACCGATTTGACAGTGACAGACCGTATCGGGAACAGCACGGCATACACCACGAATTCGGCAGTCACGGCTAGCGAATTGCGGAACCCGAACACAAAGGGAGCTTTCTACGTGACAATTCATTCTTACTCACCATCTTCGACTAGAGAATCTTTCAAACTTCGGGTCCGTACTTCGATTGGCAACCTGACGATTCCTCAGCAGGGTGGTAACATTGTGTTGAACGGTCATCAATCCAAGATCTTAGTCACCGATTTTACAATCGGAGACCAAATCTTGACATACTCTACAGCAGAGATTCTCACCTATGCCGTAATTGATGGTAAACCCATGGTTGTCCTGTGGACAAGTACCGGCGAGTCAGTGGAATTCCATGTCAAGGGCGCATGGAACGGTTTTATCGCCAAGAACGGAGGAGCTTCGAATGCCACTATTCACAAGGACGGGCATGGAGTTATTGCTTCCGTCTCACAAGTGACTGGCATGACCGTTTTGGAATTCGACAACGGGGTCAAGGTGATTGTTGCTGATAAACCGACTGCATACCTTATGTGGGCGCCCAACCTGTCGGATGACCCATTCGCCCCTGTCGACCAATCTAGTCAGTTTATTTGCAATGCTCAGTTGTTTTGCAAGGCTAACCCTCCTTGTAGTCATAGTCCAAGGGCCATACTTGGTTCGGAGTGCGGGGCTGGAGGGTAACATCTTGACGCTGAAAGGCGATGTATCCAACGTCACAACCGTAGAGATCTTCGCCCCACAGTCTGCTACGACTCTGACTTGGAATGGGAGGCAGTTGGACGCTTCACGAACATCCTACGGAAGCTTGAAAGCGCGGACGGGTGGTCTAAATGCCACCATTCACCTGCCATCGCTAGAGCACTGGAAGGTCCATGATAGCCTCCCCGAAAGGTTGGCGGGTTACGACGACTCTGGTTTGGCCTGGGTGGAAGCAGACCATCTCTCAACGCCAAATCCGGTTAAGCCCGACATGCTTCCAGTTTTGTATGTGGACGATTATGGGTTCCACAACAGCTTCCATCTCTTCCGTGGTTACTTTGATGGGTTCGCAACCGCTGTAGACCTTTCCGTGCAGGGTGGTCTGGCGTTTGGCTGGAGTGCATGGGTGAACGGCGAGTTTCTAGGGTCCCATCCTGGCAACTCAACCACCGGAATAGGGAATTTGACACTCCCGTTCAGAAATGGTACTGCACGAATGAACAGAACAAACACATTGCTACTCGCACAAGATAACACAGGACACGATCTCCGTGCTCAAGCCGTACAACCCCGGGGCATTCTAAGCGCTAGCTTGAAAGGAGGCGCAGAGTTCACTTCCTGGAAAATAGCCGGTGAGGTGAACGGTGAAAGAGCACAGCTTGACCCCGTTCGCGGCCCACTGAATGAAGGTGGACTCACCGCTGAACGTCTAGGCTGGCATCTCCCCGGCTTCGACGACTCTGCTTGGAACACAAGTTCCCCCTCGACAGGTTTCACCGGCGCCGGTATATACTTCTACCGCACAGTCGTTCCCCTTGACATCCCTTCCGGTATCGACGCCTCCCTCGCTTTCGTACTGGGCGCACCAAGGTCGCAGAAGATTCGGGTCCAGCTTTTTGTCAACGGCTACCAGTATGCGCGTTTCAACCCATATGTCGGGAATGAGAGGACGTTTCCAGTTCCTCCGGGTATCCTTAACTACGCGGGCGACAATACAATCGGGTTAGCAGTTTGGGCCCAGGACGAAGATGGTGCAAAAGTGGATGTGAGATTCAAGACGCAGTATGTTCTTGAGAGTAGTTGGAGTTCGAGGTTTGATAGCGGGTACTTGAGACCGGGGTGGACAAAAGAGAGGTTGGCATATGCGTAGGAAAGAGAAGGTGCATGCCACCCTTCTAGCATATTTCCTTGCCAATGCGCACAATAATTGCGCTCTCACATCTACAACCCCAGTTTTGGACATTACCTGTTTTGCTAGATACAACAGGGCTTTGTAAAATTAAAAGTGAACTATTTACCTACCGCTGAAATCTTGTATACTGCCAAGAGGATCGCCTAATTGTATGAAATATGCTATACTCCAGCCTGGATACGCCATTTTAGGTCAATGTTTCAAGGCTAACATCTATACTACGAAGCCCTACTGTATACAGCATAGTAAGTAATATATCAAGAGGTAATGAGGCTGAATTCCTGCCTGATTTGGACGAATGGTGCCGGGGGCGATGTTGAAGCGGCCGCGACTTGTGCTAATGAGCAAGAAATGATGTCAGAGGGGGTGAGGTTTTTCAGATAAAACACACGAGAGCAAGGTGGTACTGGAGCTTTTGCATGCAATGTTTCATTATCGTCGTGGCATGAATCTCGCACAAGCTTCACACCCCAACTTCCAAGAGTCCACTCCGAAAGCACTCAAGCACCCTGCAACATGGACACAACACCCGCCCAAGTCTCCCTCACAGTCGGCTGGATCTGGTTCGCCGGCAGCGAGAAGCCGTACGTTCCCGTATCACGGAGTTCGTACGTGTACGAGTACGTCGCGTTTCCGGGGACGTCGGTGTAGTCGGTCGAATCACCCGTGGTCGCATACAAAGTCGAACACGCAGGGCCAATGGTGTATCCAGTGCCGGAAACGGCGCGGATCGCAGACGCAGCGCTCGTTGCGAGCGAACGGAGCTTTGCGTCGTTGTCGGGGCGGAGCGAGCAGTCGTAGCCGTATGCTTGTTCAGATCAGTAGCCGTTCAAACTAAATCGGGATGGGTGGGGAAGAGGGTGCTTACGCCAGAGGATGTATTGTCCATACGAATGCACATCGAGATACAGCCTAATACCACGCGCATCCCTCAACGCGTTGACCTGCGCCACAAGACCACGGTTCTCAGGCGCATCGCCGGCCGCCTGGCCCTTGTACGTCTCGGAGCAGGGGTTGGTGGAGGCGCCGCCGGGGACTTCCCACTTGTAGGGCCAGTTGCGGTTGATGTCGCGGCCTACGCATGAGTTGCTGCTGAGGGTTTGACGGTTTTTGCGCCAAAGGCGGTCGTTGGTTTGGGTGTAGACGAAGCCTGGGAGAAGTTAGCAGGGGCCGAGGGGAACTAGATTGGGTGGGGATGGGTGGCTTACCGTCCGGGTTAACGACGGGCATGATGTAGTAGTCGAATTTGTCGACGAGAGCGCGAATGGTTGCGTCGCTGCTGTACTTGGTGAGAAGTTGCCAGGCGAAGTATTCGGTGGTCTGGGTAACTGGTTAACGACCTTTAATCGTCCATCGGGCAAATATTCATACCATAGTGGTGATCCACTCTCGGGCGTGGACCGTTCCGTGGATGAGCACAGCTGGCTTCGATCCCTTTCCTCCGCTTCCCCAGATGTGGATACCGTTGATCACGCGTCCTTGCACTGAGCTGCCTGCGGTAACAAGCTCGGACTGGCCCGTGAAGCCGGCCTGTAGGTCCCTCAGGAATAGGGTGTGGTCGGCGTAGGAATGATAGGCTGTGAACCACGACTCGCTTGGTACTATCGAAATCAGCAGCCATACAATCAGTTTCATGAAGGGTCTACAAACCTGCGTACGCCTTGAACTCTCCCTCTTCTGCCAGGGCTGCACCGACATCCTCGTTGACGACGGAAGACTCAGCAGCCAAAGCGGTGACTGCGTCGATGTTCTCGGGAGACACGACAACGTCGAGATGAGCCGATTTGCCGGGGTTCAAGACGTGAGCGGCGAGCTCCTCGATCTGAGCCTCGATGTCCTCGGTGGATTCCGGAAGAGCCACGCGCAGCACCTTGAAACCACTGTAATCGACTTTCTCTTCAGCCCTGGGGACCACACCCGCAAGCGCGAGAGGAAGGAGTAACGATGAGATTACGAGGCCCTTCATGATTGACACTTGACACCGCAAGAAAAAAGCGAGAGGTGCTGACCATCGGACATCAGACGGACCCGATCTCTTTATGTCTTTCCAGCATTCGTTTGCTACCACTCGCACCTACCAAACTCGTCCCACCATCGACGTTTTCTTAGCCACCAAAGTCGCACAATTGGATCAGGCAGGTACCAACTCTCCTGCACGCGCGGGAGACGTTCTGTCGAGGGCCTGAATCCCGCGCCCTCGCGTTGTGGGTGGTGGTTTCATCTAATCGAGCTACGATAGGCTGCTTGGCTCGTTTGCTATGGGAAGGTGTGTGTTGTTGACGTGATAGGCTTCCGGCGGCGAGAGATGACTTGGCGGTGCCGCTTTAGGAAGGTGTGCAAGCGGCGCGTCTTGGCTTGAGCGATAGGGCGAGGTAACGGGCTCGAGACTCGGAGATCTGAGGTCGTGTGGTGAGATGTGGTCGGTTTAAGGGGTGATGTGACGGGTGTGGCGTGTATGGGGGTCGGGGTGGGTCGGCTGAGTGGGGAAGGACGTTACCTACGGGTAGATACGTGGCGCGCTGCGCCTCGCTTTGAGTCTATCTGATGTCGCAACTCATTACGAATTGAAGTTGGAGATGGATACTGCTATAAGATTGCGGTATTCGCCGAGAACTAGTAGAATGATCGTCCCGGACTCCGATGAAGTTTTTGGATCACTCCTATCGGCTCTATCCTGCCAATCAGGTGTCAGATACTCATGCGAGTTTATACGGCAGGCGAATTCCTTGCCACTCAGCACCCAACTCTAGTCGTATAGCCGTGTACTGGTAATCTTTGCCCTAAACAATTTCTTTCAGTCAAATAAACCTTGACCTTCCTCTAACCAGCTTTCCATCGTTGAGGTTCCAGCTAGATCGCCTTCAGCTCCTTGATCTGGGTAGCCTCTTCAACTATTATTGGCGCAGCTCCCCCCTCGATCTGTTTTTGAGGAATCGCATTCCAGCGCGGGTAGCGTGTAACGATGTTTTTTTCCTGGAATCGTAGCTCTTTCCAAATATATCACGAAAGGTCTAGTGCAGGCCATGCGCAGTCTTATCTCTTCCAAACTTCTTGATAATCGATGCTCGCGCGGTACCGGGGCGGAGAGGGTCAATTCTGCTGTCCATCAAGTACAAGTGGAAAAGCAGTGCACCAAGACCAGACTCCAGAAGAGAAGATGTATGTTCACATTTAGGAGTACTTCAGCATCGTGTCTGAAAAGCTAATCTGGCATGTCCTGGCCGTGGCCTTGGTGGAAGAGGCCTCATTGATTTGGGAAGTACCTGCTGTCCAAACGGTTGAGGTCAATTCCAGTCAGCATTTCATCTACCACCCCCGCTCTTGCGCCTTCGTCGTGTTCGTGGTAGCTGGTTCGTCTCCGTTCGAGCTGCAAGTTGAGTGATAGTGAAAAGAGCGTCTTTAATGCAGATGGCCATTCTTGATGGTGCCTTCGGATACGAAAGTGTAAGCACCAACGTTGCAAACTTGGTAGAGGTGGAGGAAACGCATCCCTTCTGGCTGCGAAAGACGTTATCTAGGCAAGACGTGCAAACCATGACGTCGAGGATCGCGTTGTAGAATAGTCCTATAATTTATGTCATTCAACTACGCATCGTTCGTAATGCTGGACGCCTCTTCGGTGTCTATACTCACTGTTGACCAGCCGCAGGGCAAAGGCCCCCTCATCGTGTGCCTAGTCCCAATCCATTATATATAATGCGAGGAGGTTGCAAAGGGACGCGCATCTTGCATAAGACTACCTCTGGGAAAGGGTGAGTAAGAGGGATGCGAGATGAAGATTACAAGGTTCCAAAGATCTTGGGAGGCGGGGCACGCACTAGCCCTTATCAGGACTAGGTGCTCAGATGTGTTGCCGCCTTTCACTCTGATGGACGAGGGAACGGGACGTGATCAGGCCCTCCGACAATCAAACGGCACTAATTATGATATATACTAGGACTCGAGTGGAGTACCCCAAAACACGAATAGTGTGCTGATTAAGTGCCTAGAAATGATGTTTGTCGCACAGCCTTGCGAATAACTTCCATACGAAGTTCTTTCGAATAGATCACATGGCAGTGGTGACACACACATCCTTTCACGGTTTGATCCATCTCGAGCTCCCATGGTTGGCGCCGGGCAACGTGATCCTGGCGGCCGGAATTAGTCTTGCCAACGATCACATGTGGCTTAGCTGGCTTGGCGTTCGAAGCTTAGCCGCGCGAAAATCTCCAACGTAGCCGCCCATAAACAAAGTCGCACCACAACACCAACACCCGCCCGCATAAACCTTCCTGCGCAGTACCCCGATAGTACTTTCATCGACTACTTGATTCGTTCCTCCTTCTAGGACATCTGCAGGCGCGGGAGAGCCGCAGGAGAAGTTTCAGCCGCAGATCACTTAGCCGCCACTGTGCCGCATGCGAGCGTCAATGCATCACGAATAGCACTAGGTAAATGCCAACCAAGCGTTAGGCGCTCAGCGATGATCCAAGACCAAGTGATGCATCCAAGCGCTTACACGATGCCCGTCTCTGGATAGTCCATTGCGGCGTAGATGGATTGATTGCGGCGTAGGCAACCTGCAGCACGTTTTCCCCATTGTGACTGGATATACAAGTGGCTATACGTTTTCTGGACATCGGTAGCGGAAGCTCGGGAACAGGAACGTTTAGCGTTTCCAGCGGCCGCCGGACACAGTAATAACCTTCCAGGCTATCCATTATGATTGTGCCATATCTCTCTTTTGCAGCAGTTCGTTTTACTTCGCCTCACCTCACATATCTAGGGCTCAAAAAATCATCTACACAAGTCGTAGTCGATATTGGCAGCTGGCTGGCCGCTGTTTATACTTGACTTTTAATAATGTCTACGTTACCTTCGTCTCCGTTCTGGTCTCGCAACCACGACATTCCGATATGTGTCGTTACTGGAGAGGATTCCGATGCGCCACTACCCAAACAGAATCATCGGCGCACCTGTCCCACCTGCGACACATGCTCGACGGATCAGTCAATTCACTGTATAACGATAGCTTCACCCGCACCACCATCCTACCATTCGACCCCGACACCAGCAATACCTCGTCTTCAAGTACAAACGTCACACCAATGGCCCCACCCTCAGGCTCCCCGTCGTGCCCTTCGATTCGATGCAAAAGGAAAGCCACGCATGCGATTTCCTCAATCGACATTTTCTCCTCTTTCGCCGGAAACATCAATGAACGACATCGACCACGGTCGGAACAGTCATAGCAGCGGGTTCTCTATTCCAAATACACCAGAAGATGATACCAGGACTAAGTTAGGACTTGGGATTCAAGAAGCTCCCTTCAAATCCGATCCCAGTCCGATACAATCTTCGCATAGGAATGGCGGATCGCCGGCAAAATCAGCACCTGACGTTGTTCAACGTATTGAGCGGAAGCTCTGGCAATACAGTTCATCTGATAACGTTATCAAGCGCTGGCTTTTTGAGATCATTAGTTGGCTGTTGAGTGCTCTATGCATGATTGCTATAATCATTCTTCTCATCGTCTTCAAGAACAAGTCGGTGCCCAGCAACATGCTCTTCGGTCTTACGCTGAACGACTGTATCTCAACACTCTCCAAGATCGCCTCTGCTGCCCTATTACTCCCAGCTTCCGAAGCGCTTGGACAGCTAAAATGGAGCTGGTTTCAAGGCGATAGGTCAAAGAAGGTTTGGGATTTTGAAATCTTCGACAACGCGTCTCGAGGACCATGGGGATCCTTCTTACTTCTCGCCCGCACTCGGGGCAGAACGCTAGCCGCACTTGGTGCGGCTGTCATGATTTTCGCAATAGCACTTGATCCATTTTTCCAACAGGTCGCTCGCTACCCCACGCGCTGGGAACGACAAGCACAAAACGGCACGATCCCTCGAGTCATACGATACGAGCCCGCGTCCAGCAAAGAGTACAGATACTTCGGCAACGAGACGGATCACGCAGAACTATTAATTCCTAATCGGGATATGGCAGCTATCGCCGAAAAGTTCTTCTTCGATTTCGGCGTCCCTCAGGTTAAAGTCGGCAATGGAACGCGTGCAGAGATACCACTCTCCTGTCCAACTAGCAACTGTACCTGGGAGCCATACGAGACGCTAGGTGTCTGTAGCGAATGCTCGGATGTTGCTGACATGCTCGAATTCGCCTGTACTTATGCACAGTTTGACTGGATCGAAACCGCAAACTCCTATGACGAACGTGAGAACGGTACCATGTGCGGGTGGTTTTTCAATGCCACCGGCGAGAAGCCGATGTTAATGTCAGGTTACCAAGTTGATCCTACCTTGAATCAGTCGAGCGGAATGTTAACGACACGCGCCTTACCCCTCGTCACCAACATAAATAGACGGCCGCTATTTGGGGGTTCTATCAAATTCAAGCATATACGCAACAAGATTACCGACTTCGTTGTGGTTACGGCCGGAAACGGGTCGGATCTCAATGGCATCATGGAAAGCATCAAACGCCACGACAGGCCTAGAGCGGTTGAATGTATGCTGTCATGGTGTGTCAAGACGATTGAGTCCTCATACTATCTCGCCTCATACACGGAAACTGTCAAAGATCACTTCATCAACACGACTGCAGGCCCATACCCATGGACTACTTTCAACGCAACAGACGACGGAGAATATGTTTACAAAGTCTACTTTGAGAACATCACAGTCGATCCTCATGCGCCTGATGGCCAGGGAGACATTTCTAGTTATGGGGTTTCGAACGATACCGCATTCAACGTTCTCATCGCCTTTGACAACTACTTGCCTTCGTTTGCGACAGTGAAGAACAACGACACTTCGGCTATCTGGAAATACGGAACTCGTGATGAAAACCCCGTTACCCGGGAAGTGACAAAGAATCCATGGTCAGCACCCACCAATGTGACTGATCACATGGAACGTCTAGCCATGCTGATGACAAACACAATACGGATGGCGAGTGAAGATGCCGCCACAGGCATAGCTTGGGCTGAAGAGACCTATGTGCAAGTTGTTTGGGCATGGTTATCTTTGCCGCTCGTCCTCCTCATATTGACACTCGTTTTTCTTGTGGCCACTGTAGTACGGACATCGAAAGAAAGCGATCGACTCGGCGTTTGGAAAACTTCGGCTCTTGCAACACTTCTCTACGGGTTGCCCGACGACATTCAAAAAGAAATGACCGACTCCCAAGCCAACGGCACGCCACGAACCAGAGCAAGAGAGATGCGGGTCAGGATGCTACCGAAAAAAGGTTGGCGGGTATCGGAGAAGCCAGTTGCTTCCAGGAATAAGTCTGAACCCCCACCGGGTTGGGTATAAACTATTAGAGGGAAGGGATATACGTAACGGTTTAATGTAGTTGTGATGGGAAAATTTCGTCTTATGTTACAAATCGCTTGCTTTGCCTTGCCAACACTATAGATAACCGGTTGCGCAGGCAGCAGCTGCTGCAAAAAAAGTCGTTGCGAATCATAGCTATTGCGTTTGATGTTATTAGGTAGTCAGCATAGTCAGCAACGACTGGACGACTCTAATTGACCAGTTGAATTTATAAACTAACCTTGAATGATCTTGTGCAAGACAGGTAAGTGAGTATAATGAATAATATTGGTTAGACGACCTTCCTCACGAGTTTTGGTCGTTCATAAGTGCAGGCCGGCGCCAATCAGGCTGTTACCATTGCTCGATGTTTAGTCTGCATCAAAGATGCACGCATTGTCACACTCGATATTACCACGCGAGGCTCAGAACAGTGGATACGAAGCATCGATATGTCAAAGATGACAGGATGTTGGGAGTCACTAGCAACATCACATGAAGGCCCGGGGCAATGGGGAAATAAGAATTCGCAAGCGGAACACATTTCAATTAATGGAAACTGGAGGTCTTCCCCGCTGGACTAAGTCTCGCGCGCGGGCTACGGTAATCCCGGAACAAACGAAGTTTGACCTTGCCATCCACACTCGAAGTCCTTGCCGAGGTTTGAGATCGCCGTCGAGGTGTCGGTCATACTAGGATCGTATCCTTAGTATAAAGTGTCATCTTCGTTCGGGCTAGGGGTTCATTCTTCGTAACGAGTGGCAATGGTAAGAGCCTCGCGCTTATCTACCGTTCTCTCGTGGGTACAGCGCTTCGCTTTGCGATCCGGCAAATCCGCGGAGGGACCTCTGTCACAATCCTCGTTCGGGTCCTCTGGACTGGCTGCCCGCTTTGTGCCAATGACTGTGTCCAATCCCTCGAGAAGAGCGCGTTTGATGCTGTCAAGGACTGGAAAGTCCGCCGTTTCCCGGGTCAGCAGCTGCTCCACAGCTGATACTGGAGAGTCTGGAGATACTGGACGGATTGAGGCGATGGGGACAGGTGCAGCTACGGCGGAAGCCGCAAAAGACGTGATGAGAAAGAGTAGAGGGGCGTGCATATTGACGATTGTGGTTTCGTGAGATTGGACCGGTAAGTTGATAGGCTGATGGAATGAGTTTTTTTGTACTTGGAAAGTGTGTGGGTAGTAGTGCACAGCACGGATAAATGAAGGTAGGCGCTGCCTGAAAACAAGAAGATGCTTTTGAAAGAAGGGTAGATTGGGAGTGATGCCGGATCCTCTAACCCCCCAACTTTGGGGACAAAGCGACCTTTATGGCTCAGCAACTTCTGCGCGACGTTTCGAACACTAAGGCGCAGTTGTCATATGCCGTGTGGCAAGCCCACTTACGCTCAGGTGATTGGAGTAGCCTGTTGGGAGGAAATGCGGAACGGTCGACCCAACGGTTTGGACTGTTGTGTTATGGGCGCTAAATGCTTGTCTCGCATTCTCCAACATGACACCGATTGACGGCCCGTAAAGCGCTTATTTTAAGCGCTCTCTATATATTTAGCAACAAGTTATCTCTGGAGGACTTGACCGATTAGATCTGGGGCAGTCCGCCTTGGCAGCGGCTAAATGATGATTCGTTGAGACGGCACCGCTCATGCGAGAGCGGCCGGTGCAGTGGTTCCAGCGCTAATTTGTTCATGCCGTGCGTGCACGCCCGCTCGAACACGTCTATGTTTCGATTGAATTGTACAAGAGATGGCTGGAAACTTGAGATGCGTAGCCTCGAAGTTTGCTAGGTGGCTCGAAGTATCCCCGGCGTTCTTGTGCATTCGGAGCACAGATTGATCCGGGGCTTGGCAGTCTCTGGCTTTGGCCGGCCGACGATTACGGTATCCGGTAAGCGAGAGCCGCCCACGCCCGGCCCACATTGACCTTTTCTGCTTTCTCACCCGTTCCACTTAAGCCGCGACGTCCTAAACACTGGCCGGTGGGACAGGAAGTGAAGGGGCTCACATCCTTCAACTGGGATCAAGCCAAAGTCCACTACGGGAGTTGGATGTCCACATACAAAGACAAGCTTTGGCAAGAGCCCGGGGGTCACGTACGGGATGATGCGTGGATGGATACATTTCCTAAGAGTTACGCACGATCCTAGAGCGGTGGAAAACACTAAGGAACTGACCAAAGACACAAATGAGCCGGAGAAGCTCAAAGACCAACTGTGAGCGATCACAGTAATATGTATCTTAATAAACACAAATGATCAAAGATGGTCTTCTTCACTTATATTCACTTATTGCTTGATTCATTGGTCTTTACATGCCAATTTAGTGACTGGTGTGTGGACATCGATAGCCAAGTTGTCTCTGACTGATAGGATGCGCCGTAATTCCACGGCGAAGGCAGACTTACGCAACGCTTGTTCAGGTAGTCTCTGATCCGCTACAGCGAGCGTGGAGAAGGTGGTCACCAATACCGAGTACATGGACAGTAGCATGCTCTGGATAGCAGTATTGCGGGCACGGGGGACTTGGAAACGTTGCTTCGTTTGGTCCCAACCATCATTTGCGGCACGGAGAGCATTTGTAGAATTGTCCCAGGTTTGCCGTACTCTTTGATCTGAATCTTGTTATTCTCTTCTTTGGTGTAAAGCTGCCCCTCCAGATCTTTGATGCTCTCCTCATGAGTGTTCAACTCAGTTCGGAGGTCTGTGAAAGTCTGGCCATGAGCCTTGACCTTGATTTCAAAGTCCGCGACCTTGTTCTCGAAGTCTGTGTTAGTCCGCTCATGAGCCTTGTCCTTAGCATTGAGGTCTGTGATAGTCCGCTCATGAGTGTTGACCTTGGCATCGAGGTTTGTGATAGTCTGGCCACGAGTATCGACTACAGCCTCGAGGCCTATGACCTTGGTTTTGAGGTCTGTGATGCGCTGCTCACGCGTGTCAAGGTAAAGCCTTCGATATCTACCCCTCGTCTCGACGCTAGCGATGTGCCGGTCATGAGTCTTCAGATTTCTCTCGAGATGTTTGATATCTAGCTTGTGGTCTTTGATCTTGGCCTTGAGATCTTCGACGGTTGCCGCCGACTGGCCAGCAGCATCTTTGATTTTGACCTCAAAGTCTTGGATGGTTGCCGCGGACTCCGTATCAGCAGCTTCCAGCCGTTTGATCTTAGCCTCGAAGTCTTTGGCAGCAGACTCGATCTTGCCGTTGAGCTCATCGATCGCGGCAGTTGAATCTTCTGCAATGCCTTCGTTCTTGTTTCGAAGCTTATCGATAGTCATTGTTTTGTCATCGTTCTTCGTCGTTAGGTCTCGGACAGTGACATTGAGCTTCTTGACATTATTGTCAGATCCTCGACCTTGTCATTAAATACCTCCGTCTTTTCACCGAGTTCCTTGTTCTTGTCATGGAGTTCCTGACGGACCGTCTGGAGAGTCACACGGAATTTGTTGGTTCCCGTCTCATAAGCTTCGTTGCCGCGATGACCCCATGGTGTCATCAAACCCAATGCTCTAGAGTGCGTAAGAAATTCTAGACGCTAATCCTAGGGTTAGTATCAACTCCACAAAGCTCTATCGTATACAGTATAGTGAGTAAGGCGCTGTCAGAGAGTGTAGGAAGGCGGCTAGCCATAATTGATTTAGATCATACCCAAGTATTTATAACGTTACGAGACAGACATCAATACCAATGCTCTTGATTACTGAAGAGATTCCAGACAAACTTCCCGAGGCTAGTAGCGACTTCACAAAGTCCTGTTGTATACAGTATACCGAGTAATGTGTTGACGAACTACTCCATCGTCCCCAATTCGGCAAAGTAAGTACAACCGCAAGCTGGAGGAGGGTTGCTGCAATGGCGGAACGCCTCATGTTCGATATCAGCACTACCGCGGTCAGAAAGCGATTAGATTATCTTCTCGAAAGCAGGGTTCATCGACTTTGTGAGATATAAAGCCGGATGCGCGGGTAGGAATCACTTTGCTGTGTGGGTGTGATGACGATGGCAGGGCCAACTGTTGTTTATTGCAGTGGTATTGACGTGCATGCGCGTTGACGTTCTGTGGAGTTGCGTGCTCGCTGTTGTAGTTGGATTGCGTGATAATGCGGCCCAGGGGGATAGCTTTGCAGCTTGCGCGAGCCGTTCGGCGTATTGATAAGCGCTCTGGAGGTAGGTAGTGGGGCGGCCGCCTTCTTGGTTGCATGCATGGACGTAACTACCTAGCACCACGTCATTCCTGTGCACCTCTAGCGACAGACGTGTGGGGCGAATCGATTGAACGATTGGGATATCGACATCGCCCACTGCAGAGCTGTCAATTGCAACCCTGGAAGAGTGCAGTCGAATGGTGAGCGCTCAGGTCCGGCGCCGATCACCGAGGCTGCTGGCGAAAACCCTACACCTCGGCGGCCGAGTGCGAGTGCGACTGCGACTGCGACAACTTCGAGCCACTATATCTTCGACAGAGTGCGTGTTGTTGCCATGATACAGAACAATGGCCACCCCTCGCGACGATGAAGAAAACGACACGCGAGAGCCGAGCGAGGATACGCCGTTGTTGACGCCGCCAGAAGAGGAGAATTGGAAGAAGCCCCGCGGATTCTTCTGGATCGAGCTGGCCATCTTTGCGAACGTCTTCCTGTACGGCTTCGATGGCACCATCACGGCAGCGACGTATGCCGTTATTAGTTCCGAGTTCGATGCCGCGAACACAGCGTCGTGGTTGACGACTTCCTACCTCGTCACCAGCACCGCCTTCCAGCCGCTGTACGGACGCTTCTCTGACATTTTCGGGCGCCGCGTCTGTTTCTTCGTGTCGACCATCACCTTCGCGGCAGGATGTCTGGGCTGCGGCCTCGCGACGAACGTGGTGGTGGTGAATGCGATGCGGGCGTTGACGGGGTTTGGCGGCGGCGGCTTGATGACCATGGGTGAGTCGTGACTGCCATCGGCGCTCCAGCAAACCGTCGCACGTGACTGACCCGTCTTTGCGCCTGCCCAGCGACTATCGTCAACTCCGACATGATTCCCTTTCGAAAGCGCGGCATGTACCAGGCCCTGCAGAATGCCATGTTCGGATTCGGCGCCATCTGCGGCGCCTCCTTTGGCGGCTCGATCGCCGACACGATTGGATGGCGCTGGGCATTCTTCCTGCAAGTCCCCGTCTCCATCGTCGCCCTATGCCTTGGCTGGTTCGTTATCAAGAATCCAATCGAGCTGCATCCGACTTGGACTGAGGTAAAAACGAAGGTCGACTTTACGGGCGCATTGCTACTCGTCGTTGGCATCTCGGTCCAGCTAATAGGTCTGAGCTTGGGAGGAAACCAGCTTCCCTGGAGCAGTCCATGGGTCATCGGGTCTCTTGTCGGCAGCGCCGTCATTCTGGCAGTGTTTATCGCAGTGGAAGCGAAGACGACAACGATCCCGGTTATCCCATTACGCCAGTTGCGCGGACGCAATCCCGTTGCGATTCAGATTGCGAATGTCTGCGCAGGAACGGCTGCATACGCCGTGAGTGAACTCTTTCCCGTCCACTACCGAGATCCACTGACTAGAAATAGTACCTCTTCATGCTTCCCCTCTTCTTCCAAGTCGTCCTCCTCGATTCCGCCACGAAAGCGGGCGCGCGCCTTGCGATTCCGTCCCTCGCCACTCCCATCGGAGGGCTCATTGCTGGAGTCGTCATGTCGCGATGGGGGAAGCTGATCACGCTGGTCAGGATCGGCGCTCTCTTTATGACTCTCGGGAACCTGCTCGTCACATCGTTATCGTTCTACGATAGTTCCTGGAAGTACCTCGTGTTCATATTCCCTGCGAATCTCGGCCAAGGCATCATCTATCCGGCGATATTGTTCACCACCCTTGCCTCGTTCGAGCATTCAGGCAAGTCACCGAGACGGTATATACGAGCTCTTCTTCTACTGACCATGGCACAGATCATGCTGTGTCCGCTTCCACTGTCTATCTCATTCGATCTCTTGGCAGTGTATGGGGAGTGGCCATAACGGCGACTATTGTCCAAAATACATTGAGTTGGAGACTTCCCGAGGCATTGGCTGGGCTTCCAAATAAAGACCAGGTACTCAACCACTCCAAAGACTCGTTTGCCGACCACTGCTAACGGCTCGTCAAGGTCATCGACGATATCAGACATTCTGTAACTGCGCTGCGACATCTTCCTCCGGACGTTCAACTGGCGGCTCGGATGGTCTACTATGATGGTATTCGGTATGCATTTGGCGCCTCCACCATCATTGCGGCATTCGCCATCGTGGCGAGCTTGTTCGCGTACAACGCCGGTCTTCGCAATACACATTAGGCTGATTGTCTTATGGAATTTGCTCATCGGCGACGACTGAACTCTACACAATACCGGTTGGTACGGAATCTGAGAGATCGAAGAGGTTTGACGCTGACTGTCAACGTCAGAACGATCGACAGAATTCCGCACAGACCTATTTCAAACCCATTTCACACTTCCTGATTTCCATCTAAAAATACCTGCTACGTTTACTATCGGAATTTGAGCATTGCTGTACACCCCGGGTAGTCTCACGAGATGTTCCTAGGGTACATTGAACTTCGATGTATTAGCGTTACATTGAGCTAATCATGCAGTCAGCCCCGTCGGAGCCTGACCTCAGTAATTTCACGCGTCATACGGGACATTTCCAACCCAAGCTTAAGGAGTGTCCGTCTCCATTCTTGGCAGGGCTGGCTGCAAACTCACTCTTCACTAGATAGCTGTCGTCCAATCAGCGTTTTTCTTGCTATCAAGTGTATGATGCGCGACAACTTAGCAACCTTGGCTTACTTCATCAAACAGCTCGGGAGGAAGACCAAGAAGAAGCCAAAAAGTTACCTCACTTGGGCTGGGCTGAAAAATCATCATAGCTAGGTACCGTTGTCGATCTTGAGATGAAGGAACCACGTGTAATCGGCACGATCCGCGCCGCAATCCATCGTCTCCAAGTCTCTTTCGTCGATCGAAGCCACCTTTACCCACGCGAATGCGAACGCGCATTCAGAGACAGTAGTCGTACACCAAAACGGCATGCGCGCTTTCCCGCCCCCGCCGAACTTCCATGTGTCGAATCAGAAACCGCTCGCTCCCAAACACCTTAAAACCCCACAGCTATTGAACCCCGCGTTAGTCGCACAGTCCTGAGGCAAGCGGAGCGGGTGGCGTACCATGCGATTAGTCCACGCACCATCACTGGCACGGACTTCACTCTCAATCAACGTCGCATCATCCCCCTGTAGACTTTCCAGCCACTCCCCGCTGCTTACCGTGGGGGCCAAATTCTTCTTGTGCACATGGCGGCTGCGGTCCTGGAATGCGCCCCAGATGTAATCTTTGAAATCGCGCCATTCCCAGTCGAGGGTCCGCACCTCGGTTGTGCCTTTAATGTTGAAGTTGGCGGTGTTGGCGAGGGTGAGGGTGGCGGAGGGGCCGCGGCCTGCGAGCGTGATTTGAGTGGTGATCTGCGCGGCGTTGACGGCTTTGCGGGATAGCCAGGAGAGGCCTTGTAGGCGCATGACGCTGTCGAGGTTGTCGGATAATCCTTTGTTCTGGAGGAAGATTTTAGTCGAATATCCCAGGACAATCTCGCTTTCTGACATACCAGGCTCCATCGCCCATCAAGGTCGTAAATGGTCTTGGTCGGAGGTGCGGCCATGATCGGTGCGGGATGGTTCTCGTTGACCTGATCGGAGTCGTTCAAGCGGAACTTGCACTGCGTTTGTGCCTTTATATCTCTGTCGGAACCTCGCTTACGAAAGCACATGTAGCAATCCCGTGGGACACGCTTTCGACGGCCCGATTTGCATGAACTGCAGTTGACCCGGTCTACCTAGGCAGTAGAAACTGTTTCACAGGCTTACTTTTAGCAATCCACAACGAAGTCATTCTAAGGTTACTTTGGTCACCAAGTTTGAGATCGAAGTATAGTTCATTGCTACTAACTAACATATATGCAGATCTCTTGACAGCTCCTAGTTCAGTGCCTGTCATCTCTCTTCCAGAAAGCTTATCAAGGGGCAATCCCGCGGATTACGTGTCCATACTTCCATGCCAAGTAGTCTGTTCCTTCGACTTTGATTCAGTCATTGAATCTCCAGCCGACGGCCTGGGTTCTTCATAAAACCCACTACTCACTGTTCCCAGCTCTGTAGCCGACAAAGAATCCAAGTCGGTCGAATTTTGAGTGCCCCTTAGAAAGGTCAGACCCCCAAGTCTGGAGCCTATGTACTTCTGTCGTGGGATATAAGATCGGGGCGCGTTTCTCGTCTCTTCCAGATCAGATTCATGGGCTGCTTTCCTCAACTTCCGCACTCGTGCCCGGATCGTGTCGGGTGTCTCTTCAGGGCTTCGCAGTCGTTGCTGTACCAACTCCTGGCGCCTAGTCCGCTCCACGAACACTGCACGGTACGAAGCTATTGCGGCCATCGTAATTGCAATGCATGCCTCAAGATAGTACAGCATGTACTGCGTTGGTAAGTCTCCCCAGCCACGGTAGAAAGAGAGACCGCAGCGGAGTAGCGAGACAGCGATCATGACAACGGAAAGGCAGAGGAATACGGCGATTCCGAGTTTTTGACGAAGTTCTATGCGCACATGGCGGAGAATCCAGATTGGTATCGCCACAACTGGATGGGAAGTCAGTCTCAAGAGTAGTTGACCTTGCGGTGTTTGAGGAGTACTTACTCATCACGTCGGTTAGGGCATCGAAAGCGAAGGAGAACCAAATAGCCATCAACAAAGCTTTGCGCGGCGGCTCGGGAGTGCATCTCATCACTATCAAGATTTAGCAAATGATGGTATATCAAAGGACGCAAACCGTACGTAGCTCGGGCCCAGAGTACGGACACTGCATCCATGGCATGGCTGTCATAATCGCCCAGAACACAATGATCAAGCCAACGGTCGTCCAATACCAGATGGACATAATTCTGGACACGTTCTTGATCAATACCTTGAAAGATACCAGGAAGCAAAGTTTCACTGGGCAGATCGTAGCCCACAGCAACGCAACCAACGAGTAGTTGATTGCCTGAGCATTCATGATATCTCCAAGGTCTTCAGCCGTGGGGATGACGGTGCGATCATATTTGAGGATGTTGAGCACGTATAGCATCCAGTCGAAGCTGTAGTAGAATCCCGTAGCGGCGGTGAGGCTCAAGAACCCGAAAAGCAGAACATAATCATCCAGGTACAATCGGCGACGGATCGCTAATCGAACAACGATTCTCCCGGTCATGGAAAGTGCAGCAATGCCGTAGAAAAAACCTCCCACTGTCTAGGCGCAGGTCAGATCTGGCCCAGAGTCCAAGACCAAGGATTGAGCTTACCTGGTAGACGGGGAGGCTCACTCGCCCCGAGTGTTCGATCTTCCATTTGACCGCATCGCTGTATGCGGAAGCCATTGTGCGCTTAGATTCACTTCAATAACTTATTGCTGTTGTCGAAATGCAGCAGGAGGAGAAGAATAAAAAGACGCTTGAAGGAGCAAATTCGACGATGGTCAACGAAGACGGGATTAGTTGTATGTGCACGCGCACCGTTCGATATCGCCACACCCGAGAAATAAGGCGGAGGCGGCAGAGGGTGGGCGCACCACCACAGCGCGTTGTGCATCTCTGCCAGTGTACGCCTTCTTTTCGGATTCCGAAACTTGCAGTAGGGTTCTCTCAGGTAAAGTTCTGGCAGCACAGGATATCCGGGCCGGCCGCAAAGGATAAGCGTTAACCCGTATCGTGTGACCCTTGGTCGCCGACACCTGCATGCGAACGACGCTGTGTAACACGGTTCGGTGGCTGTGTGGTAAGCGAGATCGCCGCTCGCTCGATGGCGGTCCTGGATATCTGACGAATGAAGCGCTCCGGATCTTGTGTTCTGGATTATGGGCGTACCAGAATCATAAGATGGGTTACCAAGTAATAGTCCGAGGCGTGGGAGAGAGTGCCACGTGATTTTCACCCTCCCAAGGCTTGCACAAGCATTTTCGAAGGATCCGAGGTCGCCGAACTAGGAAACATGCATTTTGGAATTACAGTGACACCTTGAGCGGAGATAGAAATCAGATTGAATCATCGCTGCGGAGGAAGACCGGCTTCTAATGTCCGGACCTTGCATTGACGGCTCACATTTCTTCGCAAGACAGATGCAATTATGGAAGTCTACTGACCAAAAAACAGACAGGGAATGCCGAGCTGAAGTTCGATCGCTGAGAAACAACACCGTCATTAGTCCCGCCATCGGCTCAAGATCCCTGCTAGCACGTTTTTCCCTCACCACCGGATAGTTCTCGAACGGTTCGGTTCCATGTGGCAACACAATCTCGCTGTGCCTTGTGCGATCACCTCGTGTCAGGGCGTCGGTAAACTGATACGGGTGAAGTGCACGAAGTTTTCCTAAATCAGAAACTCTAGAAGAATGCATTGTTCTAGAGGGTAAAAGAATTGGTAACGCTACCTACACTCATGTATGACTGTCTTACTTGCTGATTATACTGTACGGATCCGGTAATGTCCCCGAAGACGGCGGTTATTGAGCGCGCCCACCCCTACACAAGATCTTTTTCATGGTATATGAAATAGCGGGAGAGTCGAATAGGATTGGTACGACGTCTGCAATTTCCCATCGTATTTTGTATACGAAGTAGGTAGTGCTATGACAGGGCTCGTGAACAAGACCGCGTAATGCAGGGCCGTCTCGATCCGCAACGAATCCGGCCATAGAGGTAAGCGCCACCTGGTAAGAGACTGAGACGAACAAACAGAGATCGGTGAAATTTAGATTAACGCTCGGAGAGCGAAAACGTGCGCGTGGCACGAAAGCGCTTCGTTGTGATCGTCCCCGGTTGATGTTGCAACCAGTAGTCAGGATACATACCTAAGTGCATGCAAATAAGGCGCTCTGGGATACTGACAAGGCGGACGAATGATGTCGAGAAATAGCACCGCGGGTCGACTTTCGGAATGGGGGGCCCCCACCCTCAGCTCGCTGTGCCATGATGGGACTGTCTCAGAATGACCTCTTTATAGACGCTTTGTATATGGGACCAAGAGTTAGCACTTTCGATATATCGCTTCAACCATCTGATACATTATCATGTCTGCAAAGGAGCTCCTGTACTCCTTCGCCATGTCCCCTACTTCTATCTGGTCCACGGTTCGGGACAACGCTCAGATAGCCCCCGGACATGTAGGCGTGTTGTTTTGTATCGGTCTATCATTTTGCTTGCTGTCGAACTGGGTGTTCCGTGTCATTGCTTTCCATGGCCAAAGCCGGAGAAAAGGTGTCTACTGGGAGCCACCAACTCTGCCATATGCCGTACCTATATGGGGAAATACCACGTCGTTTATTCTTACTCCCTTATCGTTCATGGAAAGGGCTGGGTAGGATTCAGTCCGAGCTTCACAACCACACCTCGTTGCTAACTGTATACTAGCGCCTATTGCGGAACATACATAACGGTCCGCGTTCGACTGCTTTTCGGCACAGTCTACGTTGTTAGAGGGAAGAACAACATCTCGAGTCTATGGAAAGAATCAGTAAACTCGAATTACACCGAGCTTCTCGGCTTCATGCTCGACCGCATGTTCGACATGCCAGCAAAAGCCTTGACTCTCTGGAAAGACGATTCGGGATTTCTGCATAAGCCACATGCTCAGAGCTCAACTGCACCGCACAATCGGGTAGACCACATCACCCATGAACTCGCCCACGACTTCCTCCTTAGTCCTCGATCAAAGGAGATTCCTGAGCGCTATTCCACTCTGTTGCAGAAACAGCTTACGGAGCTCGACATTGGCACTCAATGGCTGGAAATGGATGATCTGATGGAATTCTTCCAGCAACAGATGACGGCCGCCAACATGGAGGCAATGTACGGACCGACACTTCGAGCGCACATGCCCACGCTTTGCGACGACTTCTGGCTGTTCAATCGGCACATTGGGCCTTTTTGCAAGCAGTTTCCGAAGTGGACGATCCCGTGGACGATTCCAGCGGCTTGCAAGGCGCGCTCGAATATTCTCCAGGCTATAAAGCACTGGCAGTCTCATATGCGAGACCGCGCTGATTCACATGCCACTTCAGATCTCGGAAGTCCGGATTGTGCCTATTGGGGTCCCGAACAGGTGCGGAAATGGCAGGACAAACTTCGTGCTATGGACGGCTTCGATGATGATGCGATTGCCTCGCTGTATTTTGGTATCATCTGGGTGTAAGTACCAACTTCAGCACCCCAGTTCCCTTGTGCTGACTTGCTCCTGAAGGTCGAACGTCAACATTGTGCCCTCAGCTTTTTGGATCGCGCTCGAGTTGTACCGGGATCCCTCGCTCCTTACCGAAGCGCGCTCATCAGTCGAACGTTGCGTGTCTATCGACGAAACGAAAGAGTCAGGAAACCAGGCCTCGCTAAAGCATCTGACCAAGGACACTCTTCTGCAATCTGTGTTTGCTGAGACGCTTCGGCTTCGCACGCACGCATACATAACGCGGTACTTCTCTCACAAATACATCGTACTCGGAGATCGCTGGGTCATCCCCCAGAAAAAGCTCTGTCTACTTTCAACACATCCGGCGCAGCATGACGAGTCGGTCTGGAACACGTACAACGGGAAGTTCCCGTTGGATACTTTTTGGTCTCGGCGATTCATCATCGACCCTGAAGATCCTTCCAGCGGCCCTGTGAGACCGGATATTAACGACGACAAGATCAAGCCACGGCGAATCCGTTCCGACTCTGTTACTGGGGCGGGTACAGGTCCCGCGTTCTCTCTCGAAGGGCTCGCAGCGTCGTGGATTCCGTTTGGGGGCGGGCCTAGAGCATGTCCGGGCCGCCATGTCGCGAAGCAACAGGTGCTTGCAACCATCTCGTCGATCATCATGCAATTTGACATTGAAGTCGTGGCAGGTCAGGAGGCGTGGAGAATGGATGAGTCCGGGTATGGGCCGGGGGTGCAAAGCCCCGTAGGTAAGATACCATTCCGGATTCGGCGAAGGGTACCAGGTTGACGGGTCGATGGCTGAGGCGGGGGGATGATGATGCCCGTGTAACCTTGTTGATCCTTTTTTCTAGCCAATGCCTGCGAGACTTTGATCGATATCGTATTCGCTTAGCTAGAGACGTCTGCTTGATGTACATATGATAATACTACCGGTTGCCTTCTTGTATTACGCCTCCTATGTCAGACCTCACTGCCGCTGCTGCTGCCGTCGGGCACTTTGCCGCAAAGAGGCTGCGCCGCACGCCACTAGGCGCGATAGAGGCAGGTGAATGTTGTGTGCCATCATCCAATCTATGTTCCGGCGAGGCGCGAGTCTGTAAATCCCGTGCGGACACGACGAAGGATTGGAGTACGTACGTACCTGTTTCCACTGCATGCAGCTTGGGATGGGATCTGCAACACCTGCAAGTTTTGGCCCCACGGAACCAATTTCGGAAACCGACCTACCACGTAGTGTTTGGTACACAGCACCACAAGGCAGACAATCCACGGCCTCAGTGGCTTGTATATCTGGTGGAAACGGGCCGTGCTCAATGCTCAACGGCGAAGGTTGGTTGTGTACTCCCCGGCCACGTTACACAAAGTGGCGTGCCCCACTTTTGCTGACCACCACCTCCCCGCGAGCCAACGCGACGTGACTGCACACCACTCCTCGCTCGCAAACACCACAAGAACGACGCCGGCCTTTCTGCAGCGCGCCTCGTGCCTCATTGACCGACAGACAGCCCACGTCGTCGTCTGCACATTAGAGCGATCCTGCAAACGGCAGCCATGGCTACGGACACGGCAGTGCGGCATCGCAAGAACGAGAACGAGCGCGCCGACTCATCTGACTACCTCAAACACTGGGCCAAGGACAAGGAGGATGCTGCCGGCGGTCGTAAAACTCGCTTGGAGGGCTACAAGCAGTTTGTCAACGAGCAAGTGCACACACGAAGCCACTCTGTGCCTGAGACTGACCGGAAGCAGTTTCTACGACAGTTACACCGACTTTGCTCTAGAGGGATGGGGTCAATCCTTCCATTTCTGCCGCTACAGTCGGGGACGCGAGCCCATGTCGTATGCCATCGCCCGCCATGAACACTACATTGCCTACAAGCTGGGTCTGGAAGAAGGCATGACCGTGCTCGATGTTGGCTGTGGGGTCGGCGGGCCAGCGAAGGAAATCGCGGCATTCGTGGGCTGCAAAGTGGTTGCGTTGAATCTGAACGAGTATCAACTCATGCATGGGAGGAAATTGGCGCAGAAAGAAGGCGTTGGAGAAGACGTCGTTGAGTTTGTGCAGGGCGACTTCATGGCTAGTGGCTACCCTCCGAATGCGTCACCGAGAAAGCTAACTTGGCTATAGAACCTACCATTCCCGGACAACACGTTCGATGCCATCTACGCGATCGAGGCAACCGTCCACGCACCATCTCTCGAGGCCGTTTATGCGGAGATCGCGCGCGTTCTGAAGCCTGGCGGTCGCTTCGCCGTTTCCGAGTGGGTCATGACGGATGTTTTCGATGAGTCTGTCCCCGCTCACACAGCTATCCGCAACGGGATCGAACGTGGGAACGGCATCGCTTCGCTGCGCACCGCTGCTGTAGCTCAAGCCGCGTTCGAAAAGAGCTTCAACGTCCATCTCATTGAAGACCTGGCGTTGAGGAAGGACCCACTACCCTGGTGGTACGTCTGCTCTGGTGATACTCAGTTTGCCAAGACTTGGGGAGATTGGGGCCGCGTCTTCCGCATGACCGCTGCGGGACGGGTGATGCTGGATGTTGTGGTTCGCGGACTAGAGTTCACCACGGTAGCGCGCAAGGGGTCCGCCAGAATGGTCAGAGAGTTGGTGAAAGGCGGGGATTGTATTGGAGAGGGAGGGAGGAAGGGTGTGTTTACGCCAATGTTCCTGATGATCGGGGAGAAAGCAGATGGCAAGTTGCATGCATAAGGAGGGTACTGAACTTGTTATTTTCTTTCAATTAATCATCTACTAGGGTATTCTAGAATGTACGATTCTACACCAAACCATGATTTGGATGGGAACCCCGCGCGACATTGTAGCAGCCAAACCTTGAACTCTCAATGAATCCAGGGGCTCAAGCCCCTTTCCGGGCTTTTCCGATCTGATGGGCCTTTCCCTCTGTAAACCGGGCGATTTCTACCTTATCGACGGCCTCTTGTACCCCATTCGCATCAGCCCGAGGCCAATGCTTCTGCAGAAAGTGCCGCACCAAGCGATCCGCCTTGTTGCCACTCATCTTGTTGATTGGATTTTTACAAAGCTGACACGTTGCCAATTTCTTACCATTCTCTTGGAGGACACACTTCCTCTCGAGAAATTCTATCCACGCCCGCTTAAAGCCGTCTTTGAACCCATCAGCTTTTGTCGGATCCTCGATGGCTGCGCAGAGTGCATAAACCTTGTCCTTGTTCTCGTTCCACGAATCGCACATGTTCTTGTGAAGAGCAACAATATTCAGAGCCTTGTCGAAGTCTCCCCGGAGTACTTGCTCCAGAGTGTACAGAATCGCCGACGCGTAATCTGCGAGCTGGGTTTGGTGCATCTCTGGTGCTTCGCGGCGAATAACTGCGACCCGCCAAGGTATATGTTTAAGGGCGGCTGGAAATTGCGTAGCGGTGGCTACATAGTAGTAGGCCGATGTGCAATTCTCGATGCCCATGGACACGTGCGTGCAAAACGGTGGCATGTAAAGCGTCTGACCGGCCTGTTGCACGAAAACAATCCCATGCTCGAGCTCCAGCAGCATGTCCCGGTGAACGGTCCCGGTCTCGATCGGTTTTCCGAATGCTTTGGATTCATGATGCTCTAGGAGTAAGGCCAAGTTGGCGTCTGTTGGCGGGAAGCCGACCCACAGCATGGTTCCCGTGGTCAAGGTCGAGAGACAGTAGTATTCCGAGTGTTCCAGCCAAAGCCCAGAACCGCACGGGATGATCGTAGCCCTGAATGTCGTTTCCCACACTATACCATCCGCGGGCCACACCATGCTAAAGTCTTTCGCTTTATCATACTGCGGTGCGTCAAGGCAGACGATACAGCCTGGCCCCGAGTATTTCGGGTTGGGAATGTTCTCCACGAGCTCTTCAATACCCTCCTGCTCCTCCTCGGGTGTTTCGCACTCGGACAAGAAGCGGTAAGACGTGGACATATCGATCGCGTCCTTGAGGATCCGCTGTGTCTCGAGCGCCGTCGGAGCGAACTCCCAAGGCAGCGAGAAATCATCCTCAAGCAGAGGTGCGTCGAACCGACCCTTGCCGAACGTCCGCACACGTATGTCCATCAGTGTCTCGCCTTTGGATGCATTGGACGAGACTTCCAGGTTGTCGTTCGTGTGCAACGGGAGGAAGCGACCTTCACTGACTAGGTTCCGGATCGTCTCGCACTGCAGGCTGAGGGGGAAGAATTGGCCCTCGCTGACGAGCTTCTGCAGGTATTCGCTGCGGTCGGATTCGCATTTGGACAGCTCGACTAGGACGTCCACGATGGTTTGAGCGTGGAGGTCGGCACTCTTTGTTTTCAACTTTTTCGTCATGGTTGAGGTTGAGGTTGTTGTTGTTGAGTTGTTGAGGTTGGTTGTTGTGTAGGGGTAGGGTAGAGTAGTAGATGATGGGGTGTTGTTCGTACCTTTATAGACGATCGTGCGGGCGATGAGATAGTAGTTCTCTAGCGCGGTGAATGTTCACGTAGCAGCCTAACAACACCATGCAGCCCAGTCAACCAGGGTTTACTATTGACCGTCAGCAAGAAGAGTCTGGCGTAGAAGTGGAGAGTCACACTTTCGTCATCCAGCACCTTCGGTCGCTTCACAATTGGTTCTTGAATATGTCTTTCCATCGGGTTCTTCGCGTAACTAAAGTGTAGGAAAGGTGTGTTATTGTATCCAATAAGGTCTCACGCCATTCGCCTAGCAGCAACTTCTGACAGTAAATATAGGCTTTAGGCAATCCTTTGGATAGTGTAGGAGATTTCAGCAAGAGGGTAGCACTTTGCCTTCATCTCTTCGAAGCCCTATCGTCTCTAGTATACTAGGTAATGTACAGAGCAAAATTTCTGGACATGAGAGAGTATGATCTAAGTAGGTTTGTAAGGACTCATTATAGGGCTGCAGTTACCCAACGTGGATCACAGCCCGTCATATGATCTTACTGCATCCAGTGGAAAACGCTGGGGATTTCTACTACATAGCGCTCACCAGGCCTCATCGACATAATTCCGAGAAGAACTTGTAAGACCAAAGTCGATAAGTGAAGCCCCGGTTTCGTAGTAGTTTGGATTGACGCGCCGGGTTAAGTTTGCCTACGTGAAAATAACTGCGAAAAAAGTTGAACAAACATCAAGCAAATAGAAGGCTCTTAAGATGTTTGGTTCCGTCCATAGCAAAGAAAGTGCTAATCGCCTGAAACATAACACACCATCCTCTGCCTACAAGTAGGCCATTTACCGTCCGTCTTTTGCACAACTCAACCTTACTTTACAGTCTAGAACAATGTCGAAAGACCAAAAGTGGCAGAACATAAGGGTAAATCCTGGCGCCCAGTCAGTGCATGGCAAAGTATCCATGTATGAAACTCACATGCCTCAATGGTACGTGCAAATGGAGCAAACACGACCAACTCACGCGGCAAATCGCATTCGAACACGTCTCCATGGAGAAGATCCGCAATCCACTCATCGATCCGAAATTACTGATGCTCTCACGCGTCGTGCAAAACTCACTCCGCACGCAACATTCACCGGCACATCTTCAACAACCGCACCTAACTATGTCCCCTTCGAACGAGCGTCTCCGCGTCAGAGAATGGATATCTCCATATACTCATCTTCTGATGGGCGCGCTATACAAGACTTGACACGTCATGAGCAGACACGCAACCCGGACAAACGATTCCCATCACGACCTGGTATACAGCCGACATGCAGCGTCCGAAGCAGCCCAGCCAACCCCACACCCGAGTAGACTGTCGGTTTTCCAACCAAGAAGTCAAAAGTCGGAACATCGGGTCGGCTCATCGTAAGCTCAAACGTTCGACTTATCCGATGTCGCCGAACCCACATCCGAGTTCGCAGGACATGCTCGATTACCTATGCATGCCAGCTGAGAGTTGGGAAGTCATGGACAAAGCTGGAAAGCAGGCACAGGAGCGGCGACGGCAGGTTCAACCTCTCCAAAACTCGGGGATACGACGAAAACCTTTGTTCGACCTGGGTATTTCTGCGGTAGTATTTGGAGAGGAGCGCGTACACTGTGGACAGCATTCCAACCAATTCATGATTAGTCGCCGTGGTCAAACTCAAGACACATCTAGTCACCTTGTAGCCTGCGCATCTGGCCAAAAGCCTGCTGGTTCACCCAGTTCATGCCACTGCGCTCCAAAGATTGTCTGAGTATGCGTAGAAGCCCGAACATATTGCGTTTTACTACATGATTTAAAAGCAATCCAGCTGTTTGCGTTGGCTGCCGTTGCTGCCTAGCAATTCTGATTTCTGTGATCCAAGTGTAGAAGTGACTTTAGTTAGAGGAAAAAATGTACGTTTTACTAGCTTAAGAGCAAGCATGCGGTTTAGAACTTCTTAAGAAGGTAACGTTATAAGGCGTAAAGTAAGTAATTGACGTCATACACGCCGCATATGCCGCATGAGCCACCTGCGCCCCATTGCATCCCAACGTCTACCTGTTATCTTTACCCAAAGTACAATTCACCCAACTAACTTCACTCGTAAAAACTACCTCGCAACTAGGGTTCCACTACTATTGGCATGCTATTTCTACTTATTTGTGCAAGCGCGGTTATTGCAACAACGATGTCTTCTCCGAACCCTCGCCATCAAATACTTCCAACATGCCCGGAATTCTCGAGACAGACCTATCAAGCCCCGCTGCATTGGTGCGACGGATTATCGGGCAACGTTATCAAAGGAAATTACCTTATCATACTTTCTAGAGGGTACACGTTCGAAGACCACTGTTATAACACCAGGAGGGATATGACGAAATACCTAAGGATTTATTTGAACGAAATGTTTTTTGACGCGGTGGGATACACCTGCGATAGTGTCCCAGATAAGGTTTTGGTCAACATCAGGACAGATATTGGTGTCAAGGAGGTCTGGTGTGATACTAATAGTCGACGAGAGCTTCTACAACCAATAGTAAGTAGATCTCTACATCACTATTAAGTAATCCAGGCTGAGCAGAATTTAGAGGAAGTCTAGTCATCAATTCTTTGCTTCAGGTGATGTCGTATTCTTTATACAAGAACATCTTACTAAGTACTCTAGTATGCTGTTATTCTTATAATACCTTGCGATTGTACTAAAGAAAGTCCCTGTCCTCTTACAGAAGCGGAACCTTTGGAATTAGAGAGATAAATCTGCGCGCCTCCAAAAGGATCATCCAACGCAGCAATATAACTTTAGAAAGCTACAATTCTATACACAGCGTTTACTTAATGTTACAAGACACAATATAAAATCTAAGTTGTAGATAGGGATTTAGTTGCAACGTACTAGAGGTCTGGTTTCCGCAAGAGCCCGTCTCACCGCGTTCATGAGTAATTTGTCTAACCGCCTAGAACTTGATCAGGCCACGCTATTCGATATAATGGTCTTGAAACTCCGCGCCTTCAACGCCTCTCTCGGAACGTCCTTGCCCTCGTACTCGCCGTATAATAATTTCGAATATTGACGCATGACAGATTTATACTGAGACTTAGTTAAAAATACACCGCATTGCCTCACTTCGCCAGATTCCTAATCTGTGCGGGAGAGACAGTATGCTGTCCTTTAAGTGGGAGAATAGTGTGTTGTTCTTCATGGGCCAGACTTGGGCAATATGAAGCACCAAAAGCCCCGTACTTCTCTTTTCTGCGTCACGTTCAACTACACCATCTTCCTTTCCAATCTGATCAAAACCAAGTACGATTTTAACTATCTTTTGCTCTTCATGAAGGCAACTATCTATCTCGTCGCCTTCGGATTGCTTCCCCGGCCGTTGCAGGAATTCTCGCCAGTTATGTGGGGTTCGACGTTATCAAAGACAATGCATTGAAGGTTATGGACCGGCTGAAGACCAATTGGCATGGAGGGATCCTCAATGCGGCTACACCGAATATGTTTCTACATTCTGGACTACAACATCCGTTAAAGGGGGTTAATTGTCCGTACAATGGGCCTGCGGTTTGCGAAGACGCCACAGAGAGCACCGTTGAAGGTATGTTGACACTACTGAACTGAACAGGCGCAGGTATGTTGACCCACTACTAGATTCTAGTATTGGTCCCAACACTCCTGGAGGGGAGAGTACGTTTATGTACGAACCTTGGATGCCAAACGCCCCTGAATCTCAAGAATCGTGCCCCGCCGAGTGTACCTGTGGTCCATCGGGGATCCCTGCATGTACATGAGGTCGCATGGCTGTGGTTGCCATTTCGGGTGATCAGAACAGTTTCGATCGTTACTGGGAATTCGTTGGACTGGTGTTCGGGTATCGTGACGGTAATGTCTTTAGGAGGAAATTAATGTTAATACTTTGAGACTTCTAGCAATCTCACCAATCTCAGTTTGTCGTGTTCATGTTAGATGTGAAGGGAATATACCGCTTGCATTAAGAGTCCGATTGATATTTTGATGTGCGGGCATGCGGGGTAGATCTGCCACGCAATGCTCAAAGAGGCTTAGCGCATGCACCAACGGGTAGACAGGCAAGTCTTCAAACATCATCGTCATGCTTCTCTCCATTCAACCTTGTCTGTCGTCGTAAAGACAAAGGACTCTTGTACCATACCATTTCCCAACATGGCGTCCGCCACCCAAGGACCCCGCCGCGTCGGCCAATGGTTATACCTCAAGCCAGAATGCATCGAGGAGTACAAGAAATGCCATGCGGAAGCGTGGCCAGAAGTACTGGAACAAATCAAAGACTCCAATATCCGCGATTGTATGAGTAGCGAGCTTATCTTCAGGTTGCATGGGTGGCTCATTTTGTCGCAGATTCTATTTACCTCTCGCTCTCGCCGCGGCCGACCCTTTTCGCCAGCTTCAAGTACGTGGGGGACTCTTTCGACGCAGACATGACGCGTATGGCGGCGAATCCCAAAGTTCAAGGATGGTGGAGAATGACGGATGGTATGCAGGAATCTCCCGTGGAGAACGCTACAGGAAGCGCGAGTGGGCCGGGATGGTGGGGCCAGACCGAAGAGGTGTTCCATGTTGATTAGATGCCCTAGTCGGAGACTTGCTCCAGCACATACCGACAGTCTTGAATATCATTGAGTGAATGATTTAGCTTGTCTCAAAGATACAGCAAAGCCGATTGATTCAACTATTGACGCTTGGTAGGTGGAATTCTACGGACGATGAACTCACCACCTGAACATCCCCTTGATGACCTAGCTTAGAATAAGATCGTAATCAAAATCCATGCCGTATAACTCAACTTCCGGGACATTGGCATGCTGAATAGGCGATATCCGATCCTAGTCCAAGATCAAGCGTCGAGTGAAAGGGCTATACGAAGACTTTGGAGGTTTGCGATGACCTCCTTCTCCTCGTCGGTCGTCAGTCCGTACTTCATGCTGCTGCATTGGCCCGGTATCGGCACTTATCATGCACCTAAGATTCGTCTTCGTCCTCACTGTCGTCCTCATGTGCTGTGGCCCATGGACTTCTAACCCTCAGCACCCGTCCATACCTCGATAGAATGTAAGGTATGGGTATCATGGCAACTGCCATTATGGCAAGGATTAGACTCGCTGTCTTTGTCCCCTCCCTGATGAACAATCTTCGTCCAAGTAAAGGGAAGCCCGCACCAAAGACATTCCTGACAAATCCGATTCCCGCGAGGGCAGAAGCCGAATAGGACTTGTATGCATCCTCGGTATACGTCAAAGTCATCAGAACTAGCGTGTAGAAAGACCAGCCCCAGAAGGCTGTCACTAGAATGGGTATGCTAGGATGTATGCTTGGTGTTGCCGTATACGCAAATACGATTAACGATATTGGAAGCACTACAGAAGCTACCTTGGCGAGATGAACACGTGCCTCGGGAACATCGCGATAATTAGCTTTCGTAATCTGGCTCCGGTAGTATCGCTCCTGGTAGATGTTTGTGAGTAGACCAATACTGATCCCAAGTACAATACCGAGGAAAGAAACTCCTACGCCGATTGTGCCGAATCCATACCCGGTAGGGCCGAATATGATGTGAAAGGCGCCGTTGAACAGGAACGACAAGCCGTATAGATAGCCGTTGTATATCGCGGCAGATTGTACGATAGCCTCAGTAGCAAGAAACCGGAAGGGTCGTGTGAGTGCTGTACCGAATAACTGTTTTGGTCCTCGTTGCTTCATGTGTTCTGGAACCTCGAAACTCTGGTTGCCTGTTGATTTTCGCAATGCCTTTGCGCGCCGCAAGAATATGACGCTGTGCCTCGTCTCCCCAAGAGAGAACAATGCGGCTGTCATAATGACCCAGAAAGCGAAGCAGATAACGAGCATGATTCGGAATATGTCTTGCCATGATCGGTCATGTGCAATGAAAGAAAAGAGGACAAATCCAGTGGGTGAGCCTCCAGTTGCGGCCCAGAGGAACCAGCCCATAGCAGGACCTGTCTTATGGTGATGGAATAGGTCTGCAATAGTTCCCCCAAAGTTCGATATCGTAGTCGAAGAAAAGTATCCTGAAAAGAAGCGTAGCGCTAGAAATGCAGGTAGGCTTTCGACGCATGCTGTGCCTAGTAAAAGCAACAAGAAAATAGCATACGATATAACGTAGACAGGCCGTCTTCCATAGTATTCAGAGAGCGGAGCTAAACTCATCGGTCCAAAGGCTAGTCCGAGAACATAAACGCTCAAGCCTAAGGTTGCGATCCCAGGGGACACATGCATGTCATGGGCAAAGTCGACGGCTACAGGCGAAAACCCAGAGGCACCCCAGCTGACGGAGAGATCGATGGGTATGATAGCGGCGACCATCAACCATTTCCGCAGCGACGACCAGTTGTGAGGATCATCTGGATCGGCAGGGTGAAAAGTGACGACCCCAGAGCTAGCTAGCAAATGTGGAGCGAGGAGCGGATCCTGTTCACCAGGCTCTGCGCTCATCGTGTTCGAGGGCTGCGAAGACTGAGAAGGGCAATGGAGCAGAGAAGGGACGGCAGGGCGTCAGCATGGGGGCATAAGACACACGCAACTAGAGACGTGAATGAGGACGAAGTGTGGTTGGAGCACAGGCGCGGGACGATGCAGGTGACTGTGGGGCAGCTGCGCACGGCTTGATCGGGACGCATCACGCCGAGGCGCCGGTTTCTCCCGCCCTAGAGTCACCCACAACCCCACCACATCTACAACTCGTCTATCTACCTCACTACGAGGGTCTATGCCTCTTACTCCCTGAACTGCATTGTTGATGCGCCGCAATATTCCAGACTGGGGCGTTCATCGTGTCATGTTGATAAGCTGATAAGCTCGATCGTACCTAGCTACCATGGGAGCCACACAAATCTACTGAGAAAACGAATAGTTGCCGTTATTATCGTAGCAGGACGGAGTATAGCCAGACAGACGGGCTTCCTTGACGCACAGTCAGAAAAGTAGACCTCCCTGACAATTGTGCTGTTCCCCCGTTTCAGCTAGTCGGGCCGATTTTCGCGCGAAGAATAACCAGAGTCAGAAATTGATCCGCTTTCTGACACTGACACTTCATCCCTTCACACAGAATCTTGCCAAGTCTATACTTGCAGTTGAGTTATTTGGGTCGCATTGAAATACTTTGCGCCGACTTCGTGCGCGGACAAATACCTACGGACCGCACACTGTATCATTGGAACAGACCTCATGTAAGTCTTAGATTACCGCAAACCTAACCATTTGTCTCACGCTTTCCACGTATGTACCTATAAATTATATACCTTAGGATGGCTCAGTAAATCTAACTTATTGAACCGTTTTAGCGCACACTGGAATTAGACGAAGCTCGTCGCAGGAACTCGCGAAACTCTGCTGAACAGCACTAGCATCGTCGTCGTCGAAACCCTTTCAATCCTATCAATCAGAAAACAAATAGAACAGCGATAACGAGCATACCATTTCGCGATACTCAGCTTACAACCCTTGAGTACGCATGTCACTAACGACTGCATACATCGCGTCCGATAGTTACACTAAAGTATGCGACAAAGTTTACGCCCCGGGCGTATATAAAACAGCTCTACGGTTTTCTGACTCCCCCAACTGACCATGTGTCGGGGAAACTATTGCTCCGCCTGTACACAGTGCCGCTCGGATACCTTCCGTTTGTGGAAGCGGTATCATGCTAGGTAGCTGGAGATATAAAAGAGGCTCATCCACGCCCGACCAGTCACCGCAGCACCGATTCCTCGACTCTCATCTTCTACATCAGTCTTCAAATATCATATAGCCATGGCCTCCAACTCATCATTCGACCTAAAAACGGGCGGGCTGGAAGTCGCTCGCACGTACTCTGCCCAAGCCTCTGGCCGGACCGTCCTCGTTACAGGTGTCTCCGTCGATACCCTCGGTGATGCCATCGTGCGTTCCTTTGCAGAAGGTGGGGCCTCTGTCATCATTATTACAGGACGGAGCGACGAGCGCCTCGCAGAAGTGATCAAAGCTCTGTCTTCTGATTATCCATCGACCAAATTCCGGCCCCTCAAATTCGATCTCGCCTCTCTCAAATCTGTTCACGCCGCGGCGCAGGAGCTCTTAGACGATACCACGATCCCTCAAATAGACATACTGGTCGCATGCGGCGGACTGCACGACTTCAAAGATGAGCGTACCTTGACGGTTGACGGCTTGGAACTGCACCTCGGAGTCAACCACATGTCTCACCACCATTTTATCACCCAGCTACTCCCCAAGCTCCGTGCTTCTGCAAAGAAGTCTGCCCCGGGAACCACGCGCGTCATCATGATCGCGAGCCAGGTGTGGGCCTGCAGCCCCTTCCGCTTCTCCGACTACAACTTCGACGGAAACCCCCTCGCCGCAGACGAAAAGGGGCACTTTGAGCTGCTCACGGCGGCTTTCGGCACCCAGCCGACGGACGGCTACGACCACACCATCGCATACGCGCAGTCCAAGACCGCGAATGCCCTTTTCGCCGTCCATGCCAACGAGATCTGGGCCTCTGAGAACATCTCGGCTTTTGCGCTGCACCCGGGAATCGTGGGCACGCAGTCCGCCGCTCCGCTCTTTGATTCGTTGCCTAAAGAGACCGTGGCCAAATTTGGATTTATGAAGACTATCGATCAGGGCGCAGCTACGGCCTTGGTTGCGGCGTTGGATCCGGGGTTGAAGCCTGAGGGAGGCGTGACTCTCGAAGACTGTCAGATTACAAGTGTGCCAGAGTGGGTCACTGACAAGGAGAAGGCAGCCAAGTTGTGGGCTTTGAGTGAGGAGCTCATTAGCTCGAAGCTAGCCGCCTAGGAAGTGGACGCTATTGCTGGAGAAAACAGCTCGTTATCCTCATCTAGTCATTCAGTACACTGGCATTTCTTGTACGCGGAGTTCTGTAGACTGCCAATATGATGAGATAATTTAAGCAATAGACGCATCATTTATCAAGGTGGTGCATTATGTTCGTGATTTCATTCGATGATGCGGTGACAAGCGCCCAAGCCTATCCATGGTATGTCCCAACCCACTGCCAACTAAACGCCATATAAATGCAGCTACCAACAAAACGCCATCATAATCGCTTCGATCCTTCCTCAGACCAACGCGACATTTCTACCTCATAAAACACTCAGCAGCCCGCTGGCTAGACTGATGCCCAGCACAACCACTGCCCATATACCCGGCGTTCTTAACCTGCCGTGGGCACCTCCCACCGCCTGGTTCTCCACGACATTGAAGCACTGGAATGTCGGCTTATTCGCATCGTATGGCCCCAGGTCTCGGTCCAAACACATCTGCACGTCCGCCGCGTTGTCGACCTCGCAATACTGGTAGCAGTCGTCGGCGTACGTCCTTATGGCGTTGATGTGGCTATTGCAGCAGTTGTCGAGTCGGGTGGAGTTGGAGCCGCCTATTGGGACTGCACAGGAGGGGCGAGTTGTTGGGGGGTTGGGTAGCGGACCCGACACGGCGCAGAATGCCATCTCGGAATGGCTGCGTCGAGGTCTTAGAGCTGAGAGATGGACCGTTGGAGATGCTGAGATGCTTCGTGTTGAAGATATCGTATTGTAGGTGAATGGCTGCTCGAGATGTTTGGAAGAGGAAAGGTGAGGCGTTTGCGGGGGACTCGCGAGCTCGATGTAGCTGGGTATCTTTAAACTGGTTCGTACGAAATAAAAAGACGAAGACTCGAAAAGGACGTAATGGGACGCTCGTCAGCGAGGCCTCAGGCCTAAGAAGAAACAAAGAAACGAAGAGATCTGCTCTCTCAGCAAACGCGCCAAGAAATGTAGAACAACGCTCACAGAACGCCTCTAAACTCAGCACACGCTCCAAGGTTAGAAGAAGAAAATGGACTAACACCCAGATCTAACCCCAAACTTCGGATCGACCGCTCTCATAAGAATAGTAGCCGATCACTTTGTTTCTATCTTTGGACGTGGCCGCATCGTAGGCCAACCACGTAAGCGCCAGCAAGTTGGCTGCGCCACTGAACGACTGGCCCTCGTCGCGACAAATTGCACGCGCCAGGAGCTTGCATGCGATCGGAATAAGCTATCCGTTGCACGTGTCACTTGTGTTTGAAACATGTTCTGGGTAGAATCGGCGCTAGCAGTGGTAGGTGTTGGGAACTTGACCAATACGAGTGCGGGTGAACGTATAGTCACGTGGTGCATAGAATCGTGCGGTTGTCTTTGTTTGATGGAGCGCCGGCCACGCAAAGTCTACTTATATAGATTGCGTGGTTAGAGACGAGTCTCAGTTTGATTGTGTGACGCTGCACCGGCAACTCAGGCAATACCTGAGCAGCTAAACCTAGCAATCGCATTGGACGAGGATTATTTCAGCGGCTCCCAGGTTTGACCTATTCAGGGGGAAAAGTACAAGCGATGAACTGTAATACTAGAAGAGGAACTGGATTCTGATGGAAGAGGTAACTCGAAGATCGTATACCCAGTGTGTCTGGCTGTGCATGTTGATGTTACTGCCCCACGTAAATGCCTAGACCTCCGAGAGCGCAGTGCGATGCGGCATAGGATGCGGTTCTTCCTTAGATTTGGGGCGTGACCGGCCAATTGGTGCAAGTGTTGCAATTTCATCTCCAAGATGTTCGCTGTAGTCGTTCCCAAATGGAGATACAAGTGTAAAATAGTGCCTCGGGCTCCTAGATAAGTAATGAATGTAGTCTACTGTAATGAACTGGACTTTAATTTACGTGTGTAGCGGGGAGTCGATTATTGTCTGCTGTGCATCGAGTCTGGGAGACCGTAGGATTACGGAGGAGTTAGGCGCTGTGATTACCTGCGGTTGGATTGCGGCACACGATCAGGCCACAGACGCCCACTTCACAGCGGTGTGGGAGGTCGGTGGCCTGAGTAGCGCGGACTTGTCGCCCGTCGGGTTCAATGAAGATGTTGTCCGAAGCTTAGAAATCGCATATTGGTACAACCGTAACAGAACGCAGGGAGCTTTTTGAAAGTGAGGTATTGGGTGGAGAGGGATGGAGTGGGAGGACTTGCCGCTGGAAGGTAGGTGGCAGGTCCCCACAATAGCTCAGTGCGCTAACGCTTAGAAGGGGTAAGCGCAGAAGCTAAAAATATCCATCCGGGCGCCCTAAAGACTCAAGACAATCCGTGGATCTCACCTCACCACACCACACTAACCCCCACGATTTGAGAAAATAGATATTGGGTCTCTTTAGACATTGCGTCTAGACCAGGACCTCTTTGTGAAATGCTGTAGTAGCTACATAACCGGGTCTACGCTCCTACAAGGATGGAAACTTTCGCGCCAACAAGGAGCACGATATGCAACAGTTTTCATCGACTTAATTCTATCAGCATAGGGGTTGGGACTCCAGCTTACGCTCGTGTACTAATAGTAGCTATGACTCCAGTTGCATAATCTTTGTGTATGGTGTCAATACAATGCACGATCATCTAGCATTGGCAGAGTTAGCACAATGCAAACCGTCGACACATACAGATGACTAGCGTTGACATATGGCCTGCTCGCTGACTCTGGCACTGCTTGGGATGTGCGTGAACAACACTCTCAAACTGGCAGGCATAAAGCAATCTAATCGCGCTCCCAATATCTCCCAGCAAGACAAAAACCGAATACACTGTGAGTCGTGCATACCAACCATGTCATCACCATCCCCACCTCTAGCTGTGGCCTTCGCTGATGCGGAGCTGGAGCTGACCCAACCTAGGCCGGAACGTCGAATCGATCAAGTAATCGCCCCTTGGCTGGAGTTGAATCATCAATCCATAGTTGAGTTGCAGCCCGAAATGATGCATGCCAGACAACGACGGCAGCACCTCGAACGCCTAGGGCGACTAAGGCGCTCTGATATGCACACAGACCCTACGACCGAATTCGTAGATATGCCCACAGCACGCATTGGTCTACCAACAGCCGACTCTCTGCAGCTCCACTGGCGCGTAACTCGGGGGCTCGGAGCGCAACATATAAATATTGACATGGTAAGGTCCGCTTTCTCGGATTACTCTGATGATGATGATGATCAGGACGACCCCGCCGCAGATTCGACTCATTCAGGTTCAAATGAACCCCATAACTCTTCACATGACGAGGACGAAACTCGCGGTCGCTTCCCCACGATCAGCGGCAATCAGCATGCTGAGCATGAGACGCGGCTTGCTGAGCTGTTCGCCAAGGCTGGGATATCGCCGCCGACGGCGACGGGCTCTCCCGAACAGCGCTCGGAAAGCGAAAGATCCACTGCACTCCTACTGCCTCGAATCTCAAGACGCTCGCCAATTCCGCACTCGGGGACGACGTCCGACCTGGAGGCACAAGATACTGCCTACATTGGCTACAATGCTAGCGACGCAGATCTTGAGGCGCAGACTGGGCGGAGGCCGTCAAGGGCGTTCCAGAAGGTGAGAATGGTGTTTGGGAGTTGGAGCTCGTCTGGAACCTCGAGTAAGCGGTAGGAGATTGTGTAATTGCCAAAGGCAGTGAACAAAATGGACCGGAGGTTCTACATAATGTTTACCCAGACTCCGTACGAAAACATACCCAAACAGGTATGCGGCTTCGGGCAGAACCAAGCAAGTAATTGACAAGATAAGTTATCAATTTGAAAGAACTAGAATGTGATTGATAGAAGGTTCGCGTGATATAGCACGGCGTGGAGTAGTTACTTTGTCTAAGAAGGCCGGCGCCACCGAATGTGTTAGCGGTGGTTCCCCCATTGAGCACGAGCACGCGACAATGCTGTGATAAAGACTCGTGTGCCTGGGCTTCCGCCGTGCGCTTTGGTGACGGGAGAGGACGTAAAATGTTGAACGGCGAATGACGAACGACGAAGGTTGGGCCTCGGCCTGAAGAAAGCGCGCGTGACTGGCGTTTTTCGCGCAGCCCCACACTGCGCTGCACATTTGCCTGCCCGTTCGACGCCGACGTCACGATTCCAATTCCAATTTCACAATCTCCGGCTGGGCTCGTCGTGCGGCCGGCAGCTTGACAGGCACTGGCCCTCAAAAGCAGCACCATCGCACTCGCAGGCCGCCGTCTGCAGCTCTCCGCCGGTGTTCTTCGCACCCACCCGCCGCCATCCGCCTCGGCAAAAGCAGCCCAGCCGTCAGATCGAGACATGGACCACAACCAAAACCAGAGCGCCGCGCGCGCCGCCCGCCGCTTCCTCGACGACCGCGTGCGCACCGACTGGAGCTGGCCCGACGAGCCCGCGCCGTGGGACTCGGACGACGACGGCGGCGTGCGCGGCGCCCGCGAGCTGCGCGAGCGATACTATGCCAGCAGCGAGTCCGCCTCCGATGCCGCTGCCGACGCCGCCGCCGAGGTGCCCGCGCCCGCACCCGCCGTCGACCCGTACAAGTTCGACTCGCCGGAGAGCATTGGCGACGCGCTGGAGACGACGCTGCAGGGCCGCA
The DNA here is from genome assembly GCA_011032825.1 of Massariosphaeria phaeospora. NCBI lineage: Eukaryota > Fungi > Ascomycota > Dothideomycetes > Pleosporales > Massariosphaeria > Massariosphaeria phaeospora. The sequence continues at coordinate 219,519 of JAADJZ010000029.1, read as the reverse complement.
ACCGCAGCCGGCAGCAGGCCGTCGAGGCGGAGATGGGCTGGAACGAGGGCCTGGCCTGCTATGTCCAGCGCAGAGACGCGTGGACGGGCGCCGCCGCCGTGAGGAACTGTCGCGCGCACCGGCCTGCGACCAGCCCGCCGTCCGACCCAGCACGAGAAGACACACCAGCAAAAGAAGCCTCCTCGCCCCAGCCACCGAACGACCCCTCCGTCGCGCTTGTCCCGCTCGCGCCGCCACTCCTGCCCGACAACCCCCTCCGCAAGGCCATCTCGCCGAAAGCCTACCCCGACATCTACACCAAGATCGTGCTGGCCTCGCGCACGCCGACAGTGCCGATCAACCTCGGCGACGTGACCAAGGCCATGGTGCAGGGCTGGAAGGACAACGGCGAGTGGCCGCCCAAGGCCGCGCCCCTGGACCCGCTCGCGGGCCGCAAGCGAGGCCTCGTGAGCGTGAAGCTGGACAACGGGGACGGGCCCTTCCTCACCCACCACCCGCACGTGAAGAAGGGCATGGACTCGGTCAAGCGCATCTTCCACCTGAACGGCGGCCACCACCACGAAGAGGGCCTGGGCACAAACGGATGAGCGGGCGAAAACATGTAGAGTGAGAGAGAGAGTGTGCTAAGGAAATCCCATATTAGAACCCCGTCAGGCTGATGAATCGACCCTGGCCACGCCGTCGGTGCGGGCATTGGACGGGTGCACCGCCTGCTGAGCGCCCGCCATCGACAAAGCCGAGACGGGGGAGGGGCAGTCTATGCAGCAGGATGTACAATAGATGGAAGGCGTCCGTTCATCGTTGATAACGCTGTGTCTGTGTCTGCCAGCCGGCGGGAGCTAGTTCCCACCCACGACCGTCGTACGGGCATCGAAGTGAACAGTAAGGGGACGTTTAGGGCTGAATAGGAGCGCACTGGGCTTCTGTGGATGGAACTTGGGGTATATAGACGAACACTCTTACAAAGCCGTGAGGTATCACCCCTCTCTGAAACAATATCTACCTTTGACCCCATGACGCACCATTCGGTCAATAACGCTGTCTCATTGCAAAAACCAGTATAGATGCATGCCCACACCCCATTCAACGCCACCCAATGCCGCTAAAAAGAACTACACAAAAACATCATCTCTAAACTCTCTCCCACGTCCAGTCACCACCCCGCCCCGATCATCATCCTCAAACACCACCGCAACAGCACCCTGCAGCCTCTCCATCGCGTCCACCAGCCTCGCCTTCTCCTCCCCCGCCGTCCCCAGCTCGGGCTTGACTTCTTTCCTCGCATGGCCGTGTCCGAAGAACAGTCGGTCTGCGTCCTCGCTCCAGTTCGTTCTCATGCAGGTGCCTAGGTCCTTTTTGGCAGATGCGAGAAGATCGACATATTCGTGGCGGATTGGGAGCGTGCCGTCGAAGTGTGGGATTGCGTGCGGAACCCGACCATCCACGGTCTCGGCTATACAGACGCTGAAGTCTTCGAGGTAGGACACTACCGGGTGTTTCGTTGCGGTAGTCGAGGTGCGCCGGATGATGTATTCCAGGACGGGGAGGACATGGACCATGGCGTCGAGCATGAGGGTGGTGGCGCCGAGGATATGCGGCCGTTTTAAAAAGTCGGTGTTTGTCTTTAGAACTTCGGTGCTGTTGATGAAAGCTAGTGCAACGGAAGACACAGTTTGAGCCATGCACTGGACGCTACTAGAATCCATTATACGAAGATCGGAGAACATGGCCTCGAGGATACTCGTCAGGGACTGTAACAGCGGCATTGCAATAACGGCGCCAGTGGCAGAGCGAAACGCTGCCTCGATGTAGGCCGGGAAGATGCCCTGTAGGAGCACAGTGCGGAGAGCAGTCCGGTCGACAGAAGGTGTTTCGCCGCCGCAAAGAACCGTCTCGAGCTGGTTGACAAGGTAAGGCTGCTGATTGTCCGCCGCGGCTTGTTGAGCCACAGTCTGCACGAACACGGAGAGCTGCTTGATAGTTCCGGCAAGTTTGAGTTTCGGTGCATATCCGCACAGCCGTCCGACTACATACGTAGGGTCTGTTGCCGGCAGCGGAAAGGCGACAGAATCAGTGAAGAAGGGCAGAACAGCGCAAATATCCGAAGTATACTGCTTGAGAAACTGCACGTTCTGTTGTACAAATTCAACGTAGGCGCCAGTGACCGTCTCGCCTTGTCGTAGCTGCAGGTAGTTGGTCTTCATCCGGGTCATGTACTCTTTTAGCATTGTCGAGTACGCTCGTCTGGTCTCAGCGACTAGACCCGGGGCATCAAATATTTTCTCGTGCACGTAATCGCGCATGTTGGCCATAATACTAGACAGAAGCGAAAGCCGTCGCGTCCGAAGTGTATCAAGTGAGATATCCAGTCGACCGGTCTTGCTATCTTGAAAGAAAGGCAGATTCTTCATCAGGGGGTGTGTAGGATCAATGCGGATGATCGCTGCCAGTAATCGATGCTGAAACCTAAGTACAGATTCCCGATCGGCCAAACTCAGCAATAAAGCGGTGATGAATTCCTGGCCGTGCTCTTCGTAGACAACACGGTCACAGTTGATGAGAGCCGCCATAAAGTACGGGCCGAACTTCCGTGTCTGTTCAGTGTGGCGAAGTTGATGCCATGAAACTGGACTGAAGGAGTCAAGATAGTGTGACCATGTATGTTCTCTTGACGTGACTTGACAGCTAGCGATGAGAACCCAGGTGTCAATGCACTCCATCAAGAGATTGTCGTCTGGAGACTGTTCCGCACCAAAGGCATTCGAAAGCAGATGCCATAAAGGATTCTGAATGAATTCCAAGGTCGGCTGCTTGGGTTGTGGCGCTGACGTTGCTTGACCCAGATGGTCCAAGTCTTCCAAGTCGGGGAAGTCTCCATAATCCTGGCTCTCTTCATTGGTAGTTTGGCTGACCGACTGGCTCGATGATTTGTTCTGAAGACCTGCATATCCCCGGAGCACTGTCATTGTCTCCCTAATCACAGTTCTCAATCGGGGGTCGTCGATATGGGCGAGCTCGAGTAGTCGAACGATACCACAATCGCGGAGATACTGCCTCAACAAACTATGGTTAACGCTGTGCTTGATAGCTCTCTGCATGCCCCCGATGCAATCGCGTAGCGCACCAATGACTTGCTCTTGATTCTTCTCCATGTATAACCATACTAGTCGACCAGCTGCATCCGAGGTGGAGTTTCCCTGGCCCGATTCAAGATACTCATCGGCTTCTGTCTTGGCAAGTCGATACTGTTTAAGTGTCTGCTGCATGATTTCGTTGTGCCAGTGTGCGAAAGGCTCTAGTGCAGCGTATGGCTCATCTGCTGACAGCTGGAAGGTTGTCAAGTTTGCCCATGCGCGAACATTGAGTCCGCATGCTGACCGGTGGGACGACTCGTGATGTGCAAGACCACGAATAAGACTCAGCTTCGGCCGGCAAGACGGTGGAGATGCCCAGTAAAGGGTGCAAAGTAGATCGTGATGATTTCGAAGTGCATCAAGACTATCTAAGACGAGAGTGTGGTCTTTGGGATAGAAGCGTCCGTGATTGGGTGTGAGTCTGAAGACGATACTGCGAATCTTCTTTTCGGGGTATACATGCCCCATGCTTTGCAACCCCAGAGCAAGACATTTCAAAAAGATGTGGAACGAACTATCGCTAGGCTGTATTTGCAGCAATGGCTGTTCTGCGATGCGTTCGAGAAATTCGGCTGATTTTTGGGTCAGTTCACGCGGGAGATCCTGTAGCCCAAGCTTTCCATAAAAATCGAAGACGGTACTGAGCATCTGGTCGCATCTTCTCCAGTGCCAGTACTGGATCAAAACATGGCATCGGGTGAGATTTGCTCTGATATATTCGTTGAGTGAAGAGCTGTGCGTCTTAGAAGTACCTTCGTGGAGCACAAAAAGTTGTTTCAGCATGTCCCTCGCGAACATCCAGGTGTCACTTTCGAAGGATGACCTTCGATTGACCACAGCTATACCCGTGTCATCGAACTCGGTGAACGGGAGAAGTGTGAAGACGCTGGTCCAGGTTGATTCATACGATCTCACCTGGGTGGCACCCTCGATTTGAGCAGAAAGTTCTTGACTAGCGAAGTCCCAGAATGTCGATCCGGGGATGGTAGCAGTCTGCAGTACATGCATGCAGACAACCATACTCTCGACGAGTATCTCCCCATCTTTGATCCCGTTCTCTCGTTCTTGATAGTGCTTGTTCTTTTCGAGAAAGTCGCTCAGTTCCGATGTGCCTTTACGGACCAAGTACGCCACGATGATTCTAGAGATGCTCTTCATAATACTAGCCAAGTCATGCTGACTGCTAGGATCGACGACTGGATGTTGCACGATTTGACGCACTTGAAAACTGAGAACAAGAAGGTAGGTCCACGTGCGGATACTTTTGCGAGCGTGGGTAGAAGCAGAACTCCCGGAGGGATACTGTGTAGAGTGAACTCCGAAAAGCCTGTCAAACATAGACTGGATGAACTGTTTCATCTTCGAGAAGAAACCCTGACGGTCGATAACGTCAAGGAAGCTGAGCCGAGTAGAGCAATAGTTGATCAAGGACCTAAGAAATCTCGATGACTGTCCTAAAGCCGCCGCTAGGATAGGGCTGCCTTCTTCCATGGTGGCGTCTTGGAAAGGAAGCCATATAATGTTTGCGACATTCATCAGTCGAGAAGATAGTTCGTCGTTCCAAGGCCCAGATTGGAACGTTACTTGGTCAAGCTCAAGTTCAAGGTACCCTGCGGACGCATCTAGGTCTCTGCTACCTGCCCGTCCGGTTTGTAGACACCGAGCGAGTTCTTCTCCCCCAATGAATGTAGCCGATTGAAAGTAGGTTCCTACCACCAAAGGCGTCACGCCAAAAGTAGTCGGATATTGGGTGCCAGATGGGCCAAGCCCTTGCAGACCATGCTTCCGGGTCTGTTGGAAGGCTGGTTCGCTCGGCTGTATATATGCAGGAGTATCAACATCGATCCGTTTGGGTTGCACTTTTTTATGTGCAAAACGACGCTTGGGACGTGGGGGCGTTCCCGGTGCTGGTGGTGATTCATCTAAGAGTTCGCCAACGGCTTCTGCCGAACGCAACGGCGTAAGAAGCGGGTCGTCATCGGCTAGAAACCTCGTTATCTGTGGGTTTTCGAGAGGTTGATCCAGGGGCAATCGAGAATTGAATTGCTGGTCAACACGCTGTAAGCCTCTTTGAAATGCGGCCTTTCGATGAGTGCGTCCAAAGTCTGTTTCAAGACCCTCTAGCTGGGCAACTCTAAAAGATTGTGGCCGCTGGCGTGTGTGTACTCCGAGTCTCTCTCCTGTCCCAAACGTGTACGTTTCCTGGGCTATCATGGAGGTAGGATTCTTTCGAGCAAACAACGGAAGTCCTAGTGCCGCTTGCGCAGTCTGAGCGACCTGCCTCTGAGACACAGGCTGGCCCACTTCTTGAGTTTTCTCGGTAGCTGGCGGTTGCCAATCGTGTTGCTGCTGATTGACGAATCGTTCCATCAAAGGGTAGCGCGGTCGGTTTTTAGGTTTCGGCGATGGCAGGTTCTTCTTTGCTTTCAAGGAACCACTTTTCCATTGCCGAAGGGCACATATAGCGTCTTCGGTGTCATGCGATGTCCGCAGCCTGATGTGTTTGTTATTCGGACCTTCGCGACCATGGTCAACTTTCCGCCGTGCCTGCCTCTTTGCAAGTGTGAGAAACAGAGGCTCTTCTCTTGCGAGTGGTGACTGGTCAAAGTCAAGAATGCTTAGAGGCGGTGGTGGAGTGTGTCTTGTCCCCTTCGAAACACGTTTTCGACGGCCTGCTCCGTGCGTAGATGACACCTTTGCGTTTCTGAGACCTTTGATACCATTATCTAACAGCTTCCTCCTCTTCTTTGTGCCAAAAGCCTCAGTTAGTCTGGTTTGCGTTTTTCTTTTCCTACTTGGCCCTTGGACTCTGAAAAGATGGAGACGATCATTCTCCATATTATCAGAGTCGTCATCTGCATATCGGCGATCTATACTTGCAGCAATATCCGCTGCCAAATTGGCGGACTCGTGCACATCCCGGGTGTCCGCCGCGACACGCACGTCAGGCTCTTGGTCTGAATCATCTGAAATGACGACAAATTCTCCGGGACGATCCTCGGACAGAGGAGTTCGCGATTGGTGACCATTACGCCTTATGACCCTCTGCGCAACCCCTCGTTGAGGCTCGTTTCTAAGAGGTGAAACCGCATCATCCCATCTCTGCTTGGTCTGTGTTGTCTTCCCTTCTTGCGCTCGCCGGTCCAGTCGTAACCAAGACGCAGGTAAGACGCCCTTTATCTTTCTACTAACTTGTCTAACTTCAGCTTCACTCTCGGAGCTGCTCGCCGATGACTGCGACCCAGGAGACGAACTATCACTGGATATAACGACGGTTCCGCGTAGCTGACCTCCTGATCGATACGTGCTTAGAATGACGGGGTCGGAGTCCAGAACCGCCGTTGGTTGAACATCGCCCTGCACACTGGATGAGTTCGACGGTGTGGGTAGATCAATCAAGGGTACCGTTGGTGCTGGTCTAATCAATCGCCTTGCGGTGGAGTCAACGCCATTCCGAGTTGGACTGCTAGGAGGCGATTGCGGAAGAGAATAGACGTCGCGGACGAGACGACCATCACGCTCATGACTAGTCCGTAGATTGTCATCTGCGCGCGTTGACAAAAAGTTGAGTCTCCTCCGTTTGATGGGACCCGGTATACGTAGTTCGTTATCTAGAAGACTTCGCCTCACAACTTTGGAGGCAGATTGGCCGCTAGAGGGTCTTCGCACAGTATTCCTCCTAGTCCCGGAAAGAATTGGTGAGAAGATAGGTATCTCGTTTTGGGTATTCGCCGGACTACTGTGCTCAGGATCAAAATCGCGTTCTTGAGTCTCGGTATCGGGACGTAGCAGTTTTGGCGGAGGAGATCTCTCTCGAGCTAATGGTCTAATGCCTCGTTCCCTGAATTCCCGTCGGTATAGCTCCCCTTCGATGAGATACGGGTTCAGCTGAATTGGCTTCCTTTCCCGTAGCGCACGATTTGACCTCCGTACGATATCGTTGATAGCTGCTGCACTTGTAGGTGTAGTCTGGGCTATGACGACCCGTGCCTGCGTCTGTCGGTGAGGCGATGCATAACTATATGGCTGATCGAGGTCCGACGGCGGATCGGACAGGCCAGACAGGTCATCGTCGAGATCTGAGAGAAGATCGATGCCGAGCTCGCGAAAGATTGTGTGGTTCGTGGCAACACGAGCACCGGATATCGGCGAAGGTTGCGACGGATGCGGCGGGCCAAGGCTCTGGGAGGATAGTAGAACTCTCTTAGGTTCGAGCCTGTTGTTCAGAGACAGCTGCAAGGGATCGGGACTTTCGGGCTCCTCTTCTTGCCGTGGCTGACTGAGAGCGGCTGGGGGTGTAATTGGCCGGTCGCGAATAAACTCCGCGATGGGTGTTATCGGGGACTCAGTTGGACGTTTGGGTGAGAAGCGTTGTCTCGGGGGAGTATTCCGTGGCGAAGCAGCACTACTGGCATCTCCCAGGCCCACCACTCTGTCTTCGGCCAGTACATCTTCTTGGCCGGTCGTCTTCGGCTCTTCCCTGCTTGGCTGAGTCGACTCGACGCGTCCATCCTCGACACGCTGAACCGGCGTAGTCGAATCTGCGAACTGTGTTTCGATATCTTCGTCTTCTTCATCCGAGTCTTGAACAAATCCTCTGAGCCGCCAGTTGGACATTTGGCCCGGTCGGCATATCGTAGGTCGCGTCGCTGGGATGTGGCGGGGGTGATGTTGAGGGTTGTTCGTTCGCAATTCTGAACCCGACGCGTCGATTATGTCAGCCCGTACCGGTACTAGCGCGTCGCGTAACCTTGGCATGCCAAAGTGTGGAGAAACTGCAAGAGCTTGCACTCCATCAAGAACCGACGCATCGGGTTGACAGGATATTATGGCCGGTAAGATCCTGCCCGTCGCGCTGGCAGGCATTGCTGGCATTTCAATAAGTACTATACTTGTTCTAGACTGAAAGATTCTGGCTGACAGCGGGTGCTGCCAGGTCTCGCAACCTTTGGTGGCGAGCTCCGTGCGCTGCGAAAGAAGAGACTGGAGGAAGATTATGAGCGGTACGCCTCGAGCTTCGTAAGAGAGGTTATACAAGTATTGATGGTATTAGCGATGTTGCGCCTGTATCATCTTTGAACAGTGAAGGGCCCTCCCCTATGGCGCAAAGTATGATAAAACCACCAGAGCCTGCACTGTCATTGCCAAAGAACGAGAAGACCTCCAAGTCAGAATCATCGTCGGCGTTCGGCCTTTGGGCCTGGAAGAAGAGCGAGGATTCGAAGCCCATCCCAACCGCATCGGAATCAGAAGCACCCCAAGATAAACTCGCTGGCATAGGCGAGCGGCGGCGATAGCTGGCGACCCAGTTCACGTCAAACGTTCAGAGTACTGCCAAGGTCTTCCCATCGACCCTTCCGCAACGGATCCAGCCGCTTAAGCTGATCTAGCCATCCGCGCATATCTCTCGTTGAGAATGCCTGGGTGCCTCCTTCAACCTCCAGATACGCACTCGCCAAGTACAATAGAGCTTCGTATATCCATTTACAGTCCGTCTCGTCATCCAAAATCTCTCTGATATACTCCATCTCGTGCTCGTAATGCTCTTGTCGCTCGCCATTGCTGAGATCGAGGACGAGTCGGTTGTGGGCTGGGCAGGCCGGAGAGATTGTGCTCATAAGATACTGGTGATAGTACCAGATGGACTGATCGAAAGGATCAGTGTTTATCGCCGAGCAAATGAGGGATAGTTCCGAGGCTAAGAGTGCTCTACGAGACGCAGCAGTTGCGGTCCGCTCTTTGAGTAGGCGCGGGAGGATTTTCGAGCGGCTGTGCCAGGCAGAGAAGTTGGAGAGGTTAGTCTTGATCATCTTGGTGGTGTATTCAAATTCCGACTCTACCAAGCTCTGCGACGAAGCCTCGGTCGTGGGTGGTGCCAGACGCTCTATCTGGGCCACGACAAATCTACGGTAGCTCCATGCATGGAAATTACGACTGTCTGCGTGTAGCATCTTTCCGATAAGTTGCAACTCCCCAGCCCACAGTGTACGAGCGTTGCTTGCGCCTGGAACTGACTCTGCTGTCCGCAACAACCAGTCTCTGTGGTTCCATATCCAATAACACTTAGGAAACTTGCGCAGTAGCGTAAATGTGAGTTGCAGGTCGTCCTGCACAAGCTCATTGGGATCTTTATGTGGAGCAGTGTCCGACAGCTGAGGAGACAAGAGTGCGCCGAGAATGCGCCGGCGGTGATTCCAGATAGTGTAGTACTCCGGATTCTCGTTCAACAGCTTGGTGCTCAGACCGAGCACTTCGAGCGTGTATTGCCTTTCAGATATCTGCGTCATGCGGCTGTCAGAGAGCTCTCCACTAGGATCTTTGGAGAACACAATACCTTCGCGTTCACCAAGTCGGTGAGGTCCTTGTAGGCGGCGATCTGTTGGAGCTCTTTCCGGCGCGCTTCCTCTGACCTCTCGGTGGCGGCCGCCGTGCGGGAGACGCCATGCTTTCCACCATGTTAGCCACAAGCAACCGTTGGAGTGAAACTGACTTACGCTTGCCATTGCTCAATATCCAGAGTGAGCAAGCAGAGCAGTTGCGGAGCTCGGGAGTCTGCCTGGGCATGCGGTCCTCGGAGGCGCGGGGCTAGATTTCCCCGCCAGTTCACGTGCGCTCCTTCCCTCCACCTGGGCAGCTCCAGCTCCAAGCACTCCACCTGAGCGCCTGCAGGCTCTGCGGAGGATTGAGACGACACCGTCCTTCTCATCTCACCTCCTCTTGAGCACCCTACGGGCATCATCGCTATACTAACCGCACAGCAATAACGACGCAGCAGCACATCCACCCGGCTCCCCTATCCCATTCTTCATCCCCACACGTGCAGCTGTCCTCCACTCCCGTGGACTATGACCTCGTCACTCTAGCAGCAGACACATCAGCGCATCCCATTCCCGAGTACTGGACATGGACGCCTCGGATGACGAGGCAGACTTCTATTCAGGGTGTCTCACCCCGCCGCTGTCTCCAACCAAGACAATCAGTACCGAAGGCTGGTCCTCGCCGAAGACGCCCCGCTCACCACGCAAGACACGAAGCTGCTTCTTCTATCGAGATGTCGACGCCGAGTTGACTCCCCCGACGTCCCCGATAAAGTGCAAATTAGTACCGCATCTTGACGTACTTCCACCGCCCAAATTCGATCTGCCATCGCATCCTCGCCCTCATAATGAATCTCCTGTTAAGAGAAGCGTGGTTGGCCTGGGTGGTTTGCGGCTTCCTCCCTCGGTTTCCTCCATTCGCTTCAGCAGTCGTTCGTCGCCGGATACAGTGTGGGAAAGCTCCACCGCCCAGGCCACGCCAAAGCACCCATCCCCTCAGCACTCCAGGGACAGTAGTGAGGCCGACTCGCCAAGCACTTTGAGCAGAAGACGACGACGTTCTCTCTCTCAAATACCACTTTCGCCAAGTACCACTACTACAGACACGGGAAGCTCAACACCACCGGGGCACGCGGATGTATCCGATAACGACTGCCCATCCTACAAACTACGTCAGCTGCCCCTCCGTCACTCAAGCTCCCCGTTGAGGCCGAGCCAGTGGGTGGCTCGTGGCGGGGTGTTGTCGCCTACACGAAGACAGGCCCTCGCACAAGACCGTTTCGTTTCCCGCCGCCCTCCCTACGTCGCCAGGGAGAGCTTTGAACTAAGCAAAACAACAGATCGACTCACACCCGAAGAGAGAATCACACGGGGCGGCACCATTAGCACAGATCCGTTCGGTCGCCGGCTTCGCAGAAGCCAACGACTCAATGACGAGCTTAGGACTCTTCGAGAGACGCACTCCTTCATTAGCGGGCGCACTTATCCTAATCGAAGAGGCCACTTGGGGCTTCGAAGGAACTCTTCAACTATAGGTTCACGTCAGGTCAGTGCTGGAGCCGTGTGGAACGTGGGTGGCTCCGCTGCCGTAAGTGACACCGTCGTTGGAGTGTCCAACGGTAGGGGGGGCATGCTTGGTAGTGGGACGAATGCGCCACTCTATTCGTCTATGTTCCTGAGTCGGTCTGATCCTGATGCGGAGCTTGAAGCGTACGAACACCGCCTTGCATTGGCATTTGACGTAGATCAAACAGACCGAGTACTGCAGCACTCGACGCCGCCCACCAAACCATTCACACCAAGCCCAAGTAGCGTCGGATTACTCCCCACGCATACAAAACATGTCTGGAGCAATAATGCTTGGAACAAGGATGGTGCCATCACGCGTTTGTCCTAGACTCCGTTTTTCGCTACTTCTATGCTAACAGGGATCTGAAGCTTCTCGACGAGCTCGACCAACTACTAGAAAACCAGTTCCGATATTGCCTTTCAGATACGTTGTCTGGACGGCGTTTCACTGAAACGTTGCTGACACTGAGTACAGTCCTCGATGCGCCTCAGCTGCGCGACGACTACTACTGCTCTCTTCTGGCATACTCACATAGCGCGAAATGTCTCGCCGTAGGCCTGGGAAACTTTGTCCACCTCTGGTCAGAACGCAAGGGGGTGGACACGCCGGAGTCACTAAACTCGCTGTCTCCTGCGACGCTTGGTGACGTCCATCATGTCACGTCCCTCGCCTTTTCTTCTGTTCAGGGTAGACAAGCGATCCTAGCGGTAGGCCGAGCAGACGGGCGGATTGTGCTCTGGAGCCCCTTAGATTCAGAGCCTCGTTTCGATGCTACGCAGCCGAAGCCGATATCATGCGTTTCTTTTCGGCCAACCACCGTCAAGAGGCCTTCACTTCGTGATCGAGCAATGACTGTACCCACTGAAGAGCTCCTGATCGGAGACGAAGTCGGGCATGTTTATTTTTATAGCATCGAGTGGCCTTCTGAACTAGACAGCGCGCTATTTGGATGGCATGGGGCAATGACCCTGCTCGCTCGCATGACCATACACACGCAGCAGATCTGCGGTCTATCCTGGTCGCCAGACGGGGAGCTGTTTGCATCCGGTGGAAATGACAACGCTTGCCACCTCTTCGAGACTAAAAAGATCTTTCAGAATGGCGAACCCGGACGGCGAATTGATGCTTCGACTCTCGATGTCCGCCAGGGACCAAGCGGGGAGAATATATACACTGTTGTTCCAGGCAGAGGTCCCGTACTCACTATCTTACCTACTCGATCCAAGCACAAGTGGGAACTCAATGCAGCCGTCAAAGCGATCGCTTTCTGTCCTTGGCAAAGGGGTCTAGTCGCTATTGGAGGTGGCTCAAATGACCGCTGCATTCACTTCTACCATACAGTCTCCGGGGCGTGTCTAGCTACCATCGACTGCGCCGCCCAAGTAACGAGTCTCATCTGGAGTCAAACCAAACGGGAGATTGCCGCCACCTTCGGGTTCGCCCAACCAGAGCATCCTTTCCGCATTGCCGTCTTCGCTTGGCCGAGCTGCGAGCAAGTGGTTGCTGTGCCCTAGTTGGACGAGAACCGAGCTCTGTACGCTATTGCCTACCCAGGCGGCCCCGACACAGGAAGAAGTCCGCGGAGACCCACAGGCCAAGAAGCTGCGAGTGCGCAAGAGCCCGGCCAAGATGCTTCTTCAGTATGGGACAGCGGCGTCAGAGAAGAAGGCTGCATTGTCATCGCAGCTAGCGATGCGGCAATCCGGTTCCACGAGATCTGGGCTGATGGAAAGAGGGCCGGAGGTGTCGGGTCGGGCACGGGTTTGCTGGGTGGGAGTGAGATCCTAGAGGGGCTGCATGGAATCGATAGGGACAGTCAGCGTACGATTCGGTAAGCATAGCGGCGGCGGTTATGGCCAAAAGTGTTATTGATATGGCGAGCGGGTCGATGTACTTGCATCATCGTCTGGGGATACAAGGGTGAGACTGGGTTGCCGAGTTGAGTGTCCTTTGCCAAATTATTGCTCGTTACCGTTATTATATCGTCATTCTTGCATGCTTATGACAAGTTAAAAGTGAGTGGGATGAGAGATGTAACAATAATAGGTTCAGTGGTGAAACGACAACAAATGCAATGATGGGAGCTCACACCAAATAGTCTTGTTGTGCACAAAAGCATTTTATTGATTGTGGTTCAAGATAGTTCGTCTAGACCGGAGAAACGCTTCTCTTTACGGGTATTTATATCAGTCAAGTGACTGTTCCCCTCGTATCCGATTGGCGCTTCTCATACCCAAATACATGGCTTCCGCCAAGGAGTATCACATGAAACCAAGTCATGCGAACTAAAACTACCTCGCTACTCGTCCTCCGCATCCTCCTCTCCACCTAGGCGTATCCGGATAGTTCTAAAGCGCTGGCGACGCGGAAGCGGCCGTGAGAGATAGTGTCGTAGAGGAAGGATTGGGGCCGAAGGATCCAAGCCTCTGCTTTCGAGCACGAAGGCTAGGCCCAGCGAACGCTTCGGTATCTTCTGGGTCCCAGACAATACGTTATGCTCCTGCTCGTCCGTGGGCTGTTGTTCGTCGTTCCAGAACATGTTTCCCTCGAAGATGCGGCGAGCAGTGCTGTATACAGTGGCTGAGGTAGGTCGCACGGGATAGCTGCGGCCCATCGTTACGTTGACTTTGAGGCGTCCACTTGCATGGCCAATCGTTATGGCGGAGTCGTCGACGAGATCGGGAGCAAGGAGTTGCTCGACGACGGTGCCGGGGATGCGGGCCGCGATAGCGGTGGTTACGGCTGCGGTTAATGGGGCCGCGTGATGTGGTTGCGTGGCTGAGATGAATCGGACGACGAGATCGACCTGTGAGCTTTTGATCGTGGCACCGGAGAGGACGGTGTGCGTGGAGCTCATGGAAATGATGCCGATTTCCGGGATGGTCCGCGGAACCATGTCTTCAGGATTGGCGAGGCGCATGCGGACAGCTGCGGCTCTTCGTATACTTTCTAGTAGCACGAGTTTTTTGGCCCGTTTGTTGAGTTCGTTTGGGAGGATCGTGCCGTCGATTTTGAGCTCGTCGGCTCGTATGAAAATGACTGGATTGGGTCCGTCTACGCAGGTTACGTTGTATCCAGCTATATGGTCTATTCTTTTTCCGGTCGGTAGCAATTGCCCCGTCTTGCTACCGTAAGGATCCTTGAACTCCAGCTGGATTTTCGAACCAGTGCCTGCGACCCCATCCATCGTATAAGGACCCAGAACCGAAGCTTGGTCTCCAGTGACATTGAATGTCGAGTGAACGATCTTTCCGGTATTCGTATTTCGGATCTTGACGGTAACTTCACCGTCGCCTCTGCCATATGCTGTTTCGGGCAGTAGTCCAGCATTGTATGCATATGGACCGATCGCGCTGCTCATGCTGCCGCAATTGCTGGCTACCTCCACTTCGTCTTTCCCAATGCCCAGACCAACAAGAGTGTAGTCAACATCTATGTCATCTTCCTCAGTCTTTCCAGCCTTCAGCAATTGATCTTGAGGTTTATGGAATCCTTCGACGAGACATAGTTTAGAAGGGATCGATGTGCCAGCTCCGAGGCCGCCGAGCTGACTTCCGTAGGAATCCAGACTGCCTATGAGTTGGCGAAAGATGGCGGGCCATCGTTTGCGATCAGCAGGGAGGCCCTGAGGTTGGAGGATCACAGCGCGAGAAGTGCCGCCGCGGTAGTAGGTTGCGTATAACGGTATTTGAGACTGTGCCGATCGAGAGGCGATTCCGCGGACAGAACCCCTGCACCATGTGGAATTTGTCTGGATATCATCAGCACCGCATCTCAGCCGACCAAGTCGCATTCGAAGACTCCACGTACACTGTTGGGGTTGTTCTTGAACGTCAAGTCAGAGGCCAGGGGCCGATAGCGGAGGAGTAGACGCGGAGCCACTCTCATTACGCATTGTGTTTCAAAACGTAGTCGATGAGCTGCGCTTGACCTGAGATTGGCATGTCGCCAATTGTGCAGACGGTGCAGACTGGAGTTGACGAGCTGTCGGAACGAAGCCGAGGTTGGGCTCCGCACGCACGGTTCACCTGTGCAGGTCTTCCGATTTTTCTCGCCGACATCACATCCCGCTACATCAACACCACCGTATCCGCCTCCCATTTTCGCCGCCGTATCCGCCACCTAACATCCACAATCCCACACCATGCTTCAAAGGTCACTATTCCGCGCCTCGAGACAGGCTGCACGCCCGCTATCACGACCACAGTCCGCATTCACACCCATCCAAGGCACGCGGGCAGCGGCCGCCATCCGGCGGTATTCCGAGACACCGACACCAGCAGCAAAGGTCGCGGAGGCTCCTGAAGAGAAGGCGAGCCCCGAGGCCCCAAAAGAGGAGGCCTCACAACTACAAGAGCAGCTCGATAAGAAGGACAAGATAATTGTTGATCTGAAAGTACGCATATACTTATCTATGTATTCTTCTTCATGCGCATCCCCGCTAACACTATTTCCAGGACAAATATCTCCGCAGCGTCGCCGACTTCCGCAACCTGCAGGAGCGCACAAAACGCGAAGTCCAAGCCGCCAAAGACTTCGCCATCCAACGCTTCGCCCGGGACCTGGTCGAGTCCGTCGACAACCTCGACCGCGCGCTGGGCACAGTCCCCACCGAAAAACTCACCCCGGAAAACCAGGATCTTATAAATCTACATGACGGTCTGAAGATGACGGACAGCATCCTAGAGACTACACTGAAGAAGCACGGCCTCGAGCGCTTTGATCCCAGTGTCGAGAGCGAGAAGTTCAACCCAAATACTCACGAGGCCGTGTTCCAAGCACCCCAGGAGGGTAAAGAGGATGGGACAGTGTTTCACACGCAGCAGAAGGGTTTCCTGCTCAACGGCAGGATCCTGCGCGCTGCTAAGGTTGGTGTTGTTAAGAACTCGTAGAGACGTTGCACGCCTCTCATCATCTCCCCTGTTTTCGCGAAATCGATTTCCTGCATAGCACACTGTACGAGTATTCGATAATTTACGATCTGACCTGAGCTGGACCGCCACATGACTGGTACGGCGTTTATGTAAAAATTTCAGGCTGTGTACCTATTCCCCTCTCTTTATTCTAGTTGAGAAAAGCGCGATGGCGATAGATGGCGTCACTGTACATTATGATACTGTCAGGAATAGCTCGGGGTATGAAGAGGAGGTTCAGGTAGATAGAGAGATTCGCTAGTTGAAGAACCTCAATCTACTCTATACGCAATTTCCTTGTGCAAACTATGCATTGCAAACCGTACGCCCGGAAGCTTAGCGACGTTGTGTTTTATGTCCAACTGACGTCGCTAATGTAACTCCAGTTATTCCACTCCGAATACCTTTTGGAACTCCAGCAAATGCATATACTAGTACAAGGTGACCCTCCATCGAGTTTGAAAACAAGGTCTTCAAACTGTATAAGGAAAAAGGGCAAAAAGGGCTTCACAGATCAAACTATGACCCAAATAACCAGTTAGTGATCGACAAATGACGGCGGCATGCGGCGAGAGCTGGTGGCATGATGTGCCATCGAAATGGCGATTCCTTCAATATGTCTACCAGCTTGGACCGCCGCCGTAGGGAGTAGCACCGTATGGCGTAGTACCGCCAGCAGCCGCATTGGCACCGCCCCAGACACTGGCATTTCCACCATACGGCGTAGTATAGCCTTGGTCGGGGGCTGCTCCGTAACCGCCGTTCAAGGTTGGACTCTGTGCGCCGCCAAAGTCAGCACCGTCAGCGCCATCACCGCCACCCTGGAGTTGCTGGATGACACCGGCGAGTTTGCGCTGCAGCGTCTTGATGCCTTCAGCTACGATCTGGTCGGGGTCTAGGCCGCCCACGGTCTCGACGTCGAAGAAGAAGCGCGAGGGCACAGCGTCATAGTTGAACGCCTCGTCCTCGGTAGGCGCACCGCCGTCGAGATTGATGCGATCATGGTCTACAGGCCTGAAAGGCATTAGGTTGTTCGTCTTACCAAGCACACGAACGAAACTTACCATTCCTCCTTTGGATCGTCCTCGTACCAGTAGTCCAGATGGTGCAACTTGTTGGCCGGGTCGTACTCGAATCCGATAGCCGCGCTCGGCGCCCATTTTGCATGCTCTTTTGCGATTCCCTTTTTTGCGATGCAGCGCATGTGGATAGCCTGGCCTTTCCGTAGCTTGACAATAGAGCTACCCTGCCGTTCGGGGTCGACAATGACGGGATTCCCCACATCTTCGTTTGGCCGCCCAGCCGAGACCACCAGATCGCGCGCGAAGACCTTCATGATGTCGCGACCCGTGCATTTTGCATTCAGCGTCAGCACCACAGCACACTGTTCACAGTAGCCCTCACAATCGCAATCCCGCGAATATAGCAGATCCTCGACTCCCTTCGCAATAAGCGGAATGAGCCCCAGGCGATGGCATACGAATTCGTCGGCGAGCACAGAAGTGTTGTCCATGACTTCTACGACGTCGATGGCCATGGTGGGGATTTCGGCGAGCATGACACGTCGCAGCGCATTCGCCGTCTCGAGGTTGAAGTTCTGGATGATGAAATGTGCGCGGACGCTGTCGGCCTGCGGGCTGTGTTAGTCGGGCGTGTCCGCAGTAACAAAGTGGCGGGGGACGTACGTGGAGGAAGCGCACGTTGATCGCGCCGCCTTCCACATCGTAAGGATCCATCCTGGTGCTGCGGCTTCGCGGCTTTGCGAGGCTGACGGTTTGATCGCGGAGATGTTTCACTGTTGACCTGATGGCGGAAGTATTGGCGCAAAGACTCCGGTGGGCGTCTGACGGGGGCGGGTGAGGGCGTGAGGGTGCAGGTGAGTGGTGAGGTTGACTTCGCGACATTCTTTGATGCTTGCATGCGCCCGACCTATGCTAAGCTGCATGCGGATCAACAGCCGCTCAGATAATCTCTCAGCGCCACACCGGCACCAGCCACAGCTCGCCACATCCCTCTTTCTCATGGCTGCCAGACAAAGCCCATGAACCACAACGATTATGGAATCGAACTTTGCATCTCTTGTCGTAGTTGTCTATTTGTCAGATAATCCAGCCTCTGGCTATAACCATGAGAGATGTACTTTATCAAGTTAGCTACTTCTTCCGAGGTTCACTAACACGATTTGTGCCCAGACGACCTTTACCTGTGGAATTGTCACTCATTTGCGAAGGTTACGGTGACTGAATCTCTGCAACCCTCTACGTTATAGAGACCGTGATACGAGATAACCAATCAAACCTACCTGTGAGGTAAGGCTATCTTGAGTCTGCCCCGCTGAAGCGAGGCGTTTTAAGCATCTCAAGCCTCGGTAGTCTATGCGTCAATCTCATTCGTAGATATCTGAATCTCTGGGGGTGAACGAGTTTCGGCAAGGAGAGCGGCTTCGCTCATGTTGAGGATCCCGTAGGATTCTGACAGTAACCCCGAACCACCGAGTACGATAGCCGAATTCGATAACTTCTAGGGTTGGTCAAGTTGGTACTGAACAATGCTTCCAACTGATGTTACTGAATCCTTGATGGAGCTAGCATGGCCAGATGTGAGAAGAAGGGAAAGTGGAGTAGTAGCTGGATGTTCTCGTCCTATGTACCTATGTATTGCCGTCAATGGTGCCTCGAGAACTACATAGAGCATGTTAACTGACGCCGAAGGAAGAATTGAGGTTTGTCAGACTGGAGACTACGCATGTGGAATTGTAGATGAAGTTCGGACATCTGTGCGACTGAGTCGGAATACCTACGTATCTAGGCGCTCCCAATGCAGCTTATAGCAACCGTGACCTCCTAACTGACGAGTACAGTTTATCACATATATATCACGGTAAACGCTAGTCAGACACTTCCACCACCTATAGTTGTGCGATCGATCGAACCTCAGGGAGAAGATGGCGCATGGTAAAGAATCGGGCACATAAGAAAACCGCTACTCCTTAACTATAGCGGCGAGTCCAAGCTGGCTTGACGATGGCGAAGAGCATGGAACCGCTGGTAGTAAAAGGGGCAAAATTAATGACAGTTAATCGAATGGCCGAGAACGATCGTGCGAGTTGGTCCATGTTCCCCATGAGGCGGAGTCTTTGCGCGTGCCCCGACATTTCGCTCGACCAAAGTCAGCGGCGGGAAGTCAGGTCCACGGGCATTCGCCGCGCGTTGCGCCGAGCCCCCGTGGGCGACGTTTGTTGAATGTTCGAGAGTTCGGGGCAGTGCAATGGCCCAGGTGGCCAGAACAGGAGAGTAGCACGCGGTTGGTCGTCGGAATACGGTCGGATGCGCGCAATGGGTACTGGCCTTGGCGAGGAGGCGGAGCACCAGCAATGACGGTTGCGGAAACGCAGACTGCCGCGGTTGCGAACAGAATACATACATAAGCCAGCGACCGGCGCTTTCTGCACTCTTCCAAGCAACACATCTAATACGACTCTTCGGTACCGACTATCCTGCACTACTTTGACATCTTCGACACCATGGCAGCAACGATACCTACCCCGCAGCGCTCGCGATCATCTTCAGGCACCAAGTCGCCACTATCACTAGATCTCTCAGACCTCCCCCCTCTGATCCAGCCGTCGCCCCCTTCTAATACTCTCATAATTACAGTAGGTAGTCGCTGTCCGCATGTTAGAGACGAAGCTGACTGTAACACAGAACCTCGTAGCACCAGAGATCTTTCAACCTTCCAAACTCGTCCAAATACGGGAGACCATCAACCAGCATGGCGCGATACACACTTGGGCGCCGCTGAAGTCCTTCCGCCGCGTCGTGGTCTCGTTCTTCGATGTCGATTCCGCCATCTCTATTCGCCAGAAGCTCGATGGCGAACAGCTCATGAACTGCCGCATACGGGTCTATTTTGGCATGTCCACGCCGCTGAACCCCAGTGACCAGCACCTACCACTGCCAAAGTCCGACAAGCTATTCTTCATCTCGCCGCCACCGTCGCCGCCTATGGGCTGGGAAATGCAGAACGAGGGAGCACCGAATACGATTGTGCACGCGGAGGATCTAGCTGAAGCGCTTGCTCGCTTGCACGCAGATGGCCACGACAGCCTCTCGCCTACAAGCCCAAATGGAAACATGGACACAGGCTTCACCATTAAGAGGCGGCGAACGGGTAGCTCGACGATTGTGTATCATCCGGAGGATTATGGTGACAGCCCGCACCTCCCGGCAATTGCAGTAGAGGACACTACTATTACCCCGGCGCCTTTGACTCCGACAGAAGCAATGGAGGGAGTAGAGGGCCCGATTGCGCAGCAGAAAGCTCAAGGCAAGACGCTTGCTACGGCACGCCCACCCGTTGAGCTCATGACATGACCAGCTGGGCAGACACGTACCTTTTCTTCTCTTTCAAACCTGTATTATCTCCAAAAGTCACATTTCATAAGGGTCAGCATGGGGTGGCGTCAGGAGGCTCTTGGCTGGTCTGGGTTTTATCCATAGATGGCATGTTAGAGTTGTAGCAGTCCTAATCAGCGAGGATTACATAGTGCCTCCACCATGTAGAAGTTAATATCATTTGCCGAATTGAATACGAAACTGGTTCCTGACTGTCTGTGAGCTGAAGCAGGCAGGCCTCTGTGTAAGAAGAATAGTTTGTCGAGACGTGAAGCCAGCCCAGCACGATATCGTGTGCCCCCGTCACTGTGCTCGCATGCTCATGCAATCTATACGATATGGGACCATAGCACCCATGACGCCTCTGTGGATTCTAAGATCACAATTGCCGTAGACCAGAGACGCTATCGCTAGCTTGGCGAGGCCAGATGGCCCGTGCAGCGGGCTAAGGTTGATCCGCTCGCTTCCGGCCGCCCACGAAATCAATATCCGCAAACCTCACGACACACCTGGAATTCGCCCGATACTAACGTTGCAGCACAAACTCTCTTGACACCGCCGTCGAGATGAAGCTCAACATCTCCTACCCCAACAATGGCACGCAGAAGCTGATCGAGATCGACGACGAGCGCAAGCTGCGCGTCTTCATGGACCGCCGCATGGGGCATGAAGTTCCGGGCGACAGCGTCGGCGACGAGTTCAAGGGCTACATCTTCAGGATCACCGGCGGCAACGACAAGCAGGGCTTCCCGATGAAGCAGGGTGTTATGCACCCAACCCGTGTCCGTCTCCTGCTCAGCAAGGGCCACTCCTGCTACCGACCCCGTCGTACTGGTGAGCGCAAGAGGAAGTCGGTTCGCGGTTGCATCGTCGCCATGGACCTCTCTGTCCTCGCCCTCAGCATCGTCAAGACGGGCGACGCTGAACTTCCCGGCATCACCGACGTTGTCCACCCTAAGCGCTTGGGTCCCAAGCGGGCTACCAAGATCCGCCGTTTCTTCGGTCTCAGCAAGGAAGATGATGTGAGTTTTCTCATAGCTTCTTCGCCAGTCCTTTTCGCAAAGGGTTGAGTCTGATGCACCTTTCCATCTAGGTTCGCAAGTTCGTTATCCGCCGCGAGGTCCAGTCGAAGAAGGAGGGCGCGAAGCCTTACACCAAGGCCCCCAAGATCCAGCGTCTGGTCACCCCCCAGCGTCTGCAGCACAAGCGTCACCGAGTTGCGCTCAAGCGTCGCCGCGCGGAAGCTTCCAAGGATGCTGCCGTAAGTTTCCCGCGTCGCCGTTACTGCCTAAGGGGCGTAACGCTAACCTGTTGAACTAGAACGAGTACGCCCAGATCCTCCACAAGCGCATCAGCGACGCCAAATCTGCCCACGATGAGGCCAAGAAGAGGAGGGCTTCGTCCATGAGGCATTAGGGGATGGTTAGAAGTGCATCAGTTCACGGAATGGTCCTTTGGCGTCGGCTCGAAAATTAGGTGTGGGTTCCTATTTACAAGAAGACTCCGGTTTCTATGCATGGACACCTCATAGCAAGAACTGCTCCTCGTAGCAGTTTCGGTCTGAATTCAGCAATTGTATCATCCTGTGCCCCGTACTTATGAATATCATCGTGCAAGAAGACCGCTTGGAACATTTGCCGACCTGGAGCATATTGGAACGTTGTACAATCTACGATAAGACCTCGCACTAGGGAATCACACTCAGTTAACCCTGCCACAATATTTAAGCTGATATTGATTGTCGTAGGGGGTGTGTCGTTTTGGCAGGTCTCTTGTATGATTCACTAACGGTTGCATGGTACCGATCATACACCTATCAAACACGAAACTTACCTACTCGAGTTGGACAGGAATACTCGTTTGGAGCTTTCGTTGGAGTAAATTCGGAGGGACATGAGAGCATTGACAATTACACTGATTCAAATTTGGGACACCAACGCTATGTGCTTTCCAGAGAAATTAACAAACAGATCCATCGACACCCATCAATGCAAGCCGACATGTCCAACCATAACCATGTCTCAATAGCGTCTGCACCCATGGACCGAAAAAGTGAGAGTGGACCATGGAAGAAAGGAAATAGCACGGAAAGACAAGCAACAGTCCCCACTATCCCACGCGTACCCCTGGCTCGGGCATACACATGCTCTTCCTTCAAGGACTACCGCTACCAATGGCCCCTAGGCCCCCTACCGCCTTCCACTTTCCCTCAGCCCCGCGTCCAACGGGCGTCTGGTCACGGATCGCCTGTGCCGGGATCTTGTACATGACCAAGTACTCGCCGTGATGCAAGAACTCGGCCTCCTGATCCGCGGCGTGCTGCTCACTGCCGCCGAGCAGATCCACAGCGCGGAAGACGGGGCCCCGGGCGAGATGGCGCGTGTCGACGGTCACGACCCACGTCTCCTCGCCGAACTTGCGTGACAGGTACTTGGCGACGCGCTCGGCGTGCTCGGCGTTGTCGTAGACGGAGATGAAGGGCGACGAGATGTTGGTTTGGCAGTTGAGGTGTGCGAGGCCGAAGCGCGAGAGCCCTGATGTGAAGTTTACGATGGTGGTTTGGTTCTTCGCGGAGAAGCCCGTGCCGAAGTGGTAGCGGGTTTGGGCGCCGGGGCGGTGCACGCGGTAGACGAGGGAGGGGATGGATGTTGGGGTGGGTGGGTGGGGGGCCAGTGGGTGGGGGAGGTTGGTTCGGTAGGAGAGGACGGCTTGCATGGCTAGAGGTCGTCTCAGAAGAGGAGAGAGGGAAAGGGGTGTGGCTGGCTTACTTGGTCAAGGTGATGGGGTGGCTGTATAGGGTGGCGAAGGTACTGGGACTTCAAGGTTCAGAGTTTCAGATGGGATTGAAAGCTTTCGCGAATCTGAGAAGCTTTTGGCGGGCTTGGAAAACAGTAGCGAAAAGCGGAAGCAGAAAGGGTACGCTGATGATCGTAAATGCGGAATGCAGGATGTTGAAATGCGTCGAAACCGCGAAACTGACGATGTGATGAATCAAACCTTTCCTCCAAGCAAGTCTCTCTCTGCTTAAATACATGAGAAACGAAGAGGCGGTCAAGTACGAAGGCAAACGCGGCCATCTTCCCAAGTCTTCCCACTCTTCAAACGGGTCCATACGTGACGGAACCATACGTTGAGACCAACTCGAAGCCGACGGGATCCCAAGGCTCCAAATGCACGCTACCGGCTATGCGGGGCGTGGCAGTGATCGCGAGCGTAGTGGGTTTCGCGGGAAAGGCCTCTTCTTCCTCGGGCGGTTTGAATATGGCTGTGTCCTGTATTGTGCCGTTTACTCGGATACTCGATTTGGTAGACTGCATCTACAGATGTTGCACAAGAGTTGCGACCTCAGACTAGAATCGCGATGCCCCCACTGTTATCCGTTTGACGTGCAGATGAGACGAGGCGTCGGGCTCGGGCCCGGAACAATCTTGTAGTGAGTAGAAGATAGTCGTGGTATATGGAGAATCTTGGAACGAAGAGGAGCTTGACGAGTGAAATTATGTACGAGTGAGCTGCTTAATGAACACATCTCTACGTCTACTCCCTTAAGCTCACAGCCCGAGATAAAAGTACGAGACAGCGAACCGCAAACCGAAATCTGCGTCAATGCCTAGCCTACCTTTGTGGGATTGACGATTGAAGAGATAAGGAGACCAAACGAGGTAAAAGAAAACCACCCTTGTGTGAGACTGTACGTATGGAGACGTGCAGCATGGCAAGGTAGGACTCATGCTGCGTTCGTAAGGGTGCCGTCAACGATGTCAAAACCCATGAGGAAAGACCACGAAATGCCCCACTAGGCGGAACGTCGCACGGCAAGCCCGTTAAACAACGTGCTGTCATCTCCCGCGGGGATACTAGGGCTAGGTCTCTGCCTCGTCCCAACTTGCCATGAGTTCTGTGTGTGGCACAGGCAAACGGATAAGTACCCCTAATAGTATGTCGCCCTACTCTTTACCTTGTAAGCCTCAAACTCGGGCCTTCTAATACTAGCTGTTACTGGAGCCTTGCTGTGTAGTAGAGCGCGTCGTCCCGAGGTGAGGGAACCGTCAACGAGAGCGGAAACTTGCAGTGGTATCCCATGGAGAAGCGGACGGTTGCGTGCTTCCCCTGAGGGGCCAGCTGGCAACAACAACTCACCGCTATTTCATAAGAGCTCGCATGGCCGCAGCTTGGAGTCTGTATTCAGGCGACGGAAGTGTGCTGTTATGTAGGTAGGTAGTCAACACTCAAGGAAGATGCGAGAAGTGGTCATTGTAGATGGTTGACAGTGACGCTAAACCTAACAAGATCTAGCTCGGCTTGGGTGGTCGGTTCGACTTCGAAAAAGTTCATGTCAACGACTGCAAACGCGCCGCCGCAAACGACGCCAGAACGACGCCCAAAGGTATGCAAACACCTCCATTTGTAGATTCTTCCCTCTAATTAATGTTCAACCAGACTCTCTCTCTCTCTCGCGTGCCACCCACTCCAACCCCCCAAGCCGAGCCGAGCAAACCACCACACTCCACCATCCCCAACACCCTCCCTTCGCAAACGGCGCACCAGCCACCCACGCCTCCACAATGCCCTACTTCCGGATAACACTCATGCGCTCTGGCATCGGTCTCCCCGAAAAGACCCAGGGTGTCCTCAAAGCGCTCGGCCTGCGCAAACGCATGACGACCGTCTACCACCCCGTCACTTCGTCCGTCGCCGGCCAGATCATGCGCATAAAGGAGCTGGTGGACGTGAAAGAGGTGGGCACCGCGTTGAATAAAAAGCAGATGCGGGAAGCTAGGCGGCCGGCTCCGGGGTACTATGTTGAGAGGAGAGGGACGGCGGAGTTGGAACCGCCGCAATAGCAGAGATGGGCGATGCGAACGGGCTGCATTGGTGGGATGGTAGCATAGGGTGTATTTGGACGTGTATGCATATATGGGCGTTTTTCGGGACTTTGGTTGAGCGTGGGGGTCATGGGAGAAGAACGCGCACGATGGACTGTATATACTACCGGTAGGGTAGTTAGCAGTAAGGTTATCGGGCAAGGCTCAGAATCTATGCAACACCACAAGATGATCGGATGTACACACATGTCATAACTACTGTGCCTCCTTTCTCGGCCTGGTGAACAGTCCGCCTATTCAAATATGGAAACTGTTGATTATCACGTCTCCCGTCTCGCATACGGGATAAGGGACGATATATCGCCATCTTGACGCAAGGTCCTTCACCGCAGTCACCTACTCAATTCACTTAAAACCAGAAAGGTTTAGTACCAATCTCATAAGGCATGTGATTCCTCAGCGTCTACAAGCAATACCGAACAGAACTGACATTTTTGATAGCTTGGGAGTACATGTCTGAAAAGTGCTGCGATTTAAGGGCATGGCTTTGGCTGCGCTGTTAATAGTGTCGAAGTCTTTAATTACCTTGGAATATAGTAAAGGTGCTGACATTAAACTGTCTTGGATGACTACCCCAATTTACAGACCTATGATAGAGCTATACAAATTGAATGGTCGATATAAGATAATCATCAGTTAGGATATTACTGATTGGCAATATGATGGGAACCTAGACTCCGATTGACATATCATATGTAAGATACAACATCTATATGCTCATAATATAAACATCCTGCTAAACGCCTTCGAATGCAGAAATATATACCAAACGAAGAGCCCAATGCCACCCTAGGTATCATGCATGCATGTAAAGCAAAATCACAATCTATCAACGTAGCTTAAAAGAGACGTATTAATCCAACCCTTTCACGCTCCGGTAAACCTTCTTATGCTGTTCTAGGAAGAGGAACGTAAGAATGGTATGCGGGCCCACACGAATGAAGCTGGGCACCCATCCTTTGAACATCCAGCGAAGGCCTTCGGTCTTCGTTATGTCCGTCACTAGTCGCACTATCGACCTCTGCTCGGTGGAGCTCATTACCCGGGTCTTGATGACGTCGACGGGAGAGCAGATCGTTGTTGCGACGAAGCCCGCGAGGAACGAGGCTGTGAAGTGGGTGGCTAGATTGTCTTGGAGCGTGGTGTATTCTAGGAGTGTGCGCTTGAAGCCGTCGTACGTAGCCAGCTGGCCGACCGTCATGAGCACAGCTCGAGACGAGTTGGGCCATACGCCACGCCACAACGAGCTCACGCCTTCCTCGCGCCCCATGCGGATAATGCCGTCCAGCGCATGTTTGTAGTTCCGCCGTTGTTCGCGAGGAAGCGCCGCATCGTGCTGCATGCGCACGTTGAGGATGTCTCCGGGGTTGCCCGCGAAGCCACCCAAGAAGCCAGAGACCGAGGCCATGCCTACGAGGGTGAGGAAGGACGGCTTCGAGTCGGCCGTCGTGAAGCGTTCCTTAAGCGTTTCGTAGATGCCGAAGCGGGTCATGCTGTAGGTCAATTGGCGGAGTTGCGCCGCGGACAGCTACACGGCAATTAGTCTACCGGCGCATGACGAAGAAAAGGACATGAGTGCCTACACCGCGGTACAAGCCCTTGACCCCATCAGTCTTCACAATATGCCCGAACATCTGTAGCATGTTCAACCGCACGCCATGATGTGCCTGAGTCTGCAACCTGACCTGGATCCGTAAGTTTCCGCTCGTTCACGATGGGCGATTCGGATTCGAAATACCTTGACTGCAGGAACATTTAGCATGTGGAACCCCTATCAATTGCAAAAGCACAACTCACCCAAGTCCAGCGGATGCGTGAAGAAAGCCGCAAAACAGCTCGCGCTCCCTCCAAACCAGAAGGGATAGCGTATCAGCGTCGTGGTCGTCTTCACATCCTGACTCTTCCTCAACTCAGACGCGCTTACCTGTTTGGTAAGAGCCGGCATAATCGCAACAGTTGCATGATATGACGCAAAAACCGGGAAGGGAAAGCTAAAAAAAATCGGGAAAATTGATGTGTGGAAGGAGTGAAAGTGTGAATTTCTGAGCTGCGGACGTCATTCGGCCGCGACGTTTGACAGCCTTGGCGGCATTCGGCGTTAGTTGAAGGACCGAGGTGCGCTTTTTGCGCGACCAAGGCGGCTCTGCCCGTCTTTAACACCCGTCACGTCTGCGGCGGTGATCTGGGGATGCCGATACTACGGCCTCAACCAGCGGCTGTGTGCCGTCAGTTGCGAAGTTATGCATTTCGTCGGAAAAGCGGAGCAGTTGTGGCCTGGCAGTGTCAGGCCCGGTGTAAGGTCCGATATAATTCTTCAGGTACGCCAGCATCACATGACTCCCCTTCTCGCCCTTGTGCCATCATTCCCGTCTTCAGAGCATTTCCATACTAGACCTAGCACTTCGTGAAGATCCTAGTCTGTTCTTGCAAGACTTCTGTTCAATATTTTCACGGTCGTCTCATTTATCACACCCATTTCCGCAAGCATATCACTAGTATAGTCATCTAAGAAAGAGTTAGAATCAACAACCGGAGAAGTCAAGATAGAAGATAGATCTTTCAAAACCGACTCATGGATGAATACACCTCCAGCAATTCTGTCCGCCATCCCGCGACGATTGCACCTCCAACCTGACCACCCTCTCGCCATAACCCGCCAACTCATCGAATCCCGTTTCCCGGACTACAAATCCTACAACGACCTCTTCCCCGTCGTCACAACAAACCAAAACTTCGACTCCCTGGGCTTTCCGGACGACCACATCGGCCGCAGCCGAACCGACACATACTACCTCAACAAAGACACAGTACTTCGCACCCACACATCCGCCCACCAAGCCGACACGTTCCGCAAGAACGAGACCGCAGGCTACCTGATCAGCGCCGACGTCTACCGAAGAGATGCCATTGACCGCAGCCACTACCCGGTGTTCCATCAGATGGAAGGGGCGCGGACTTGGGACCGCGACCAAGTGCCAGCCGGCAAAACGCTCGCGCAGGTGATATGGGACGACGTAGCCAAGATCCCCAAGCACGACATCAACGTCGAAGACCCAAACCCGACATTCCACCCTGCGCGCAACCCGCTCCAAGACACGCATTCAGCAGAGGAAGTGGAAGCTCTAGCCGCACACCTCAAGCGATCCCTCGAAGACGTCGTCGTGGCCATCTTCACTGCTGCCCGAACCGCCACTGCCACTGCAACAGCAACACTAGACACCCCGTCCGCCTCCTCCGAGCCCCTCCGTGTCCGCTGGGTCGAAGCCTACTTCCCCTTCACGTCGCCCTCCTGGGAACTCGAAGTCTTCTGGCGCGGCGCCTGGCTCGAAGTGCTCGGCTCCGGCATCGTGCAACACTCGATTCTGCGCAACGCCGGCGTGCCCAACCGACTGGGCTGGGCCTTCGGCCTCGGCCTGGAGCGCATCGCCATGCTGCTGTACTCGATTCCGGACATCCGCCTCTTCTGGAGCACGGACCCGCGCTTCTTGACGCAGTTTGCGGCTGCGGCGCCCATGGCGCGCTTCGTGCCCTTTTCCAAATACCCGGCGTGCGTCAAGGACGTGAGTTTCTGGCTGCGCGCGCCGAGTAGTAGCAACAGCAGCAGCAGCAGCAACAGCGCAGCGGGCGGTAACACGTCGTCTTCAGCCGGGCCCCCACCAGCATCACACGCGGGGCAGCAGCCCGCCTTCCACGAAAACGACGTGATGGAGATTGCCCGCGACGTGTGCGGCGACGTGGTCGAGGACGTGCGGCTCGTGGATGAATTCGTGCATCCCCAGACGGCGCGGACGAGTCTGTGCTATCGCACCAATTATCGGAGTCTGGGGCGCACGCTGACCAACGACGAGACGAACGAGCTGCATGAGCGGTTCAGGCAGCAGCTGGTGGAGAAGCTGGGCGTCGAGTTGCGGTAGAGTGGGCGTGTGTGTGTCGGCGATGGCGGGGTGCTGTGGTTGTGGTTTGTGGTTGGAAAAAAGTGAATATGGGAGCATGCTGGGCGGGTGTGGGATCATGCTTGTTTGTGTTGGGCAAGCTGTAGAATACAATATACAATACTTCGTTCGCCATGTACCGTATATGTATCTGCCAGTACCAGAACAGCAAAGCATAAATACCCCAGATATACATGCAGCCCGCTCTTCCATCAATGCGTTAAACGCTCGTCGTCGGGACCTCGCCCCGCGTTTGGTCCCGGGAAAACAACGGGTATCCAGCATAACCCCTACCACGCGCGCTGCTGACAGCCAAAACTCTGGTCGACTATGCATATCCAGATATGCCATATAGCCCCCCCCTTCTCAACTCAACAATGATTACCCACTGCGCATGCATCTCGGAAGTCCAGCCATTGCGGGGAAACCACGTTCGTCTCCAGTATCCGAGTAGATGGGGTTATACGAACCCCTGCATGCACTCACGATCTTCGTCCAGCTGACCAGCCCTCAGCCTTAAACAAACCTCAACTCGGGGTTCGCATGCCTGCATATGCGGACATTCTGGCTGACACGGACCACGATGGCCCGGAGAATTTTGCCATGAGGTCGGTATGAAGCATAGTAGGTCGTACAAACCCGATGGTGTTGCGTGACCGACCTCGAGCGGATAGATGGTCTCGCGTCCCGGCACCGGGTCGTTGTGTCGCGGGTGCGTGCGGAGACGAAGCGTGTTATTAGCCGTCGAGTTCCTATTCGGACGGGGAGAAATATGCTTATCGATTAAAGGCATCTACGGGTGCGTCCATATACCACCTATATGCGTTCCCAGGCTGAGGAACGCTTGCGACAGATCATATGATGGATGACTTATAGCCATATACCGGACGAGTAAGATGTGAGATGGGAGGGATCAGATAGAAATGGGATCTGGGCTGTGGAGTCTCGACTGTAAACATGAAGCTGGCGAATCGGTAGAGAAATAGTGAGGAGATGTGCGAGTGGTACATCCATATCCCTAACGTGAAGAATATAGTTGTCGAAGTGCCGATATGAAGAGCCGGGCGTAGCATCCGCAGGCGCGCAGTGTAACGAATCCGAGTGTTGCCCGTCGGCATGAATGACAGACGCACGTTACCCTAGTTAACGTGTCGTCCCTAGCGTCAGAGATCCGAGTGCAGTGCCCAGAGAATGCGTATACGACTGAGTTGTTACGGTTTCCTTGGTATTGGGCGTTCCGCTGCGGACTGAGTGGAGCAAGAGGATGACATCAAACGATGTAGAGACACGGTTCGGCTCGACCGATGCAGTCATTCTTGCGAATGCGGAACTGTTGTCACAGGCATAGTGGTGGCCAATTCGTAGAGTGGAGATGTTGAAGAATGAATGATGGGGCGACAACATGGACGAAGTGACAATCTTGTGGGATCCATGATGAAGCCATGCCGCCGCGAGGACGTGAACATCCAATAATCAGAATTAGCAGATCGCATTCGCCATTGCTACAAAGCGAACTCATTCGGGAGGAGACGAGGGGAGAGGAAACGTATCGAACGCGCAGATGGTTCTAGCACATTGCTACTGAATGATACAGATATGCTCGGAGACGAATTTGATAGCAACTTGGCTGTCTCGATGACATTTGACGAAAGGTTGTGGCCACGATAGGTCGAAGTATTGCAGGATGTGAGGTCATCTCGGGGTTCGACATGTTTCGTTAGGCGTTTCAAACATGGTAGAGGGGGGAAACCATGAGCATCAAAGACAGTCCCCGTCGCGTAGTCCAGACCTCAACCCCCACTATACAGTACGTTCCATATGACAATCTTCTTCTTCTCGCCGGAGTCCCTTCATTATCGAACAATTGCACGTCGGACAACAAGGGCTAGTAACAGCTAGAGGGCTTAGTGACACCAAGACTGCACCAACCATTCATTTGACCACTCTCATGCAACCGAAATGGAGAGCGCTGGTGTTATCCGTCCCGCTGGTCGTGTTGATGCGTGCGTTTTACAAGGAACAGCACCCCGCTTATGGCGATAATAGAGGGCTGGGGGGCTCCGACAGTGGACTGCCAAAGTCAGGATACCATTACGAGGTCTCTGGAATCGCCAAGTGTCCTTGAGGATCCTGATGTTGGGGTTGAAAAAGTTACCATATCCAATTTTAGAAGGAATGACTGACAAGAGTTGCGAAGACGGCATGTCCGAACGTGATGGATCAACTGTCGATGGTGCCTGAGAAGGAGAAGATTGAGTGGCCAAGTGTTTCAAACTGCACCGTGAGCGTTTCGTCACATCGATTCCCACACAACGGTGCCGACGAGAACAAACCCTACCCCTCTACGGAAGCAGCCGTATCAAGGTGAAGAACCCTGAGCAACGGGCGCACCTGCGACCATGCGGCCACGTCTTGATTTGGATGGAGGTTGCTTTTTTCTGATTTGCCGGGCGACTGCTTTTGGAATATGTCGGTGAGTGAAATCTTGTTCATGCAAGATGACACGAGCGTGAAGAAAATAGAAAATAGGAAGAAGGAACAGGAAAAGTCACAGCCGGGTACGGAGAAGCCTAGAAGGTACCTAGTATCGTACCTACCATGCACGTTTTTCTTTGTTTCTTGCAAATCAGTAGCAGAGACCCGTGCACACAGCTCGAGACTCGAGTGGTCCCGTTCGAAGGCTTGTCCTCACTGCGTGCTTGGCGTGCCCACCAGCATGATTTGGTAGTCCGTTTGAAGCTCGCGGAAAACAGCCGAAGAGAGCGATAGGGAAACGACTTTGGACTCTTGAGAAATAGCTGCAGCCACACCGTTTACGTTTTGCACCTGGGGACCGCGGGCCCGCTACAAACTCAGCAGTCTAGACTGGGCAGGAAGCTGAGAGGTCTTGATCCCACGAAACATTCTTGGCAGAAAGCAGGGCAGACGGGGGTCCGTGTGCTCCATGTCGGTTGCTTTCATGCATGAAAGTCGCCATGTCATCAATGATCAGACATGGAGCGCTGGCGGGCGAGGCGATCAACCACGCAGCGCAGAGGCAGATGCAGATGCATATGACGTGGATGGAGTGAATCGCCTGAAAACAAGCAGAGCAGAGCATGCACCAGTCCTTCAGAGGCAACAAAGGCAGCCAGTATCGGGCGTAGGGCGGCGGAGCGAGGAGCAGGCAGCGCGCTCAATCGCAGACGTCAAGTCGAGGCGGGGGCGCGCAGGCTTGGCAGGTGTCAACTTATCGCTGCTACGAGCGGAATCGGGGGATGGCTTTGCGTGGTTGAATTAGGACAGCGCTGGAGCTGCCGCGAGACAGGCGGATGTGGGATGTGACGAGACTGACGCGAGGTTGCTGGTGGAGGGACACTAGGCCCGACATGGAGACGCTAGGCCCCGCCCACAGAGGCTCGCTTCCAGCGCACCTGCCTCGCAGTCAGAAACCATGACGGCGGCACTATATACGACGCGTTGCGGTGGCTATATGAGAGCTTGGTGTGCCATGATTGGGGTGTGGCCGCGAGATTGCCTTTTCGATAACGGGCCCCTCTTCGGAGAGCAGGCCGGCAGCTGGACGAGCGCGGGACTCGAGAGAGGGCACGAAAGACGGTGAGGAGGGACCTCCTGGCGGGGAAGCAGCATCGCAGCACGCATCGCACCTCGGTGGGCAGCGCAGCAGGGCATGGATTCCGCGCATATGCACGATGGGCGTTGCAGTTTGCTGCTGCTCGCCGGAGTGACAAGTCTGGTGTGTGTCCAGCTCCTACTGTACAGCAGAGGCTTGGCGTTCGGACCCGCCGGGCCCCGGCTGTTGTTGTTGTTGTTGCTGCTCGACGACGACAGACGTCCCACACGGCACTCCGCAACGCACTGCTCGTCGCTGCACTGCGCCCAGCAACACCGCATCCGACCTGCTCGCCCGCCGCCTGGGACGTGTAGAAGGGCCCACGCAAGTCGGGCGAGACGGCATTGATGCTGATTATTGCCCGCTGGAAGCTTCTGCTGCAGCTGCCTGGGCGCCCGTTTCCCGTTTCCGCCGCACCCAGGGCCCTGTGCCCTGTGATTGGCCCAGCGCGAGCCAGTTCGCGTGGCAGGCCTGCAGACGGGGGCAGGTGCGAACGGCGGACCCATGCCCGCCCGAAACCGCACAGTCGTCAGTCAGTCGTCAGTGGCACCTCTCACCACCACCTCGGTCCTGCGAGATGGGCCCGTCTGATGAGGCAAGCTGGAGCCCTCCCTTTTCTCCGCCGGAGCCGGTGCCCAGTGCTCACTGCTCAGTGCTCAGACTCAAAGCTCGTCGGCCGCTGCCCAGTGCTCGCCATCCCGCAACGCCGCCGCCTCCGGAACTCGCCCCTATCGCGTGTGAGGTTACGAACGGAACAAAACGCCGGGCGGAGTCGTGAAGCTGCCCAGGTCGAGCCATCTCACCAGCCCTGGCATGATCTCTCAGCGACCACGCCGTTATTCACCTAGTCAGGGTGCCGTCACGGGCCTGCCGACTCCCCGCACGCCGGCTGTGCCACTTGCAGCCTCGCGTCGCTGCGAGCACTCTGCAAGCTCAGCAAGAAACTTTGCACTGCTGCACTCCCTCGCGCGCCTGCTGCACCACTTCACCATGTGCGAGCGTGCAGCCGCAGCCGCAGCCGCAGCGCGCGAACCATCCTGAACACCATCCTGACCATCCTGACCACGCAACTCGGTCCCTCACTCGGCAGCTTCAAGCCCGCAGCTGCCTCACGGCCTCCCTGCAGCTCCCCCCAGGACCCCCCTGACTCGCCAATATAAGCATATCTATATCTGGCTCCAGATATAGACAGGCCCACGAGGCACTGGTCTGCACCGGCGTGCAGAAACGGCACCACCCCCCCTGCTCTTCATGCAGGTTCCCCACGAATCGCCCGACAGGGGAGGTCAGGCCCGCGTTTCACTCCAAGGCCTGTCTGCCAGTCTTGGGAGACGCCCCCGAAGCCTAGATTTGAGCGCCTGCTATTGGTACCTGTTCGTATCTGCCTTTCCCCTCGTCTTTGCATGTAGCAATAGCAGTTTGAAGGAGCACCACTTAAAGCAACCCACTGCCGTTTCGTCAACACTACTGCAGGGAACGCCCTCATGTTTGACATGCCCGCCTCCCGAGTCTCATCAACCTTGCATACAAGACTGTGAGCCACGGCCATCTCAAACGACCGCCATGACCCACATTGCGAATTGCATGCGCGCCGACGCTGAACACTCATCAAGTGTTTATATACCTCAGGAAACGACCATGAAACTTGCCGTAAGTGCTTTGGACCTACCTCTCTCCAAATGAATTATCTCCAGCCCCGTCGATCCAAGTCACTGAGGACCCTCCAGCCTACCAAGGACGCCAACGAGCCCATCACTCCCCTGGAGAAGAGTCCTTCATTCGTGAACTTTCAACTACAAGCTGGTGCCTCCAAGTTCCAGCTCTGGCCAGTGCCATCTTCTTCTTCGAGAAGCCCACTGGGACTCCGGCCCAGTCAGTCATCGGACAAGCTGTCGGCTTTGTCTATGGGTCGCTCGCCCACTTCCCTGAGCGACACTGCTGTTCCTCTAGAGGGCGTTCCATTCTGGCGAAGTGGCTCACTGTCCAGACGCCGAAAGGTCAGTGTACCAGAGCTCGGCAATACCATGACGACAGTGCAAGAAACGTCCATTGATTCACGTACGTATTGCATGCCAACGGCTACCTGTTACAAGCTTGCATTAGCTGACGTCCTCAGCCACAATTCCAGGCCGGCCACCTCTCCGCAAGCCTTCCACAGAATCCTTTGGCCACGAGAGATCTAGCAGTGCACCAGGGATAAGCTGGCGCGCTGGCCCATTTGGTGATGCGCTCATGTCATGCGTCACTGGCCCATCATATATGCAATCACATCAAATATCACTTTCAGGTCTCGTCGAGGTTGCTGACGACTGCATACTGGAAGCCCCGACAGCGTTCGGAAAGCCTCCATTATCACCCATTCTTAGTCCTGGTATGACCAACCCCAAG
This sequence comes from Massariosphaeria phaeospora, assembly GCA_011032825.1. Lineage (NCBI taxonomy): Eukaryota > Fungi > Ascomycota > Dothideomycetes > Pleosporales > Massariosphaeria > Massariosphaeria phaeospora. Next base: position 184,372 of record JAADJZ010000029.1, on the reverse strand, counting down.
CCGACACTGAAGGTGGATACCGGCAGCATCATCGAAGAGTTTGAATTGCCGCCTCGGGTGCCCCCAAAATCACCTGGGTTCGAACGCAAACATTCGCCTGCGCCTCTCAAGCTCAACTCCAAGTCTAGCAAGACACAGCTTGTGACACCCGCTTCGGTTGGAACCACCCCATCGAGCGCTTTCGAGACACGACGATCCCCGAACGTCAACGGACCCCTTCCTACGCCCCTCTCAGCCATCTCGAATCCCTTCAGCGCTGGATCGCCAATGAGTGTGGCCGAACGACGTGCTTCACCGAGAGTGGAGAAGCGGGACCCAATGAGCTCCTCCACTGCATCACACAGTAGGAATATATCGGATACGTCGGTGATGGAACGTGGACGCCCCGTCCGAAGGACCAGCAAGCGACAACGGAGTCGAACATGCTCAGAGACAAACACCCCAGAAGCCCCGCAAGACAATTGGAAGCTTCCCACGGGTATGCGCGTCCCAGAAGCTACAATGCGCATGTCCGAGTCCGACAAGGAGGTACTACACAAGCAAGCGTCCGATCAAGCAGACAAGTTCGAAGTCCTAAACAAACGGGACGTGTCCACTATGTCAAGAGTAAGTATTCCATCACATCAACGATGCAGATCTGTGGCTGACAATATGGTTGCAGGAGCTCAGAGCACTTGACGAGCGTTGTGACTATCTCCGAAAAACCTACAAGTCTTTGCGCGCAGGGCGCCAGAAGCTTCATAGCCGTATGATCTCATACCTCAAGAGAGGCGAGACGGTAATCTTCTCGCGGGAGTCACTCCTCAAGCAAGAAGAAGCTCTAGCTGAGCTCGACGTTTCCATTGACGAGTTTATTCTCAAGCTAGAGCAGGCGGAGAATAGGCGATTGCGGCTACGGCAAAAACTGCTAGAGCACGTTGCAGCAGCGCTTGTGCTGAATCCTGCGACCCATCGTGCCACTCTAGCAGAAAACACACCTCCCAGGAGCCCTGTCAAAGCGGACAGCCCTGCCCGGATCGATCGCAAAGACGTCGAATCTATCAAAATCTACGCCGATGGCCACGTGCTCAATCTTTTCACCGACATTGAGCAGGCCATTGGAAAAATGTGCGAACAAGCATACTAGCTTTCAATGATTGCGAACCTGAACGGCATTTCACCTCTACTTGCGCAAAACGAAGCGATAGTTTACCTCATTAATACCCGACTCGACTTCCTGACCACGATAAAACTTGCATTCCTTTCACCACCTGTAGTATGTTGCCACGGCCTGTCTATACGTTTCTTCCTTCTTCTCTTGTCCTTTTATTGTGTCTTCGGATTTCTCTTCGGCATACTGGCTTGTCGTCGCGAGCAATTTTGTACTTTTGTATTACGTACCTACCTGCAGGCGATACCCGGTTCGTGTTTCTTGCATTACTAGAACCGTCGGCCGCACTTTCCCTCTCTTCGTCTTCGAGGCGAGGCGTGTTTCACTGTGCGGATAACGCTCGGGAGGGGAAGGAACGTGCACATGTAGCATAGCGTATCATCTATCCCGAGGTCGAGGTCCGCGACGCAGGGGCCTACGAATTAAGAACGCATTCGGCATGCCAAGTACCAAGTCCGAGAAAAATGAATGTTTAGTGTGACTGTTTGACTTAACGTCGCTCCCCCCACAGTCGTGTATCGTGTAAAGTCGTCGGACGGCCAGCAAAGGCTTAAATGGGAGGAAACGGCTGCGAACGTCACTGGCTTAGTCTGGTATGCATTGCGCCATCCTTCAACGCTGCACCGTTGCGAATGTCGTCGCGCAGGGAGCAGGCGAGCGGAGAGAGCCGCCGCTCACGGTGCGAGCGCGAATCGACTCGCTCGTGGCGGTGTGAGATGTGATCGGAAAGGGCAACACTACGGAGAATCTTGAGCTACACATGTATACGCAGTAACAGCCTCCGGGAAGCTTACGCGCAGCACTCTTTGTGGAGCGAAATGAGCTGTACCTAGCCCATGTCTCAAAAATGGGTGGGATACGAAGCAGCGAGTAAGTTGCTAACCAGCGGGGTGGAGGCAGAGAAAAAGACCGCAACGTCTAGGCGCACGGTATGGCGCGATGTGGGAAATAAATCTCCGGCAGGATGGATCGCGTGCACGCACAGCGCTGGAGGCGTGATGGGTAACGGCCCATGACTATCGACAGTCCTTTTTCCTCTAACCGAGAGGCTTTCTACGCGGCGGGCTGGCTGGCGCTACATGGCGGTTTCAGGCTGTGGCTCAGTCTCAGTGGCTGGCCGCCGGCGACGGCCCTACGTTTCTCCAGCCATTGCGGGGCTCGGCCCGCGCCTGCCCTTTCTGCGCCGTTGCTCGAAACCTTTGACGTGTTTTTGCGGTCGTCATGCGACAACGGCACCACCAACACAACTACCACCATGGCTACCAACAGCATCAAACTGCTCACCGGCAACAGCCACCCGCAGCTGGCAAGTCTTGTGGCTGACAGGTATGCCCTCACATTCTCGAGCCTTGATCCGTCGCAATGAACCGTCCAGCTACGACTTGGTTGGCCCTGTTCGACTACTTCGCTAACCTGGCTTGTAGGCTCGGGATAGAACTCACCAAGATCTTAGTTCTCCAGTACTCCAACCAAGAGACATCAGTTACCATAGGCGAGTCGGTTAGAGACGAAGATGGTATGTTCTCTGCCCCTCTTCACTACCACACCGTGAGCCGGCGTAGGGACCGTTGACTAACATCTTGAAGTATTCATACTACAGTCCACACCACCAGGTGACATCAACGACGCCCTCATGGAGCTCTTGATCATGATCAACGCCTGTAAAACGGCTTCAGCACGCCGCATCACCGCCGTCTTGCCCAACTTCCCATACGCACGCCAGGACAAGAAGGACAAGTCGAGAGCACCAATCACAGCGAAGCTCATGGCGAATATGCTCCAGACAGCCGGCTGCAACCACGTAATTACAATGGATCTACACGCCAGCCAGATTCAGGGCTTCTTCAACGTGCCTGTGGACAATCTCTATGCTGAGCCGAGTACCCTACGGTGGATACGCGAGAATCTGGATGTGAAGGACTGTGTCATTGTCAGTCCGGATGCGGGGGGCGCTAAAAGGTACCTGCCACCGTTCTTCCACTGCACCATCTTGACTCGGGAGAGTTTCTCGAATCTCCACTACTAACGCGGAAGCTTGGGTCGACTCTTTGTTCACTCCAAACCCTTCAAGCGTTTTCTCTGAAACACTCTTAGAGAAGACACATTTAGGAGCTTGCGCATCATGCTAACCCACCAATAGGGCGACGTCTATCGCCGACGGTCTCGACCTCGGTTTCGCCCTGATCCATAAGGAACGCGCCCGGCCGAACGAAGTCTCGAGGATGGTGCTTGTCGGAGACGTCAAAAATCGCATCGCTATCATCGTTGACGACATGGCAGACACTTGCGGCACACTTGCCAAGGCAGCAGATGTTGTGATACAGCACGGTGCCAAAGACGCCATTGCTATCGTTACACACGGCATTCTAAGTGGGAACGCTATCGAGGCACTCAACGGCAGCAAGCTGAAGAAGATCGTCGTCACCAACACAGTCCCGCATGAGGAGAAGAAGGAACGTTGTGACCGCATCGAGACCATCGATGTCAGTCCTACTGTGAGTACTATCAGCAACCATACTCGTGTCTAGACTTCTGCTAACTGTAGCATAGCTCGCAGAAGCGTGCAGGCGGACACACAATGGCGAGAGTGTATCTTTCCTGTTCAAGCATGCGCCACTAGATTAATGGTTGACCTCCCTCTTCTAGTAACACTGGCGTTTTTCGGCTTCTACGGGTTGACAGGATACATTTCGGCGTCTCCGTTTGGCATTGTATGGCTGGCTGGCTGGGTTGTGCTGATAAGTCTGTTTCAAGGATACCAGCAAAAAACACTCCGCGGAGTGCACGAGTTGACCACTGTGTAAATACTGCACATCGCTAATTGCTAATGTGCATTCTTACTTACCATCATGGTCCGACTGCTCTGCTCGTTTGACTTGCGTCCCGGTTCTCGAGCGTTCGCGTTCGCGTTCGCTTTGATCAATTGTATCCCACCCATAACCTACCGCTACGCTAGCCTTGGCTCACTCACGCGTGCAACAGTAGTCGTCGTTAGCTAAACTCTACGCTACACTAACTACCCTAACCGAGGGGCAAGTCGCACTCGCACCTAGCGAGCGACCCTTCAGCTTGCAAAGCAACATGCTGTCTTGAGATGTAGATTTCTGGTGACGCAATGACGTGGGGAGGACCTAGCTAGTTAGTTGCGTGGAACAGCGGTTCGTTTTATTTTCGTTGGTGAGGGTTGCGGTAGGTAGTGGGGTGGCACGGCACTACTTAAAGTTAGACTTTGATGTTTACTATGATGTGTTGTTTAGCGGGTGTTTGTTTCGCTAGTGATGGATAGGTGGACGGACGGACGGAGGTGACGGTGAATGAATGAATGGCAAAGGCGCGCGCGCGCTCTAGTGTGGGTAGGTAGGTAGCTAGGTAGCTAGGTAGCTAGGGTAGGTCGGGAGGAAGTATATACTTGTATTGCCTTGTTCTTATTTATTGCATTATGTATCTATCTATTCACTACCTATCTATCTACCTCGGCGATAATGCGTGCGTCTACGTTAGTCTATGTCTGCACACCTCTGGAGGTTCTAGAGGGGCAGGCGGAGGAGAGAGTGCTAGGTTACATACATACATACATACATGTATATATATATATATATGTGTGTGTGTATTGTCTTTTATTCGGGTGCTAGGAACACGTATTGAGAAGGTGTCTAGGTTGTTGTAGGAATGTTGTTGTTATCTATTTGTCTGTATATCTATATATCTAGAGTAGTATATCTTAATCTGTATCTATATCTGTATTAATCTATGTCTACATATATACACACCTCTATATCCACATCTACAACTAATCCTTCTCTACCTACAATCTCCGCTTCTCTACATAAAGCATACCTCCTTCCTTCCCATACCGTCAAACACATTCATTTAGAAACTAAACAAAGAAGCAAGCAGTCAATCCAATCCAATCTAGTTTGAAAAATACGCGTATATATATATATATAGCAATTGCCTACGGGCCTTTTTTTTTTTTTTTGAAATACGTGATTTGTGTTCCGAGATACGAGGGGCTTTGATCTCATGTTTGTGTAGCTAAAACCCAAAAAACCATAAAATGATATATAGCAACAGCAGCAGATACTACACTCCCCTACTCTACTCTACTCTACTCTACTCTGCACTACACTCCACTACCCTGCCCTGCCCTGCACTATCTCCATCCAAAAAGCCAAAGCAAAAAAATTAAAATACCAAAACGCAAACAGTCCATCATCCATATCCAAGAATTAACCAACCTCCAGGATTGAACAGGGACGTACGGTGCCCAGTGCCCTGAGTGCGTGCCGTCCACTTTCCACCCCTCCCAAATCCACTATATCTATTCGCAAGTCTAAAATTAGAAGACGAGGCATGATCGGTCGGTGGTGTCACTGTTGGTGTTTGTTGGACCAACTGATAGATTCATATAGAGGTATTCCAAAAATACCCTCTTAGAGGCGCCATCTCCACTACTTTCTTACCTTCCTCAATCACAACACACTGCATAGCCAAGCTTAAACTTGCCCGACGACACTGTTCAATCCACCAGCAAACAGCAAGGCGCTCATATTCATACTAATTTTTGCGGATGTCTATCAGATGACCTCTCATACAATCAACTTCCACACAGACACACACACACGCTACTCATCCTCTATCCATCGCCTATCTGATGCATAACTCAAACCTACTTCCGATACCCGTGTGCCCAACCCAACTACCTCTTCCCTCCCCTCCCTCGCAGCAGCAGCAGCAGCACCCTAAGCAGTGCCCTTACTAAACTGAATCAACCTCTTCACACCAACCTACATCCCAAACATTAGCAGCCGTTCCCAAACGTCTCTCGAGCCTCAATCAAGAAGGACATAAACTTACCAACCAGTTGCTGCCCTCGTCCGTCTTGTTCGTCATCAAGTCCGAGAAGACAGCCGTCGCATCGTCATAGCGCCGTGCCTGGATATGTCCCGCCAGCTCAACCATCTCCTGGATCGTATCCGGCTTGAGCAGATCCTCGTTGTTGAGGTGGTCAAACAGTATGTTCAGACGCTTTTCCGTGTCTGCGACATGCTGCTTGTATTGCTGCGGAGCCTTTGCTTTTATGCGTTGCATGTCTGCATTGAGTATCTCGTAGATGGGATGCGACGACGCTGGAATGTGCGATCGATCTCCAGCGGCTGTTACATATTATTAGAGTGAGGCGTAGAAATTATACTAGGTACTTACGATGCTTTGGCGCCGAAGTGCCAGTCCCTGGCCGAGATTCTGGCCTTGGTGGCCCACCGGGCGGCCCACCTGGAGGAGGTCCAGCTCGTGGTGGGCCTTGTGGAGGACCCTGCGGAGGACCTGATCGTGCAAAGCCTGGCGGCGGTGCGGAAGCCTGAAGACCTCCTTGTGGGGGTAGGTTGGGTGCGTAGGAACTCGGCGGTGGTGCCACCTGTCGAGGCGGCGGCATTCCTCCCGGCACTGAAGAGGGCTGCGAGCCAGGAGCAGGGGCATACCGGTTAGATGGAGGGGCTGTTGATGGTGGTTGATTATAGGGCGATGTTCCTCGCGGAACCTGGGGCTGTTGCGGAGGTGCAAAGCCACTTGGTTGTTGCGGGGCGTATGCGTTACTGGATTGAGGTGGGGCATAAGGGTTAGGAGCGGTCGATCCCTGAGGTCCTGATGGTGGTGAGGAAATTCGAGGAGGTCCCTTGGGCGGAGGCGGAGGGGTTGGTCTGGATCCGGGAAATGATGGAGACATACCGGGTTGAGGAGGTCCAGCTGGTAGGCCTCCATACCCCGGCTGATTCGGGAACGGTGAGTTTACTGCATTCAGACCTGGTGTACCACGGCGTGAGATGGGTTTCGGGGGCCCAAAGTCCGGGGTATCGTTCCAGTTTGGAATGTTACCTCGAGTGGCAGCAGGGGGAACAGACGGCGAGTTCGAGAAGTTCCGTGGAGGAGGTGCAATAGGATGCTGCTGTGGGGCCGAGTACCCATATCCTGGAATGGATGGCTGCTGCCCGGGTTGTGGGTAGACGTTTGGAGTATACGCATTTCCAGCTGGCGCATAAGCACTTCGACTTTGTGCGGGTGGGTACGATGGGGCAACTGGTGGCGGCTGCGCTGATAAGGGGTTCACAGGAGCATAGGACGAGTTAGTCTGCTGGACGGGAGCGAGCCCGGGCATGGGTGCAGGGGGTTGAGCTTGTGTTGGCTGGTATGTCGGCACAACATTGCGCGCGCCTCGCTGGGCAGATGGAGCCGCTGTCTGCCTTTGAGCTGCCGGCTGGGCTGCGGCTTTTCTTGTTGCTTGTTTGACTCGGTTCCTAGCTACGTCCGCCGCAGGGTACTTCACCGGAAGGAGGTCTAGGTACTTCTCCGCAATAGAGAGCTGGCCATGCGAAGATGCGACGTCGGCGTACTCCACATATTTCGCGTACAGTGGGCTGAGCTTCCAATCAGCATCCTTCTGGTGTTCCTCGTCTGTGAAACCCGTCACCTGTCGGAAGACAGTGACCTTCTCAATAAAATCCTGCAACGACCGCGCATGAATCGAGAAACTGTTGTCATTATTCGAGTCCTCGATGCCCGCAGCTTCGCTTTCCCGCAACTCTTGTGCCCAGTTGACTACAACCTTCTCCAGCTTGGAACCAGCCAGATAGCAGAACGATGCATCTTTTCGGAAGGATTCTGAGTCATCGGTAATGGCTTCTTCGAGACGATCACCAAGTGCTTCGCAAAGATCAGGGAATTCCGATTGGTCCGCGAATGTGCAGATAGTAGCCATAACATCTTTCCAGTCCTTGAGGTCGGCATTATAGACGACGTCCCACAGGTTCTTGCCGACGACAGATGCTAATAGACGAAGATAGTTAGGGCCATCTTCTGACTGCTTCTTGAAGTAAGCAGCTTGGGCCTTGGCAATGCTTTTTTCTCCACCGCAAATTGCTATCATGAAAGCATCTGACAGCCGGTTCTCTTGAAGACAAACATCCAATGCCGTGTCGAAAGATCCCAGCATGAGCGCGCGAGTGATTTTCTTGTCGGCCTCTGACTCTGAGCCGGTGTACACCTGGAATGGGTTGTTGGTTTTCGCTCCCTTCGAAGCTGCCAGGTCTGAAAGGAAATTGCCGCCCTCAGTCGATTGTTCGAAGAAAGAAGCACCTTCATCTGTCGTTCCGTTAGTCTCTGTTGTTTCCCCCTTCTCCTCAGTTGCCTCCTGCTTTTTGTCCGAATATCCAAGATAATCAACGAGCTTCTTCCGTGGGTTCTCGGAGATGAGGGTCTCGATCACAGTCCAATCAGCCTTCTCCTCGTCGGTGCTAGCTTTGGTGATCTTCGATTCGCAAATGGCTGTCAGATCGCCTTTCTCCAGGGCGCTATTAAACTCGTCGCTGGCTGCGCCAATCTCCGAATCTACTACGAATGTCGAGATGCTGATCTTCGATTTCGAATCCACGATTCCAAATCGCACAAGCTTTCCTCCAAACCCAAACGATACACCAGCTCGTCGCTTCAGCCATTTGGGTGGGGAATTGAGTGTGAATGACGCGCCTTGTGGTTCGACATGAGTTTTGGAGAAGAAGTCCTCGCCGTCGAGAGCCTGCGACGCGGACTTTGACTGGTCTGCACCGGCTCCAGTGTTCTGCAGTGTCTGGACGGCAATCTTGCCGTCAAAGGAGGCAGCTGCCAGCAGGTTCGGATTCGAAGGACTAAACCGGGTCTGGAATATCCAATTGGTCACCACCGGGAACTCGCCGAGCTGTTCACCAGTATGCGGATTCCATGCAATTGTCCTGTTGTCCTTGCCGGAAGAGAGAAGAATATCGCTGTCCTGCCCACACCATGAAAGTGACAACACACCCTGATCGTGTCCTCGTAGCTCCTTCTCTGGGGCATTGGAGTTGCGGAGGTCCCATACCAGCACCAGCGGGTCTTGATCGGTAGGGATAGCGGTCACCAGCCTAGTTGGAACATCGGGATCCCAGGAGACGGCGCTCACCGACTTCCTCCCCTTGTTATTCAAGGTGAGATTTTCCTTCTTAAGCTTCGCGTCCCACACGGTGACGAATCCTCCGCTACTTCCAGTCGCCAATATGTGGGGAACCTTCTTATTCCAATCCAGAGTGGTGTACTCGTCCGGGTTCGCACCAGCCTTGCCGAGGCGGAAGGACTTGGATTGATCATCGAGATCATGAATGTATAGCTCGCCTTTCGCGCCTGCGGAGGCAAGGATGTGCGGTCTGGCGGCGTTGAATTGGATCGCTTGGATGGGGCCGGTGTGTTTGTCGATCTGGTCGATGACGGCGTCGCTGCACAATTTCAGTACTCCTGCTTCAAGATGTCAAGGAGGTATAATGACCTCGCGCCTGCCAGCAGCTTCTCAGCATCCCAGAGCACCAATGCGCCGCTATCCAGCGCGCCCACTATTATTCCTCTCGTGTATTGCTCGCTCGGTTGACTCCAGGCAATGTCATTGAACCTAGGGAAGCGTCAGAAACTACATAGCTACTAGCTGGGAAGCGTGGCTGTAAACATACCTCGAGTCCGCGTTGATGGTCGCAACAGGCCGGAGCTCAACACCCTGCTCGGTGTCGTCTAAACCGAGCTCCCAGAGTTCCAGCGTAGTCTCATTCGAGAAGTCTGCATCCACAGCCCCAGCCTTCGTCCCCGTAGCTATCAATGGCTGCGCCGGGCCCGGCGACCAAGCGAAGGTGGCTGTTCTGGGAATCTCTCGCAGACGGACCATGGTGGGCGGCGGTGTCGGAGGCTACACAAGCAAAATGAAAGAAAAGATGCAGGTGAGGAGACAATAGAAAAAGGTGAGGCAGCGTCGAGGCGAGGAGGGAAGCCGCGGAATATGTCAGAGTCCTAGTGCGGTAGTCGTGAGGCAGCTGCGTCTTGCATCAACACCACCTGTCCTCCGACCCTCATCGCGGACTTGGCATTCGCGCGGTTCGTCTGTGTGCACGTGATCTAGAACTTGGCAGCTGTCACGGGCATCCACAACGCCTAGGCGCCACAGCATCTTCTACGGCCGCAGAAAACGTGAAATATTCTCTCGCCCTTGGGTACTAAAAATGGCCGACACCTCGCGACTAAAAGCCACGGTCTTCATCGGCGGCCTCGACCAAGCAGTAACGCAGCAGACACTCTACCACGCCTTCCTACCGTTTGGCGACATTGTCGAAGTCACGCTGCCCAAACCAGACGGGCAAGGACGCGATCCGCACCGAGGCTTCGGCTATGTAGAATTCGAGCACACCACCGACGCAAACGACGCCATCGACAACATGGACCGGAGCGAGCTGTACGGGCAGGTTATCAAAGTAGCGGCTGCCAAGCCCCAGAAAGAGCACACTGAGGGCTTGGGCAGCAAGACTGCGATTTGGGAACAGGTGAGTTTTTGTCTCGTAAGATTTATTGCATGTTTGTCTTATGTTAACGGCAATATAGGAGGGTTGGCTGGCGAAGAATGCAGTGAGCGAGCAGGACCGACAGACCACAGAAAATGCACCGGAAGAGATCAACGATGCGCCTATGGATCCAATGCAAGGACTGGAAGGCCTGGATGAAGCAGGTCCAAAGCTAGCATAGGATTTTTTTGAACGGTTTAGGGAATTATGTGGCATCACAAGGCGCTTGGCGTAGAGGGGTTTCTGCAAATCGACAATACCGACTATTAAGTTAGTGCATTATGGATTTTTGAATGTTGGGGTAGGACAGGTTTGCTTTTGGTTCGGTCGGTCCATGGAGATCGTGAGAATCAAAAGGCGGTGGGTTCAATAGAAGTCACGAAGCGCCCTCGAGTGTCCAAACTCTCCACATTCCATGCTAAAGCGAGCGGAAAGTCTTCCGATTCCTAACACAATAAAAAAATCACTATTCTGTGAGTACGATTTCCGGACCTTGTGAATGGAAACCTCCTGATTTGTACACACGGTTATCCCCCGCGGCGACCAATTTCCCTACTGCAACGAGACCCGACCCGACCCCTACACCCATCCTAGTGATTGACAGACTGCCTCTTCAAACGCAGCGACTTGTCCACTACGAGTTTCCGGCCGAGTGAGTAGAAGGCGGCGCCAATGGCAACGCTGTTCAATTATTAGACCTGGGTGGCCATTGGGGAATCGAGCAATCGAGCCCGTAGATCGGTGACTTACGCAAGTACGATACCTGCAAGCATACATTAGCCAAACTGGGTCTTAAGGACTTTACTATGATACGCCGGAGCGAACTTACCGAGGGGTATCAACTCGGCGGGAATCTTTTTGAGTTGGCGCAGGCGTTGGGAGATTGTGTGAGCTGCCGAATCAGTACTCCGTGGACGGGGTCAAAATGCCCTTCAGCACTTACCGCCATGGTCTTCTTTCTGCAGACAGTATCAGCAGCAGCCCAAGCACGTAGTTGAAGCAGCTCGACTCACCGGTGTCTTCATCATGCGCGCCGTCTGCCGCAGATAGAGCTGCGGCGTCTGGCGCATGAACATCATGCGCGTAGGCTGCATCGCGAGGACTCGAGTGCTGCGGAACATGGTGGTGTGTGGTATCCGGTCTGTCTGTGTGTCGAGCAGTGGCTAAGTTGTCGATTGCGAAAGTGAGGTCGTCACAGGTTCGTCGGAGCTTAGCTGCCCAGGCCCGCCCGGCACTTGCCGCCGCATCGGACTGGACAAAGCGCCATCCAACCCCAACCTCACCTCGTCACCACCTTCGAACAGCTCCCACGACCCGCACCACGACTTCCGCCCAATTGACCCCGCCACACGCACCCACGAAACCGCAGCAATCATGTCCGACGAGGAGCTCGAGACCAAGCCCTTCAAGTTCGTAACTGGTGAGCTGCATTGTACCCGACGAACAACAGCCAGCTAACCTCTCACCACAGCCGGTATGCCACCCACTGTCCCCTTTCGCACCACCGCCAGCCATCCACATACTTTTCTTCTTGCGCCAGCATGATTTGACCCAAGACCTCGTACTAACGTTGCGCCCCTCCCCCCTCCTAGGCTTCGACGCCCGCTTCCCGAACCAGAACCAAACCAAGCACTGCTGGCAGAACTATGTCGACTACCACAAGTGCATCATAGCCAAGGGCGAGGACTTTGCGCCGTGCCGCCAGGTACGAGACTCTATACTCTAGCTATTTGGGTTGGGTTGGGCGACGACGGGTAGCTGATTTGGAGTAGTTTATGCTCGCCTACCGATCGCTGTGCCCGAATTCCTGGACAGCGCGATGGGACGATCAGCGTGGTGGGTGCTCACGGATCTTTCTTTGCGCGAAAAAGCGTCCGTTCAAACTAACGTCTACTCAGAGAACGGCAATTTCCCCTGCAAGCTTGACCAGTAGACAGCTCAACACGGCTTGGCTTGCATATCCACGGCGGGTTCTTAGGAAGGATAACTACGAATCACAGAGTGGCTTCACAGTAGATTATCTGTACCATAACAGCCTTGACAATACAGCCCAGATTCATTCCCGTCTCCGTATACATCGTTTGATACGCTCAATTGCAACATCTTCATTACTGATCCAGTGTCATATCTCATTACCTCGCCATCATTAATTTGTAGTGGCCAACCCATTGAATCCACTCCAACACTTCATCGAATTATTTTTCTTATCGCCAATGGTCTGAACCTCCCGACCGCTACCGCCACCCGCACCGTATCGGAGTCCTGGAGGCGCATGTCCGCTAACGCATCATGACCAAAATCCATACATGATAGACTGACTCCATACACCTACTCTCCCACATCCATAGCGCGATGGACAGCGAGCACTTTGCTTTTTCCAATTTAACCCTAGGCCTCCCACAGCAAGCCCATGCAGAACGGCGGCAGGCACGCAAGGCGAAAATAAGGCGACATCAGAGACCGGCTAGATGCGCATATAATTCGTCGAACTGGCTTCGGCCTGGTAGTTCTGTGGAGGGGGCAGATGTGGCAGCGATATTCGAGCTAGAGAACCATCATCTCAGCCTACTTTCTTTCATCTTTGCGCAGATATGGCAGAATAGTAGCAGAACAAAAGTAGAAACAAGGGCATACGTTGGAAAAGAAGCAGAAGAGACTAGGAACTGGAGCACTAACGCTCTCGGAACCAGTTGAATCGCCTTCGTTCGCCTGCGCCGGCAGCTTCGAGCTGCACGCTGCGATCGTAGAGTTCCTGATGCAGCGTATTAGCAAAGTGTAGCATTTTGTAGCGAGCGGGGGCAGGAAGGGAATGGGACTCACATCGTCGTCTTTGATGATCTTGACGTCGAGGATCAGATTGCGGACCTCTTCGACTTTGTTCCAGTTCTGGTAGGGCGTTCCCTGCGCCCTTTGCACGCCTACGATGACCTCACCCATGATCTCGAACTTCCGCCAATTGATGCGCTCTTTGCCGGTGACACCTCCAGGCGGTGCTTCCCTGGAATCGCGACTCCCCGCCGCCCCTTGAAAGACACTGACGCCTGGATGAGGGGTAAACACCGCTGCGTTCTTGTTCTTGTCACCCACAAAAGTCGAATTTCCCTCGGATGCGGAGACTAGATCGCGCCGGTGTAACGGTATGTAGGGTATGCGTTCTCCCGACGAGTTTTCCCAAGCCAGGCGGTATGCGAAGTGCGATTTCTGAGTTCCCATCAGAATCTCCAGTTTCATAAAGTCACGGAAGGTCGCTGGCGGAACAAGATCTCGGGTTGCAACGAGCCGGTGGACAGCGGTGCCTTTGATGCCCGCAAGCACAGCGCCGAGGGCATTGTAGTTGTTCAGCTGGCGAACAGCCCGTGCAATCTTCATCCATTTCTCCAACATGAGAGCCCGGTGTTTGGGTTTATCGCGTAGAAGAACGTAGTTGGTGACGAGGTAGGCGATGTGGTTGAAGTGATCGATCATGCGATTGACGTTTTCGAGGCTCTTGCACCTTTTCTTTTCTTCCGCATTCATGCTGACATGTCGGACGAGATCTCGTGGTCGAATCGAAGAAAACATAATCCAGTCCATTCTAGTCAACTCCTTCGCAATATGCTCGTCGCTCTCGCTTATCAGCTGGTGCCATTGGATTTTGGAGAGTGGCTTGATGGGATTGGGGACTAGTAGCTTCGCAAGCTTTTCGTTCTTCTCAACTTGGTTCAGTAATGTTTGTGACGAGCCATTCGATGAGTCGCTGGTGGACTGGGTGTTTCGTGAAGTGCCCGTTGCATTACTCCGAGCAATGGATAACCGATCTGATGTCATCGACATATGACCAAGTGCTCTTGTAAAGTCATCGTCCTCGGAGTCTTCGTCTAAAACGTTATTATGGAAGGTGGGGATGTGCTCATCCTTGTTACGTTGTCGGTCATTGCATGCCCAGTCCGTGTCATCGTCATCTGTGACTACTTCAAGATCGTGCATAATTTCCTTGGCAGCAACGGAGAATTCGCGGTTAGCAGCCAAGCTAGCAACAAACTTCCTAATTGTCCTTCGCGTTGTCGGGTACGCGAAGTCGCCGGGATAGTAACTAACCCATTGTTGTAGGACAGTCAAGTAGCGCAGTTGTGAAATGATACGTATCACTGGTGGATTCTTGTCTTTATTCAATGCCTCAAATCGTTTCAGTATCGCATCGAGCAGTTGACATGGAGCTGCGAATCTCCGGTAAAGTGCGGTGAATATTGAAACGAATTTCGAGTCATTCTTGGACATCGGCTGTGCCAGCAGGCGATCCACTAGTTGATCAAATGTATAACCGTTCTCGTTGGATGGTTGTTCCGCAATGCTCTGCTCGGCATCTGACGCTTGAGCATCAGAATCATAAGAGTCGGAACCTGGGGATTCATCGAGGTCGAGAAATGTGTGACCTGGTGTTTCGCTTGATTTGTACCGGTGACCTTTGACTTCTGAAGAACGCGGTCGATATCTCGACACGGAGTATTCGGAGCTGGCACGTTCGTGTTTTCGTCCCCATGGGTCTTTAGCAGTGGATCGCACGGCGGAGGAATTTGCGCGTCGTCTCGCCTGGGATGCTTGTGATTGCGCTGATCCCGCAGTCAATATAAGAAACTTAGGGAATAGACTGAACTGATATGATTCACAGAAACAATACAAAGACGTGCGTATTTGTATAGCGGGAAATTGGAGAAGCGAGATACTCACGTCTTTTCGATGCTATTACCGCACGGGTAATTATGGATAGGCAGCCCCTGTGCGCCTCAGGCGTAGTTTCGGAAGTCTGGAAAGTGTGAACATCGCCTAGAAAAGACTTTGCTTTTTGTTCGACAACGGCAGGATCGACTTCACGGTGCGCGGGGTGTTGATCGCACTTGCACGCGACGAGAACGAAAGGTAGATTGGACTTGGATAGCACATCTGAACGAGCTTAGTCAGCATGCTAGAGCTAAACAAGAGATATCCGCTTCTCCAGATGGGTTTGCACTGACTCAACATCTCAGGGACGCGCTTCAGACTGTCCTCACTAGTCACATCATACACAGTGACAGCTCCATCCACTCGCGGCATGGCCAGGTCATCGATTGTTTCAGGCCACTTGATGTTGTTCCGATCCCCAATATGCACGTCGGTGAAGCATATTTCTATGAATCGTACGATGTAATATGTGCCATCGATGGCCATCTTACGCGAGAAAAACGCGGTAGCCGTAGTGTCCGCCAAGTCCAGTGCCCGCCGTATGAAGGTAGACTTCCCTACGCCGCGGGCGCCAAGGACAGCAATGTTGATGTCTTGCATGGCGGGTGCTAAGTCGCTGTTTCCAGACTAGACCGGCATAAAGTCAGCATGTTCAAATTACGGATGTTCCGAAGGAAGAGAACCAAAACCCACCTCTTCGGAGGCCGCGGGCGATTCGGAGCCAGAATGGGCGCCAGGGACTCCTGGTCCCGGTTGACGGCTGAGGAGATGTGTAGGCGAAAGAGGGCCTTCGGTGTCTGAGGAACTGTCCACGGAACTCGACGAGGCCTCTTCTGGGCAGGGCTCGGTCGACTGGGGGAAGTTGTAGCGCTGGAAGAAGGGATCGGCGGAGATTTCGTCGTCGTCACAGGGCTCGCCGGCCAGCAGGTCGTCCATGTGGTCGTCGGGTCCATCATGGTGGTTCTTCGGGTACATGGGTGCCGAGTTCGCGCGGCCCTTGATGCCGTCCGGACG
This sequence comes from Massariosphaeria phaeospora, assembly GCA_011032825.1. Taxonomy (NCBI): domain Eukaryota; kingdom Fungi; phylum Ascomycota; class Dothideomycetes; order Pleosporales; genus Massariosphaeria; species Massariosphaeria phaeospora. The sequence goes on along the minus strand of JAADJZ010000029.1, from coordinate 168,127 downwards.
TTGCACAGCGGCAGCATGCTGGACCGACTCCCTGCGCGGCGGCGGCATTGCCTGTGCGCTCTTTGCCTTCTCGCTGCGCTTCGACGACGCAGTGTGCTCCGGGCCTGTCCGGGAACTGCGTGCGGGCTGCACAGCGGAGCTCGCTGCCCTTCCGGCGGCAGGCATGACGGGCTGGCAGGGCGGCGAGGCAGCCGGTGCGCTCAGCAGACAGCGGGGGCCGGTACGGCAATAGGCGGGCAGACCTCAGACGGCCTCAGACGACAGCGTGTACGACGTGCTGGCTGCCGTGCCGGGCTTGTGACAGCGAGCCACTGGGCGCAATTGCAAGCGGGGCTCTGCTGCCAGACATTGGAGGCGGGCGGCGAGCGCAGACGACGACAAAGGACCCGGCGGGCACGACGGACAGCAGGGCGGACGACTTGTATACTGGACAGAGAGGGCGGTGGGATCGCGGCGGGCGGTGGTGCGGAGTTGCGGAGGTGTGGTGGTTGTAGGTAGGTGTAGCTCGCAGGAAATCCACAGGCCGGGTGAACGTGAACGTGGGGAAGGGTGGTGGATGAGCGCCGGAGCGATCTGAGAGCGGACGGGATTTAGCGATCCTCTGCTCTCTCCGCCGACAGCACCGGCCAGGACAGCACCAGCACCGGGCCGTGAGCTAGTGGCCGGCTAGTACTTCCTGATTCCTGCTCCAGCTTTGCTCCTCACCACCACCGTCACAATCTAGGACCACGCTTCGCCGCTTCCGAACGGCCTTGCAGCGTGTACTGGACTGCCCATCCATATTCCGACAAGCCGCCCGGCCAGCTGGGACGCGTCCGCAGAAGCAACCTTGGATCGCTCTGGCCGCCGACTTGCCTGCGGCCTGCAAGGCACACCCCCAGCTCCTACGGCAACCTCTCTATGCAACGTTCAGGAGATTGTGCGTGTGGGGGGCCCTGGGTCATCTATCCTCAACCTCTATCGCTGCCTAAGAAACGCTGTGTATACCTGTAACAGCATCCCATGTCCATGATAACCCTCGAGTGCCACCAATTCTTCGTCACCCGCAGCTGCAAATTCGTGGAGCAGGTGGCGCACCAACCATATGGCATAGACGCAGGAGCTCTCCATGCGTCAATATCACATCTCTACTCCGTACCGCAGGCTGCTCGTTGTGGATGCAGACGCCCCTCTGCCTTTGTCTGTTTGAAAACGACCGGCGAGCAGCGCCCACGCTTCGGCTTGCCCGCAACATGGCTTCTGTTAGTGCACAGCCGTCTACTCCTGCGCCTCATACGGCCCACTTTTGCGGACTTCCTTTTGGTGTTGAAGGATGGGCTTTCGATTACCTCACTCTTTGTCACGCAGACTGAGTTGAAGATCAAACATCACCCTACTCCAACAAAGGACCTTGGAACTGGCAACATGTGCGCCAGTACATGGCTTGATGCGTAGGTGCAGTTTTTATTTTCTGTCTAGGTGGTGCATGCAGCATGAGATGGTGTCGACGTCGGGAATCATCCTATTGGTTGGCTCTAACCTCCGTTGGGGAAAGCGGGCCTTCCCCCACTACGCCACCCACAGCCTCACGTCTCCAATATCTCCAACTTCCCTAGTCTACAGCAGAAAATAAGATCAGCATGCGAAGCTACATCAGCGAATTCTGATTACAATCCGTGCAAGGCCTGAGCGATACAATCATCATCAAACGCAGCAGGCACGACGTCAAAGCGGGTATTGTCCTTATCTGCAACGATTGCATTTGCGTTTCCACTGATGTGCCTCGACTAGGTGCATACTTGTTCTGCTCCTTGTTTCTCAACAACGAAGACCAAGTAAGCCCTCTAGCAAGGCGTGCCTTAGCCAGTCCATACGGCTGGACCTGGAGCAACATACTTTTTCAGGTTCTTGCTTTGATATTGGTCGTTGGAGACCAAAATGCCTGAATCCGGTTAGCCCTCGGTTCCCTCCATTGCATCTATTGTACTGACCTGGACCATCAATTTTGTAACTCCCTGGGAACTTCGCAAACCCCGATGGAGTCCCTGCTTCGGTGTCAGTTTCCTGCACTGAGTAAAAAGAAACAACGAATACCAACCTCCGCCAGAGCCGACAATGTCCACTTGGGCACAGTTGACATACCACTGGGTCCCATCTACCTGGTAATTCGGCCAGAAAGCCTCGATTCTCAGCAAATAAAGTCCCGGTGGTGTCTTTTTCGGAATAGTAAACTTGACCTGTTTCATTGCCTCAGCTTGGCTATTGTAGTCATGCAGTTTCTTCGACGCACCTCAGTCGCATCCAGTGTAACCCAGGCTGTATCGTTCTTCTGCGCGAAACTCACAATTTTGAACCAGTTGGCGTTGGGTTCATAGCCGGTAAACTTGGTGATGTCTGTGTTGGCAGGCACCTTCGCGAGGTAGATCTGTGCTGGCCCGCCGTGCACAATGCCCGCACTATCAACGTTCCAATGTGTGGAACCCAACCTCGGAGCCCAGCAAGGACCGTCGCTGTTTTGGTAACGGAAGCGAAGGAGGTCGCGTTACGTCCACAGGTGATGTTGTTGGAGTACAAGTCACGGCCCAGCTGAGGGGATACCCTCCCGGTATTCCCACCCTTGGGGTAGTACGGCGATGCCGTTTCTCTACCACGCCTCTTGTCAGGTACTCACTCGTTGCGACACGACGTTAATCGGATTCCGCTTGGGATCTCACCTCACGTATTCGAATTCTTGGCTGGTGGTGCCATTGAAGATGAGTTGAGTTGAGACATCGTCCGTAGAACACAGATTAATCCACGCAGTTTCTAGAAACACGAGAAAGACAACACACAATGAGCAGCAGCCTCTGTCCCCATCACGGCAGCCGCGACGAGAAGAAACGATGCGAGTATGGTGACTCTTTACCAGAGGGTTTTTTGGCTGTACTCAGCAGCGTCCCAGACAGACAGAAGTCTGTAAGTAGATCTGACAATCAGCGCGACCAGCAAAGAAAGATCCATGTCCGCGAGGCTGCGCAGCGCGACAACAAGCCAGCATGTCTGCAACGAATCTGCCTATAGGAGCCCAGTCTGCACAGTAGGTGGCAGTTATTCAGGGACAAAAATTCGCGATATCCTGCCATGCCATAGGCTAAACAACATCGCACACACTTTCAGGCCACCAAACTTGTGACTAACGTTACACTAGTATTTCTTTCCTAGGTTTATTATTTGATCAATTTGAGTCGTTCAGTCATTGCTGACTATGTTGACTACCCATTAATTACAAACGCAACAGAAATGATTCGCAACGATTTTATTTTTTTTGCAGCAGATGCTGCGCAACCACGGTTTGCAGGTGTTGAAGTTTGGCTCGATAACCCAAAACGATATTTGGAACCATGGATTGGATGCGCCCTTGCGAAAAAAGGGCTCAACGACGAACAGAGGGCTCAGAGAATTTTCCATGGGATGGGGTATAAATAAACTAACCAACAACACGACACGACACTACAAGCGCAGGGCAATCCATATCGGACTTATTGTTGTTGTTATTTCCTCGACCGCGTAGCTAAATAAGCGAGTCCGAGTTCTCCCTGCAGGAGAAAGGCACTGCTGTAATATCCGGAGCAGCCGTCTCGCAGGCCATCATATATTGTTTGTTCGCGACTGCGGAGCGTGGGGAGAGGAAGGAAGCAGAGCAATCGAGTTACATAACGGTCTACGAAGTAGTCTAGGTAGGGAGAGCTGAAAAAGTCTGTTAATTATTACACATGCGCATCACCCACATCCCAACTTTACGGCTTAGAGTTATTATTGTTGTTAGACGTATTGCGGCTACGACGACCATTACCTGCCCTACTAATCAGTCTTTCTAAACCTAAATAAGAAAGAATAATGAAGGAGATAGAGAAGCACGACCGGTGAAATCGAGAAGCCCCCCATGAGATGACCCGCCGACACCCAACGCCTGCTGCAATCTGCCACGCAACGCCATGCACACACTAGAGCCCTAGCTGCGATATGTGGACAACGAGTCCGAGTCCGATTCCAAATCCTCAGACGACCGGGGAGCAAGAGAGTAGGGGCCAGCGGCGAGGAGGAGGCCCTTAGTCCTCCGTGTAGTACTTCTTCTTCGTCGGGTGCAACGAGTTGAAGCCGACGAAGCAGAACAGCAGGATCAAAGCGACGAAGCCACACGCCACGAGTATCATGACGGTAGCCTTAGTGATGCGGCCACAGCGCGTGCTTCGCCACGCCTTGTTCTTAGCCTTGAGCGCCTCGATGCCGCCTTGGGGTTTGTCGGTGCCCTGGGCTTTCTGCATGCGCTCGACTTCGAGGGCCGCCCGCTCGCTGAGGGCTTCCTCGGGGTCGTAGAGTTTGCCGCGGGGGTGCTTGTGCGAGAAGCGCAGGCTGTACATGGGCGGTGGGGCGTTGGGGTCGCTCGGCGGGGCTTCGCGGACCACAGCGGGTTCTCGCATTGAGTCCGTACGTAGAAAGGGAGCTCGCTCGCGTCGCGCCTCCACGATCTTTGGGTTAAGCCTCCGCTGGGTGGACGACGACGTCGACGTCGATTGCGTCTGGCTCTGAGCCGTTTGAGGGGTGTCGGCAAGGAATGCATGAACCTTTGGAATCCACGAGTCATCGGGCACAGCCCGAGAGCGACTGGCCAGCGGGGAATCCTGAGTATTGTCGACCTCAGCTGCCTGTCCAGTTGGCGCCCAGTCAGTCACGCCGGTACGTGATGGACCGGCTATGGCTGCTTCGTGCCTGTTATGCTGTGGCGCCAAGGGGAGAACAGTATCGCCGTGATGAACGGTGTTACTACGTTGTAATCCGTTAGGGGCATCGTTTTGGTCATCGTGAGCTCCGTAGACTTACACCGCATTGGCTAGTCGAGCTTCATCTCTAGGTGGTGCTTCGAGGTCTTGTCGAACTGGCTGTTTTGAAGCACGACGGGAATCGGTCATTGTTGCTGCGAGCGATTAGCCCTGATGCATAGGTGTCCGATGAGAGAACGTACCTGAGTGTTCTGAGGCCAGAAAAATGTTGCTGTGTAGGACTGCAACACTCTAAGCGTGAGGTCTAACACCGACTGCGTTCAAAACGAAAGTAAAATCTCACTACAACGATTCAGTAGCGATAGGTTCAGTTGAGACTTTCGTGGTGAAAGGATGTAGACAACAATCGCATATTGAAATAGAAGGCAATCCAGCACGAGTCTGTGGGTACTTTCGTAGGCAAGCGAAGCCTTCCACAAGGCAGGCGTTATGAACTGAGCCCCACAACCGGACCATAGTTGAGCATAGTGTAAGAACAGGACACAGTGTTAAGCCGCAGACAGCCCAATCATTTTATTTTCTTCGTTCAACAACTTGGCGTCATCAACGGCTGCCCGTGCTATCTTCTTGAGGAAAGTCTTAAAGTCGGCCTCGCGGAATCGCTCCCAACGATCCAAGCCATCGGCTGCGTCAATAGATAAGGTTTCGTAGCCCTGCTTGATCACAGTATGAACCTCGCGCGGGCTCAGAATTTTGCTGCGCAGCTTTCCCTTCTCGCTATCTTCAAGCAGCGTGTGATAATGCGACGACACATTGATGAGTGTTTGGATTGACTTGTTCGATAGACCGAAGGCATCTCGGAATTTTGCAAGAATGTCGCCAGTCTCGACAAGCTTGTAGAATAGGTCGTCGTACGAAGCTGGGTCGGGTAGAAAGTTCTCCCCCTTGGTCAGTGCGAAAGCCAGCAAATTGACGAGGAGGTCAACCATGGTTGACGACCGATAGACCGATTTTACATCGTCGACGTAAGTGGTCAGAAAGCGGAAAAACGATAGAAGGGTCCTCCATAGTTCTGACCAGTGGTATGCTATGCGGACTTTGGCCCTGCTTAGATAGGACATCAACCGCAACAATACCCCGAGGCATAGACTACTCCACCATTAGCAAACATAGTGGATCCGGTCATGATGCACTTACATGTAGAAGTCCACATCTAATCGTCTGCGTAGATTGTGATTTATGCCATCGACCATCAGGTCCAGAATGACGGCTCCCGGATTACGGTCACCTCTAATGAGAGGTAGGTATGGTTGTCTCTGTCGACACAATCGCACCGATATTTTGGCATCATCGCTACATAACCGCTTAACCAACGGCTGATCCTCTACCAGAATGTGTAGGATGAAGAGGCTGAGATATGTGTACTGCGATGCTCTATTCGAGCGATGTGCATGCTGGAAAAGGTAGGAGGTTAGCGAGAGGAAAGCGCTCATGGGTGAAGTGTCGCCTTTGCTTGAAGGCTGCATTGATATCAGATTGAAGCAGAAGACCTTGTTTGCATTCGCAAAGTCGTAAGTTGACAATAGAACTCCTATCTCCGGGCCGGGACTAGATCGGGTGTAAGCTACACGCTCAAGACACGGTACCACATATATCACTTACAGGGCAGCGAACAAGGACTTCGCTTCGTCAGGAGCTGGCACTGGCGTAGTCGGTCTCGAAGCCGGCGCGAGAACACCTAGACTAAGATAGTTCAGCGTTGATCCTAGCGTCCACCCCTCAGGCATATCTTCCTGGACCGCAACATATGCATCTCTGATGGCCAAGCAGCTAGCACCAAAGCTCGCCATCATTTTCTGTATGATCCCGTCGTTGACAAAGTCATCGAGTCGTAACCGATACGGATTCTGGAACTCGAATTTGTTGTAATTGACCAACAGGCCGAGGAGGTAAAACGCTGGCAACACGCGGGTATCGTCGTCGCAATCTTGTATGTACTAAGAGCATAAGCTGTGGATCGCATAGATGGCGTGTGTTCATACCTTCATAAGCGAAGGAAAGAGGTCTCGATGTGTAAAGTACGATGGCAGAGCGGTTTGGAACCCCGCGGCGGTTATGGAGAGGGTGGTGCGAACGGCCTTGAGGCGTAGTGTTACTAGTAACCATCAGCTGAGCCCGATTGCTTCCACCCAAGAACGTACGGCTGCGCCCGTTGCGGATGATTGTATCGAGCGTGGCTACGAAGTCTGACATGACGGCGTCAGCATCGTGCAGCCCAGCGAGGACCGCGATGATGTCGGAACTGGGGTTTGTGTATCGCTTGGTGAGGGCGGAATCTAGGAAGACTGTCAAGGTCTGGCCTGTGAGCCAGTGAATGTAGTGAATATGCTAAGAATGACGTACATCGAGTGCATTCTCGTCAGCAGGTGCCGTGGCCTGCTTCATGCGGAGGATGGCGCGGAGGAAGAGCTGTTGCGAATGCGCCTGTAGATGCAGCATCTCGTCGGAGTCTATGGAGGACAGAATTTGCTTGAGGCTGGCAGCATCCGGTCGGAGAAGGAAGAACTCTTCCCAGAAGCCGTCGGAGAGGTCGTGCTCATCGTCGTCTTCCTGTTACCATAGTTAGCGCACAGCCCTCAGTGGGAGACGTGGGGAGTAAACAGACTCTGAACAGGGTTTCATATAGTTGCACGATCTTCGGCTGGAACGTGTCCGGACGCGAGACCTGTGTGAGCGGCGAGGGCTCCATGGCTTGAGGGAGAGACTATCGGGAGTTGTTGATTGAAGCCTCCAGCTGAAACCATGTCTCGTAGTTGCCGATGGACGCGAATTCAATTCCAAAAATTAGTGGCGCGGGGGGCCGGACAGCGCCCCACGCTCGATGACATCCATCCAATTACCCCTCACGTGCTACCCCAATCCGTACAACATTGAACACACCCCATACCAGCCACGAAATGCCTGAATCAACACCTCCGGCCGAGTCGAAGCCTGTTCTCCTCCTCGGCATATCTGGCCCCTCCTCCAGCGGCAAGACCACCCTCTCGCGCCTCCTGCGAGACATCTTCCCGCCAAATCTAGTCTTCATCCTGCATCTCGACGACTTCTATCTCACAGACGCCGAGATACCGGTAAAGGACGGAATCCAGGATTGGGACTGTATCGAATCGCTGAACCTCGGCGAACTCAGGAAGGCACTGCAATACATCAAAGAGCATGGCAGATCACCGCCAAGCCTTGTATCCCAGGAAGACCAGAACAGCGTCGGGGAGCATGGTGTTGACTCGTCTGAGATTGACCGGGCGAGGGCGAGGGTGAAAAAGTTGGTTGAGAAGAGTGGGTGGACGACGCCGATATGCATTGTAGACGGGTTTTTGCTGTTCTCCGAGGACATGGCTGATATTCGGCGACTGTTCGATGTGAGGTTATTCCTTCGCACGTCCTATGGGACAGCGAAGCGGCGGCGGGAGGCTAGGACTGGGTATGTTACGCTTGAGGGATTCTGGGAGGATCCGCCCGAATATGTGGACAAGGTAGTGTGGCCGAATTATGTCAAGGATCACAAGTTCTTATTCGAGGGACTGGATGTGGAGAGAGAGCTGAACGAGAAATTGTGCACCGAGGTTGGGATTGAGGGGATGCCGAGGGAAGCAGAAGAGAACATGAGCAATTGCTTAGTCTGGGCCGTTCAGAAGTTAGAGAGGGTGATCATGAACGCATCACCAGAAATATCATAGTCACAAGGTAATCAAAAATATAAGAGGTGAAGAGCTAGCTTTACTATGCTAACACTACGTCCCGCCCATGAGAGCAGGCAGTCCCCAAAATAAAGCTCAAACCCATAGTAATCCCGAGAGGGGTTGACACCAAGACTTTACTACCTATCCAAATGAAAACAGCCAACCCCATAACGCCTAAGCGCCCCAGAAAGAAGGAAGTGTGACCCGACCATGCAAGAGATAAGAGGGTACAATCATGTTTAGAGAAGGGAAGTGAGAGCGGGGATGATGGCTCTTGCTCCGGCTCTCTAAGTGCTGGACTTGACTTTCTCGATGTAAGCTGGTCCGGGGCTCTCGTAGGTCGAGGAGAAGAAGGCGCTGACTTGGGCCTCTTTTGACAACCACGTAGTCATAGCGCTGAGCTCTTCGCGAAGCCGGTTGATGGCTTGCGTGTCCATGTTGGTGTGGGCGAGGAGCTCGGGCATAGACACTAAGCAGAGTAAGTTAGAACAAGCGAGTAAATGAAGAACCCGATGCTGGAGACGTACCAAAGAGACGCAGGAGGTGCTCGCCGCCGTAGATGTCTGCGAAAGCCTTGCCCGCTAATTCTGAGGCCGGATCCTCGACTGCAGTGTAGATGTCGCAAAGCTGTTCACGTTCGAAGCGGTAAAGAAGAAGTCGGCCGAGGCTCTTGTTGAAGTATTCTTTCAGACCTTGAATTACCTCTTCTAGGATGTCAGTCTCGGTACTAGTTCGCTGGCCCGTCGACGTTGTCCATGCCAAGTACTCGTCAAGAATGATGCCAGCGGGTTTCTGTGAGGGCAGCGAGACCAACTGCAGGTTTTTGGTGACGTTCTCCCAATCATCGACCAGCAGACTCTTCAGTCGGTCGGGCATGTGGATCCTGACTGAGCGGCGATTCTGGAAGTTCTCCTCCTGCGGAAGAGTTAGCTTGGATTGTTACGACAAACGCCTCCAACCATGCGTGACGATGGAAGACAACACACAACTCGTTCGAGGTAGAACGCAAATACTCACTTTCTCAAGATCTTGGTCCCTGAGCCTCTTTTGCCCGCGAGGTCCGGATGAGGCAGCTGCGGCGGAGGTCTGGCGTTCCTCACTTCCGTGGGCCGAACCCTGAGTCTTCTTCTTGGACGTCATCATCTGCTGCCGAGCGTTGCGTTGGGCTGCAAGCACTTCGTGGCGGAGGTTGTTCGCTAAATCTCGATTTTCTTGAGTGAGCTTGCGAAGTCGATCCTCGGGCACCCAGTCGTCCCAACTGGCAGTTATTAGCAAGCAAATCGCAGTGCAAGCGGCGGGCGCAAGAATTGCAGGAGTGAGGTTTGGGGGAGTTGCCTTGAGCGTGGTGAACGGTGACGTTGAAGTGGTTGGAGTGGGGACCGGTTTGGGAGGGGCAAACGTGACCGACGAGTTGTTGACGGCGGTCGACAGGCAAACGAGAACGGGCAGCTTGTGAAAATTACCTACGTGTTTTTCCAACCCTTGTAGTGCACTTTGTACTCGAAGCCCTTCTTCACGTCGTCTTTGTCAACGGGTTGGACCTCAAGCACCTTCGCCTCGTAGAGCAACTCATGATGAAAACAGAGTGCTTTTTCGTCTTTCCTGAACAGAGGGTCCGGGCTGGTTGCTGGTGCCATGTTTGTTCACTGTTGCAGCTAAGGAAACTGACGGGAGGGGGAAAGAGAAGTACGTGGCCAGGCGTAGGGGGCGCGACAACGGCGTACTGCCTAAACACGGATCGCGTCTGGTTTCGCGTAAAACTGCGATGAGAGAACTAGTCAGCTGTTGTAAACGCTTTTGTTTAATACGGTCAACGGTGCTGATGGATACGCGGCTGAACTGTCCCAAAAGTGATGTTTGCAAGATGCATCGAGTGCTCACGGGAGTTTTGCTGCACGGACCTTCACGCGACGCGCCGACATTTATTCATCAGCCCTATCTATCCTGTGCCTCCTCTGACTCCCCCGCAACGCGTCACTGGACGACCGCTCTACAATAGCAGCCCGACTCCCGCCACTGGACACCCCAGCCGTCGTCATCATGCCGTCGCAGGAGGCTACCATGCTCGCCGACTTCCTCCTCGCTCCCGCTTCCTTGCGCGACTTCGTGTCGCTCCGCCAGTTCACCGACATCTTCCCGCAGGCCCATCGTGCAAGTCCGGCCGTGAAGGAGCTATACAGGGAGCTTCACAGTTTACGCGAAGCGGACATTCAGGACGTGCGCGAGAATATCGCCGACGAAGTCAAGAGATCAAAGCAGCTCAAGCGCGCATATGCTAGAGAGAGGCGGCAGATGGACCACGCGACCGTGGCGGGATTGAACCCAATTGCACTCCAGATGGAACAGGAGGTACATGAGCCTGGTTTGAGCTGTCTGTTCTATTCACTGCTAACCCCTACCCAGCTCTCTGGCGACGGCCTCAACCGAAAACCCCACACGCTACAAACAATCCATCCAAGCATCGAGGAAGCATGCCGGGGTCTTGAAGCACAAATAGAAGAGATGGAGGTGGAGAGCCAGAGGACTCTGGTCGAAGTCCAGGAGACAATAGGCGCGCTCAGCGACCTACGGCACGGCCGGTTCGCACAGCCTGCGAGTGGAGAGGACATCGGCGAGGAGGTGCTTGCTACGTTGAAGAGGCTGGAGGCTGCCTGCACGGATCCCGCCGGATGATCCGTGCTCGGGCAGTCTCCATGAAAGACTACTCCAACATCAACACAACAGTCCGCTCTTGCAAGTACTTGCACTGACACTAAGTGCAAGCCCCCTCTTCCATCTTTAAAGACTGCTCAGCTCTGTGAGGATTGGAACAGGCTTTGTAGTAAGTTCCGGCGGGTTCGTCATATAAGACACAACATTGACAGAACAGACGGAATCCAGGCCACAGGGAGAATTTACGACTCAAGGCCTCCGTTGCCGTGTTTTCTTATCTTAGATTCCTCGCTCGACGTGAAACATTCGATGATGCGGTACAGCTCCTTTTCTAGATTCAGCACGAATATGCTACTCGCGTCCATGAAGTGCCCGCGGGCATGGAGTAGATTCCTTGGCAACCGACTTCAGAGCAGTCGGCAGAAAAGCAGTGTATAGTTTCATCATCGGCCAAAATGTCAAAACTCTTCTTAGCTGCTCTCGTCCGCTGTTTTCTTTTGTACACCCAATCATAACCCCCCGGTCCGCTTCACCGTGAGTTTATCCATCATATCTTGGCAGTCGCGTAACACGCAACACCGTCTTTTTCGCACTCGTCATTCCACTAAATCAACAGTGAAAGTATTCCATTCCTGCATGTCTTGTTTGACAAAATGACAAGGGACAAGTAGGGCGCATGCGGTCCAACGATCGTGCAGGCAGTGTGACGATGCGGGATTGGATGGATCGCCGCGCCAATTAATATATATGAACAGCCTCAATATCGAGAACATAGCGAACAGCCCTTGCCTTTCTTAGGGAGATCTGTCTATAGGCTACCGTCTACACGTGGCCACATGAATTCCTTGAGCTTTATAGCAAGCATGGCCTTCTGGAAGAGTCGTGGAAGGCGTCCGTTCGTTCTTATGAACTTCAGATCACCATGTACCTCGCGAATATACTTGCGTCCTTAGCCTCGGTGGCCTCTTTGGCGGGTTTCGCAGCTGCTGACTTGAGGATCACGGCGGATCACCATTCTTTTGGAGGCGTCAATTATCCTAATCTACAATTTTTGGCACCGTCGTATAGAGATCAGGTTATTCGGGCTATTGTCAGATCAAATGCTCGTGTCATAAGACTGTTCAGTAAGTCCTCTAGTACACTCACAAACACTTCATGATGCTAATCATCTCACAGTCCAGGGAGACAAGAATCATGGAGACGTATGTCAGTCACCCACGATGCTTCTTCCGTTGCTTAACAGTGACTAGCCTGAACCGGAGCTCGGTAGCTTCGACAAGACCATGCTCGATCAATTCGACGATACACTAGCTGCCATACACCATCTCTCGAAAGGTACCTAATAGTATCTCAATTAGCATCTTCCACTACTAACACTAGATCAGGTCAAGTCAAAGTCATCATCTCACCGCACAATGCGCATGCCCTACGAGGAGATAATGACGTACCTTGTGATGCCTATTGTAAAAAGATTGATGGGGCTTTTCTCGACTTCTATAGCGTCCCCGACCGTGCGTCTTCCGAAGTCCATCTTCACGGCACTCTGTGAACTGGCTAACAAATGCCAGTCCGCGAGTTGTACAAGACCCGACTTGAGGTCTTCTTCAAGCACTATCCATCTAAGAACTTCAATGGCGCTCCGTGGAGTACTTTGAACCATATTATCTTGGTATATTATCTGTCCTGCTTAACCCACGCTCCAGACCATCCTACTGACTTCAATCCAGGGTGTGGACCTCCAGAATGAGCCCTGGTCCGGCATCTGGCCCATTGTAGCCGGAGAGTCCTGGATCTGTGACATCGCCACCCATCTAAAAGAAACCATTGGACTTGGGGAAAACAACATCGCCGTCATCACGGGCGGTATTTCTGGCGCCCAATTGCCCGGCGGGACCCAGAACTTCCCGGACTCGGCATTCGACTGCAAAGCTGTCGATGTAATTGGAATCCACGGGTACTTCTCTGGCGACGTTGCCGACGCCACTGCGGGTACTCCTTGGGCAGACATGTTCATCCCTGGAAACACGCTGACTGCTCGTGCGCTGGGTAAGAAACTGCTGCTTGTGGAGGAGTGGTCTTATGTGCATACGGAGCGCGGTATGGCGTACAAGAAGAGCGCGATCTGGGACCAGGGTAATGCGCTGAACTACCGTGGTATCCCTTGGGTGAGTCCATACGGAGAGAGCCCCTCTCCAACAGCTTCATCCACACCCCGTTTTCGCTAACCTCCACAGCTCTACTCCTACGTCACCCACTCCGACGAAGGCCCCACCGCCCGCATCAACGTCCTCCGCACCCCCGTCGCCGCCATCGGCGCCCTCACCGACATCCTCCGCCGCGCCTACAAGTCCCGCAGCACCTTCAACTGGACGCCGTACCTCGCGCCGCCTCCCACCGGCCTCTCCAACCTCACCGCCCTCGCGCTCAACCCCTTCATCCCCGAGCAAAGCGACTGCACCTTCGGCTGCCCGGGCTTCCTCTGCGACGCCCCCGACGGCTGCGCCCCCTCGCTCCTCTGCCACAACTCCGTGTGCTGCGCACCGGACGACGACGTCCCCGGCTCCGTCGGCGCAGCCTGCAACTCTAAGAAACCGTGCCATGCGCACCTGCGCTGCGCAGCCAAAACCTGCCAGCCGTGCTCGGCGCGGCCGACGCTCCAGAAACGCGACACGCGCACGCCGTCGATCCCGGGCCTCGCGCCGCGCGATACGCCGAAGCGTGGCGTCCCTGCTGGGGCTCTCCATGGCACCTGCGCGCCGTCACACGCCTCGCCCTCGCCCTTCCACTCCAGCCTGCAACTGCCCATCTGCCTCTCCCCGTCCCCACACTCCCACTCCTACTCCCCCTGCGAAAAACCCACACACTGCTCCGCGGACGAGTCCTGCGCGTGGGGCCTCTGCACGCCGTGCCGTGAAGGCGAGGGCGGCGCCTGTCTCGGCGCCCCTTGCAAAGCAAACAACAAATGCGCCACAGGCTTCTGCAACGAGTTCGCGCGCTGCGACTACGCGGGGCAGAAGCGTGTGGTGGGTGGGCCGGGGGTAAGGCCCGGGTGGAAGAGGGGGCCTGATGGGGGGGCGAGGAAGGGGGGGCCGGTGGGGGAGCGGGGCGCGTATAGGGTGAGGGATCAGGCAGTGCGGATTAGTGTGAAGGGGGAGGAGGTGAGGAGTACGGGGGTGGTGGGGGGGTGAGCGATGGGGGTGTGGAAAGGGAAAGGGGAAGGTGTACGATAGTGATATGATGCGGGTTTGAAACGGAGGTAGCTGAGCGGAGTTCTTCAGAGGGCGCGCGGTTTTGAATCTATGTTTCTAGACCTCTCATAGAACCTGAAATCTGAATATCTCTTATCTGCGATAGCTCAGCTCTGGCGGTCTTCTGGTCTTCTAACAGTTAGTTAGTTTGGTGATGAGATACATATGGTATGATAAACTTGCCATCTAGCAGACAGAACCTATTCCCCTATGCTATCTTATCTCATGCCATGCCATGCCATTTCTACGACTGGACTGTGTCGAGTCGATGAGGCATAGTTGAGTTGAGTTGAGTTGTGCGGTATTCATAAAAGCAGACTATTTCTGAACCCTATTCCATACCTTTCCTTGCCTTGCCTTATCCATCCCCACGCCATCCCTATCCTCCATCCAACTCTTCGATCTGCCTCTTCTTTTCCTTTTCCTTTTCCTGTTCGTTCGTTTCTAGTGTGTAGTGTCTAGTGCAATACCAAGTACATACACACCAGCAATATCAACATAAACCACAGTCAGTGAGTGAATAGCCAAGTAACACAACAACCTCCCGCCCAGAACCCTCCTTCCCTTTTCCATGCTCTACCCCCACCAACTATAACAAAATGTGCAAAACAGAAAAGAACCCGTTGCATACACAACAAAATACAAACGATGAAATGTGAATCCGTTGATTTGTACAAATAATCATCAAAGACAGCTATTTGTAGAAAGAGCGCAGAAAGTTTCGAATTGATACAAATGACGTTTCTGCATACCAATACATACCGCCTATGCAAGATATACAGGTGTCCCTAACAAAGCGCCTAACGCCTATCCCGGTACTCCACTCAACTCAGCGAGTTACGTGTCTCTTCCAGACCAACAACAACTACGTCCAAGCCTCACACTAGCAAAGTATTTGCAACCTCTGCCAGGGCGGCGTGTGCCAAACTACTGCTTTATCTTCGCTAGTAGGAGACTGCCCAACCCCCAAAATTTCAAATTTCAAAGCTCAAAGATCGTTCCGCGCAAGATCAAGACGCTCCTAGTCCTTGTTCTTTGCCTCCTCTAGTATCGCAAAGAAAGGCTGCTGCTCGTCGGCGCAGCTCCGCTTTTCGCGGTCGCAGCCGTAGAAGTTGGCGACGAGGTCGCCGTCCTTGTAGGTGCCGTGGTTGGCGTTGGCGAGGTCTGAGGCGTGGTAGCCGTTGATAGTGTCCTGGGAGACCATGGCGAGTTTGGCGAGGATGGTGCCGTGCCATCTGGTCTGTGTTAGTGTGTGCGGGGCAAGAGGGCTGGGATGAAAAGAAGTATTGAGAGGTCATGGGGATACGCACTGTACGATATGTTCCAGCGCATGCTGCTCTGCCTTCTGGAAGTTGTAGCTGCGGTAGATGGGGTCGAACCAGGCATCGAGGAAATACCTAGCCCAGTCGCCGTTCCTGACGATCCAGCTGCTCTGGGACAGGCCGTCCTTGTCCTGCGTGACGATCACGTCGATTCTATCGGGCTTGAGGTTGCTGAAGGTCTTGATGACGCTGTCGGGCGGGACGACGGGCTGGTTGATGATCATGAGCTTCTCGAGGCGCGACGGCGCGAGGACATGTGCGTGGATGTCGATGGAGGGGTTCATGATCAGCGCGGTGCTGTCGAGATACCAGAAGAAGGTCGAGCCCGGGTTGCGCGTCATGGCGTGGCGGACGGCGGGGACCTTGGCCCAGGAGGGCGGGGAGTTGCGGAGGGGGTAGTCGGACGCGTTCGCGAAAAAGGTCAGGTAGCCTGAGATTGAAACGTTAGAAGCCGTAGACAGCAGCCAGGAGCACACCAGGTGCTAGAGAGTTGTGTACCATGCTTCTTCGCATACTCCTCGCGGTTCTTCTTGATCCGCTCCGTCCACGCCGGGTTGGCCTGCGGGTCGATGACCGTGACAATAACCACGGCCGGCCCCGTCCCTATCAGCGAGATTGTCGAGGCCACGCCGCCCGGAAGCACGCTGTTGCTGCTGCTGCCACCGCCTATCCAGCCAAACAGCCATAGTAATGTGAAGAAACCCAGCGCGCCGACGACGACCAACCGCAGCTTGTCCCGCCGCAAGAGATTCTTCAGCGCGGGCGGTATCCGCACTGAGCTCTGGTTGCGGGCAGCATAAGGCGGCGGCCGCGACGTCTTACGAGGGGGCATGGCGAAATGCATCGTGCGCGCGTGGCAACGGTCAAGGAGACGGGCTGCGGTGGGTGTGCGTCGAGTGCGAGATCAAACGAGAGGTAGCCGTTGCAGGTTGGCTGGGCTGTGTGCGGTGTCTATGGATGTGAAAGCATGCTGGGGTTTTGTACGGCGACTCGGATGGGCCCGGTAGCGATCACGGGCAAGCGCGGGGGTGGCCGTGGACGCGGAAAGTGAGGTTGGCCGTTGACAGCTGCACGAATGCGCCGAAGAGGCGTCAGGGACGAAATTGCGCGCGATGCTGACCCCGGCCCCGGCTCATATGGAGAGATGCTTGGCAACGGGCCCCCATGCTAGTCCTCAACCGGCAGACGCGATATCTGGCGACGGCTCTTCACTTTGCACTTTGCACGACACTGCCTCATCCCATGCCTTGTTCCCGGCTGCATGGACGCTCTCTCAAAAGGTACCGACGCGTGCATGGTGACGTCCGCAATGCCCAGTCCGCTTGCTGCCGTCTGTGAACGACTCCGTGGCCCCTCCACCGCCAGCATCAGATTGCACAGTAGGACGCCTCGCTAGTAATCACTTTTGGCACCATTCGAGAGTCTAGTACCAGCAGAGTGCAAAGAACAACGGAATCGGGTACAGTTCGAGCAGGTAAAGGCGGCCGAGTTGCGGGTCAAGTCCATAAGAGCCATATGCACACGTCTTACCCGCTATGACGTTGGCTGCCGTCACAGACACGCATTTCCTACCACTCCAGATCCGCCCTCCAAGAACCCCATAAGAACTCCCCTCCTCACCATCCCGTCCTTCAATTCCATCCCTCAATCTAATCTTCGAACCTCTCCTCAAAATGGTCGAAAAAGTGATCCAACTCAAGTGCTCCTGCAACCAGTATCCGTGGGGCAAGCAGGGCTCAAACTCCCTCGCTGCAACACTATGCGCCAAAACCCCAAACACCGACTTCAAGATCGAAGAGGATAAGCCGTATGCTGAGATGTAAATACGATCCAACACCGAGACAATACTACGAGTAATCGCTGACCTTGTGACAGGTGGATGGGGACGTATCCCGAGCTACCGTCTTATGTCCTCGAAACTGGCGAAGATCTCCAAGATGTCCTCGACAAGTATCCAAACGAGCTCATCGGCCAGGACGTGATCAGTAAATTCAACCACACCAAACTACCCTATCTGCCTAAAGTGCTGTCTATCGCAAAAGCACTCCCTCTGCAATTACACCCCGTATGTCTTGACTGGCTCCCCTCCCCTATCAGCGTCTGTCTAATCACTCCACAGAACAAGCAAATGGCAGCACAACTCCACAGCCGTGATCCATCACAGTTCACCGACCCCAACCACAAGCCCGAAATCGCCCTCGCGCTCGGCGACTTCGAAGCTTTCGTCGGCTTCAAACCGCTCAAGGACATCGAGCGCCTCATGCAACTCCCGCCGCTCTCGTCCTTCCTACCCCCCGTCAAGAAGGCCAACTTCGACGACCAGAACCTGAAACACGTTGTCAAGACGCTGCTTTCCGCCTCCGACGAAGTCATCAAGAAGACCAACGACGCGCTAATGCAGCTCCCCAGAGACTCGTTCGGCACCGACAGCTACATCCCCGACATGATCCCGCGGCTGTCGGAGCAGTACGACAAGACGGACAACGGCATCGTGGTCGCGCTCATCACGATGAACTACCTGCAGCTCAAGGCCGGCGACAGCATCTACATCCCCGCCGACGGCATCCACGCTTACCTGTCGGGCGACATCATCGAATGCATGGCGCGCTCCAACAACGTGCTCAACACAGGCTTCTGCCCGAGCGCCGACCGCAACTCGGTCGAGCAGTTCGTCTCGGTGCTGACCATGACCCCCCACGACACCAGCGAAGCGCTCCTGCCGCCGGAGAAGTTCCCCCGCAGCAAGAACGGCAAGACCAAGGTCTACGGACCCCCACTGAGCGAGTTCGCCATGCTCGCGACGGAACTTGGCGATGGCGAGAGCGAGACGGTCGAGAAGCTGGGCGGGCCGAGCATCCTGCTCGTGGCCAAGGGCGAGGGCGCGCTGACGGTGCAGGGCAAGGAGTACAAGCTCAGCGAGGGCTATGTGTTCTTCGTCGGGCATGGCGTGGAGCTGGCGTTCAAGGCAGACAAGGCGCTGCAGGTCTTCACGGCGTTTGTGGAGAAGGAGACGTAGAGTAGACGGAGACGGGTAGCGCATGGTGCATGACGAGGTTGCAGTGTATGCAGCAAGCAGTACTACGACGACAGTGTGCCATGTAGACATACAGCTGCCTCACACGCATGCTAGAAACCAGAGCCTCACGAAAAGCTCTCTACTACTACACTGCACTGCACCAGAACCGGGGCAAAGCAAAGCAAAAACAACCCATCTGATTCGGACTCGACATGGTTCGTTCTTTCCAGTCAGCTAACTGTAGTATTATAATCTACACTACCCCATATATATACACCACACAGCTATAAAAGAATACCAGCATGACCCACCTACACACCCACCAAGTGATGATAGCCACCAAGTGATATTACCCACTCTGCCCTATGCGCAGAAAACACGACCGACCGACTCTCTATACTCATCTCATCCCATCCCTATCTCCACCCCGACCCCGACCCCATCCCCATAGCAGCACCCCCAACCCCTTTTCTCCCCGTCCCCGCACCCACACCAAAACCACCACCCCCTCCCCCTCCAGCCGTCCCACCCCTCAAACACCCCGAATGCACAACCCCCCCATCGGGATACACGCGAATCGCACTCCCCCCAAACCGCTTATGACACACAGCGCAATGCCTCTCCTCACCCACCACAACGCGACGATTCAAGCCGCCGGGCACTCTCTTCATACCCACACCCCCCCCTATACCAGCACCCACACCCAACAGCACCGCGGCCTCCACCCCCACCTTCTCCACGCCCCTCAACCTTGCCACCATCCTCTCCTCATTCAACTTACTATTCGCCGCGCGCATGCGCCCGCGGAAATACGACTCCAGCGCGCGGACGGGCAGAGACGGGGGAACGAGGTCCAGAGTCGTGGCGGCGGGGAGGCGGGCGCCGTGGCGGGAGAGGAGCGCGAGGGCGGGGGGCCAGTTGGGGGGGTGGGGGGGTGGGGGCGAGAGGTAGAGGGAGAGGAGGAGGTGGTAGATAGAGGGTTCGGTGGGGGAGGGGGAGTTGAGGGAGGGGTGCGGGTTCGAGAGGGTGGGGGAGGAGGGGGGTTGGGTGGTGGTGAGGTAGGTTTGGTTGCAGTATCTGGTGGGGGGAGGGTGCGTTAGTAGGGGGTTTGAGAGAGGAGGTAGATAGCTCGGTAGGCGGGCAGGCGGGAGAGAAGAGAGGAAGCAACTTACTCTTCGGCTTTCTGGTAGTCTTTCAGTTGGAAGACGTAGATCTGCAGGGCCTGTTTGTGCGAGCCCATCTTGCTGAGAACAATGGCGCGCGATTCGTAGAAGTCGGGGTCTAGTCGGGCGGCGTCGTTAGCTAGGCTCGTAGCTTGAGCAGAGAAAGAACAAAATACGTACCATCAGCCGGCAACTCCTTAAACACGCGGTACCTATTATACTGCGAACTCGTGCGCAGGAACGTCTGCAAGCGATCGCGCCACTGCGTCTTCTCCTCCTCACTCGCAAACTGCTCTCCGCCCGCCTTCAGCCGCTCGAGGAACAGGTCCACCAGCCGCTGGTGGAAGTCCGGAGCCAGCTCGTTGAGCTCCTCGATCACGTGCTCGAGATACCTGACCGCGAGCTTCGAGTCGATGTGCTGCAGGAAGTCGAGGACCGGCTGGCGAGGCAGCGTTTCGGCGTTTTCGGTGTCGGCCAGGAAGATGTCCATGCCCAACGCGGGGTCCGTTCGCAGCGGCCACTCGGCGAACTCCAGGATCAAATCGATCATCTCCGGTGGCAGTTGTTGCAGATAGCCGACAGTGCGCTGCGGGCCCTGGAGAGCCGGGGAGACTTCCTCGTCAGCTTCGTTCTTGCCAAACTTCTCCAACAGCTCCAACGCATGGCGATGGAGTTTCTTGCCATGGAGGAAGTCGATCAGGTCCGCGTACCGACCAGTCTCGTACAGCTTGTCGTTGACTACGTCCGGTTCGCAAAAGTTCGGCAGTCGGAAAAGCGGACCAGCGAGGCCAGGCGTTGCGATCATGTACGCCCGGAACAGCGTCGTGTCCACAAGCTGTGCAACGTCAAGGAGTTTGGCAGCCCAGTCGATCTGCTCTGGAGGCGATGATTGCTGGATGAAATAATGGAACGGGGGTTTGTACTCTTCCGGTTGGCTTTCGCTTGGGGTAGGAAGAGGCTCTCGCAGTTTCCCGTCCGTATCAAGGTACCGTTTGATTTGCACACGACATTGTGCCAGGAAAGAAGTCAATGCGCGGATGGCATAGACAAGTTCCTTCCCCTCAAGCTGCTTATCTGACTGGGGCATCTCTTGAGTATTCTTCCTGGAAGGCGCTGTATCAGGTACAGGGTCTTTGGGTTGAGACGTAGTTGACACAACGTCCGAGTCTACCTTTTTGTGACCCCCAACAAACCGGCCCATCATCGACCGACCAACAGTCGAAGCGGCTGTTACCGTTGTTTTTTCTTTGTCGTCTGCCGTGTTCTTTTCACCGCTGACCTCGACCTCGTCGGCCACACTCTCCGTGGCTTTTACAGTCTCTTGAACCTTCACATCCTCGACCGTGGAGAGATTTCCTGCCACGGACTTCGGATATAGAGCAATGACTCTTGCGGGAGGGGCTTTGGCTTCCGAGAACAAATCCATGGCCTCGCTCCATTTGCGGAGATCAAACAGCGATTGGGCTTTGAGCATCTTTATCTCCCGCGTCCGGCCCTCCTTATCATGGAGGAGGGTGTCCTCAAGCATGTTGAGCAGGCTGAGAGCTTCATCGTAGCGCCCATTGAGCACAAGTTCGTCGATCTGAGATTCGTAGTTCTGTGCTCCCATTCTCCAGATGCATCGATCACTCGCAACAAGGAAGCCCTTGCCTGCATGCGCAAGGCTAATAGTCGGCTGCGGCACGTGTAGAAAGTTTGCGTTTGGTAGGGATATGGTCTGCAAGAGGTTGAGAGTATCCGGGTTGCGCACCTCGAGTCCGCCCTTGGATGGTGCTTGCAAAGTGAGCATATAGGGGTACGAGTATGCGATGGTCTCTGGGGCAGCATGCCAGGGAACCTGTCGTTTGTCCAGGGGATTTCCGTCTGCATCAATGAACAGGCTGTTGACATCTTTCGCCAGCAGCAGTTCGCCCTCGCCCAGTCGGGTCGCCAATGGCTTCGGCACCCAGCTGCCCATGCCCATGTAACCCATTCCCGAAGATGACACTGCGCCAAACCTTGTCCCACCTTGTCCACCAGGCTCACCCAGAGCACCGGGTTTGACGATATCTTGCACGTTCTGGCTCTCCACATCCACCATGACGAATCCGGGGTCCATTCCAGCAACGATTTTGGTGCCAGTCGCCCAGATCAAGCATTTCACCGAAGCAGGCAGCGTGATCTCGGCAGCCTCCCCACTCAATTCCATGTCCTGCCATGTCCACAATATGATCTTCCTCTTTACCGCAACAGCCAGCCTGCTCATAATGGAGGGAATGCCAGTGCTTGGATCCTTCACAATATTACTCGTCACAGCGAATGTAGCCGCCCCCCGGGTCTTCTCCAACTTCTCCTGCAATGTGTACGTCTGTAGGTCGTGGATCGAGACATGGTTGTCTGACAGCGACACAAGGATATTCGCTTCCTTGATGATCGCTAGCTGCTGTACCGGTCGGCGAGAAAACTTCTCCTCCTCGCGAAGGAGGTCGGCCGGCTTCGATTTCGACGTCCGAGGTTCGGGCGCATCGCCGTTTTGGTCGCCGTTCTGCTCGGCCTCGGCCTCTTCGTTGAGTTCATTGACACGGTAAATGCGTAGCGAGCCAGTATTCAGGCCGACGAGGACTCGGTCACCTGTGCATGTTAGTTTTCCTCTTCCAAGCTGCCATAGCTCCATACCGTAGGCGAGAATAGACTCGATCTTGGACTTGTCGCGCTGCTTTAGCTCGACGACGGGTCGAGCAGTGAAAGCGGACAGCATGGTGAGGGTTCTATGAGACGATTCTGTCTTCCATGGAGGGGTGGATGTTATGCGATCATGTTGCGTCCCGGGAAAGCTCCATGATGCCAGCGCGGAAGGAGCTCAACGAAGCTCAGGCGTCATCGCGCGCCCAGGTGGCCCGTGCTCGTGGTCAATCACATGATCCTTGAGGATCCATGGATACCTAGGTATCTACATTACCACATCGTTCTAAGGGCTTAACGTAACTATAGTGAGTTTCATGTATTTGCGATCCACTGAACTCAGATTCATGGGAATATAATGGCAGGAGGATCTTTTCTATTTATTTCTACATCGACGGTCTCCAGCATCGTGGCTGGGCGAAAAAACCATCTCTCCCACCAGAATGCTATCTACAAAGGGAAGGAGCGACTGCAGTGAGTTCCAGCCCGACCGCCACACGTAGACGGACGGAGCTTGCGCGCAAAACACCCATTTCCCCATGATCCAGCTATCGCCCTGGCTTCGAAAGCGCAGGATCTACAGCGGCGCAAAAGCGCAAAACCAACCCTACATCCAGAGGACGAGGATACTTCAAAATCAATAAAGAAATAATAAACCAGCGCGTACAATCAGCGCATCTTGCTCACCTCCAGCTCAAAACTCGCACCTTCTCTTCCACCTGCGGTCCACGACAGAGAGGAAGAGAGACAGAGCGAGGAGGGAGGATCGAACGCTTGTTACCAATCAGCTAAACTCTCCAACTCCACATCCCCAAGCAGCAACAGCCTCAACGGGTCCAGAGGATACAATCCAGAAGGGCCGGCGCGAGTTTCTTTGTCAGAGAAGTGGGAAGGGTCGTCGGAGAGGCGAGTGAGCGACATGTGCCCTCATGTCCGGACTTTGCCAAGCACTAACACCGAGCATGGCTATTGCGGCCTTGACTGCGCAGGTTTGCAGGGGGCCCGGCTCGCGGCAGTCCCGGGCAAGCCACAGGGAGGCGGCGAGCGTTGGGCGCGCTGCAAGTGCGCAGAAGGGAAATAGGGATGCACGGGGTGCGTGGGAGAGGTCGGGAGGGAAGGGCCTCGCGGAAAAAGACAAACCAAGGATGATACACGCGCATCTCATTGGCAATGACAGGTTGTAGCGATTCGTAGAAAACAGGATTTCGGTCTCGTGGTTGGTGGAAAGTGTATTGACATTGTATGAGAGAGAAACACAGGTTTTGCTAGAACGCTACAGATTATGCAATGAGGGGATATCATCCAACGCCAGACAAATGCAGAGCACGACGCAAAAACGGATGAACCAAGAGACAAGGGATTGAAAGGGTATGCATCGTAAACACTAGTTTCGTCCCGAGAGGAGCATAGCTCCGTCAATCTGGGGTTACTGTCTGAGAGCAAAGCATCGTCGAAGACAGACAGACCTTAGGGACCAAGGTACGTAACCTGAGCAATTATGACTGCGTCGCAGGTCGAGGTGGGTAGCGCGCTTTTCTTCGGGAGACTCAGAACGCGAACGAAAAGGTCAGTGAAGAAGGGCGTGTGGGGTGACAAATATGGGATCAGCGGTCCGCGAACGGATCTCGTGTTTTTTCCCGGTGTGAATCAGCGAATGGATTCGACTTCTCTTCGAGAGGGGATGGTTGGGCGAGCTGGCCGTAGCTGCTTGCGCGGAGGTGGCCGGGGCGGGCGGACTCTTCGACAGGGTGGGCATCAACTTGGCGGACCGTTTCGGTGCTGTTGGAGTTTGGACCGTAGCTAAGGAATGGCCGGGGTTGGATTGTGTATGGTGCGGCCTTGTTGACGGGGTACTCGTAAGGTGGTGCAGCGTCGGTGTGGGCGAATTCGGTTTTTGGCTCGCCGACAGGATCAATAACATAGGCGTTGCCGGCTTCCGGATCGCGACGGACAAGGTGAGTGGCTGCGAAAACGATGCCGCCGATGGCGACGAGGAGCCAGATCACGATGAGCGCGGTGGAGATGAGGGCTTCTGTGACAATGCCACTCTGGAGTTTCTCAATGACGTGATTGATGGCTTCGGTAACTTCGTCCTTGGCCTTGCCGTTTGGGTTGGAGAGAAGCTCGGCTGCCGACGAGGAGTCGCTAAGTTGAGCGAGGGCCCCGAGAGAGAATGTGTCGTTCTTGACGCTCGGGAAGGAGACGTGAGCGTGCTCCTGGACCCAAGTTAGGCCTTTTTGGAAGCTGGCGATCTTGAGGCCAATCAAGCAGTTGAGCACTTCCTTGATGGGATCCTTTAGGACAGTATCACCGAAGGTCTTGTCGAGAGTCTTGGTCATCTCTGCAACGAATGTGTTGAGGGTGTTGTTGACCGCCGACGTGGAGGTATTGACCCAGCCAAGGACATCGTTGTTGATTTCATCGTCGAGATTGCCCATGGCTCCATTAACACCGCCAGACCATGACATGGAGGCGTTATTTAGAGAGGTGACAACCTTTTCGGCGAAGTCGGCGACTTGGTCAGTGAGCTCGGGAACCTTTTGTTTGATGCCCCTGAGTAACAAGTATTGGCAGAAGCAGGAGAAAAGACCTGCAAGACCGAGAGATAGCAGAAACAACATGGGAACGGAAGTCGCGTAGGCCCAAGCCCAACGTGCGACAGCTTGACGGCGAGTGGAGCCGAATTTGTTGCCGATCCATAGTCCAAAAGTGCCAGAGCTTGGGCGAGAAGCCAAGTAGATAACGTCCATGGGCTCACGGAGGCCGAATTGTGCAGCGCGTTTTTCCATGCGCCGGTAACGACGCATCTCCATCCAAGCCATAGGTACACAAGCGAGGACGGCGAGGACAATTAGTACACCAAGGGCAATCTTGCGCGCCTGGTAGGCCATCTGGAGGAGCTCGTCGAAGAATTTGTTGATGGAGTTGCCCTCCGAGCAGAAGTTGAGTTGCTCCTTCTGGGGTACTGGAAGGAGCTCGCGGTCGAACTCGTACTTGTTCTTCCCCTGGATAAGTTTCTTGATTTCCTCGAACGGTTTGCGGATGATGTCGTCGGTGAATTTCTGCACGTCCTCGAACGTGGGAATTGAGTCGTTAAGCTTCTGGAGGCCTTGCTGGAGCTGAGGAGGAACTTCGAGTCCTTTAAGTTTGGAGATTTCGTCATCGAGGTTGATTTCGGGCTTCTTGAAATCCGGGCCGAATGGGAAGTTGATCTTGCCGATGATGTTTTCGATGCCGTCGGCAACGGATTTGGCAGCGTCGCCCATACCGTTGGTAACTTCGTCGATGGTCTTGTTAAGGTTCTTGGCAACTTCGTTGCCGATTTCGACGGCGGCGTGAAGACTGCCGCGGACAGCCAGGGTGATGAGGCAGAGGTAGGTGCTTGTCATCATGTGAATGACGAAGAGGACAATCTCCTCTACTCCAGTGACACTCATTTCTAGCATAGTCATGAGGCCACTCACTGCTTTTTCAACCCCGGAGGCAGTCATTTCGTTGACACCTTTGGACATGTAGTGCGGCATGGAGGCCATGGAGCTGCCGATGTTCTCGACTTGAGTGCATGCGCTGAGGGCTTCCCGGCGAGCGGAGGTAAGGCTGGAGTCGGTGCTCGCGATGGCAAAGAGAAGACGAATGAGGACCAGGAGGAGGAGAATAGTCCAGCGGTTGATCCATATCTGTGAGAGTCTAGCTCGAAGGCCGAGGTATGGTTTAAGGTATAGTGTTTGGTTCATTGTAGGTCGTGGTGCGTTTTGTTCGGCGTAGTAGTCTCGCATCTCATGATCGCCAGCGGAGAAAGATGGAGGTACAGCCGGGAAGGATTGCTGTTGGTTCACTGTAGAAGCCATGGCGGAGGAGGGTGGCTGTGAGAGTGAGGTCTGGAGTGGATATTAGCTACGGTTGGAAAACCAGCAGCCAAGAAGATTCGCAAGATAAAGAAACAAGAGGAGTGTCTGAAGTATCTGCCGGAGATATAGCACGTAGCAGAAGCGGAGAGTTATTATGCGATTAGAGTACAATAGGGCACAATAGAACAATAGAAAAGAAAAAAACTCCGCACAATGCAACAAAGAAAAGGTGAAGGTGGGGGACAGTGAAGAAGCAGCCGGGGCGGTGAGAAGATATGTATGGATTTGCTGTATTCACTCTGCACAATGACATGAAACGAAGCGGCTCTACGTACCGCGAGAAAGCGAGGACCATTTTGCAGACCGTCTGCAAGGTGCCAATAGCACCTCGACAGACGGCTGCTCGACCACAGTGTTTCAGCAAGCCATCCAGTCCGTTGCGGCTCTGTTGTGGAACACGGGAGTGAGGGTTGGGCGAGCGGCCCAGGTAGGCGCCCGCGTGGTGGGTGCGGCTCTTTCGCGACCAGTCATTTGCGTAGGAGACGGTCGGGCTGGAGAGACCCAAACGACGCGCTAAAACCGGTTCGAGCAGTAGCTGACGTTATTCTTGGACGTCTCTCTCCTCGAGTGGCCGTCGCGGGGTTTCTGGGCGGGTTTCCTTTGTTCGCGACTTGCGCTCCATTGGCTCGCAGCGACCGGAGACGCGCCAGGGGCAGATCGGTGCAGGTGAACCGCTGTCCGCGTGACGTTGTCCAGGCGTCGCTGCGAGAGGTGAATTGTCGAGCGCAAGGGAGCACGCCCTCGGGGTGTCGGTCGCTGGCAGAGGAGGTGCTCAAGCCGCCAAAAGATGGGGTGCGGGCCAGTTTTGTAGGCTCAGGCTCAGGCTCGCCGCACCGTCCGCCACCGTGCGGCGGCGTTCGTGTTCCAAGCTTTCCCTGATTTGCATGCATCTTCGGCCCGACGTCATCGTCAGAGGTTGAGGCTGCGAAAAGATGCCATCTCTGCTCCATCTCAGGCTGGCCCAGAGTGCACTGTGTTGTCCTGCCAGCTCCCACGAGGGTCCATGTCCGGGAGGCCTCGCCCACGCGCCAAAATAGAAGCTGGACACAAAGCGCCCGCGAGTGTTTCTCGCAAAGCCCGCCGCCGCCTGTGAGCGCGCCAAGCTCAGGCCGGCACATGAGTGGCTAGTGAGGCACAGCAGCTGCTGGCCAATCAAGGCGTTAGCGGCTACCGGCCCAAAACACGTTTCATTTGCATCCCAACTTCATCTCATCTGAGCCCCGGACGACGACCACCCTCCGATGCTCTTCCGCTGCTCTCGGGCTACGGCGCGATGTCGATTCTTGGGCTCCGTTTTGGCGTCTCCTGGCGCTGCAGTTGCTGGGCGCTTCCATCCACACATGACCGCCGCCAGGTTCGCCGTTAATCTCGAGGCTGTCTTCTCTAGACACCACCACGATGCCCCCGAAGTCCTTCCTGCTCTCGGAGTCGCGTGGTCGTCATGCAGCTACAATGCCGCCATTGTAGGGGCTGGAGACAACCTTGTCGGCGCCGAATTGAGCGAGGGCGACTGGAATCATACCCGACTACCTTCTGTGGTTTCTCTGTGCCTGCTCCTGCGTCTGCAATGACCGGATCACTTGGGTAACGTAGACCATATGGCGCCGTTCCGTCTTTCAAATCGTATTCCTTTCTCTGTCTATGTAGCGATTCACTTTCTTTGCTCTGCTTCTTCTGCTTATGCGCTTTCCTCAACCCTATAATATGCTTGTCAGCAAAACAATGATCAATGCACGTAACGCAATTTCTACATATTAGCGCATCTCCCATTGAAATGCATTGACTCTGAAAGTTCATCTGTGCATACCGTCAACGTTACCCCAAGAAACTGCTCTTGTGTTCGCTCTTCTGCCTGCTAAACGGAGTAGAAACTTCTGCCGACAGAAGCGCAGTCGTATTCATGGCTACCCTTCAATACAGAAAAGGGCTGGATATGCGTTGTCAATGTAGTACATGCGGCGTTGCCTGGTGGGTCCGTGTGTCTGGTCGGGAGACATTGGCTAACCTACTATTCCAGGCCTCTAGCGTGATTCACCGTGGAAATAGGAATGAACAGGTCCTCCGCGAGGAAGTGAATTGATCTGGAGTCTACCTCTTGGGGAACTGTCTCTTGTGTTGTTAAACCATTGTTGCGGTCGGGTTGAACCACAACTGTGGGGTTCGTGGGATGTGGGCCCATAGCCAACCTGCGATCGTGCTGGCCTTTCTCTGTCCGTTACTGACCCGAGTGTTGTCCTCTCTGAGATGGCGTTTCCCTCAGCAGATGTCTGCTATTCAATGTGCTTCTGTGAAAATCCCTTCCATTGAGCAAGATCTGGAGCCGTTGAGTGGGCCCACTCCGTCATAGCTGCCGCCTAGGTGCTCGGCCGGATCGTTCGAACTATCGGGCCCAGTGTTCATCCAGCACAGTCACCAACGACAACCGTGCCTTTAATACGCACAATATCAGTCTCTTGGCGACCGTGAACTTTCCACCACCTTCACTTCACGCGGGCCGCCTATAAACCCCTCAATCTCTTGTACCGTTAACGCTCTTTCTCCCCCATCAACCTCGACGCAATCGACAACACATCCCGAAAAGCAACAACGCGTTTTGTCGACGAGTCGACTCGCAGGTTCCGTTACTTCGCCCCAGTTCTCCATCGTTCACGTTCTAAAGCTCGACGTCCGAATTTAAGCAAGCGTTCGACCCTCAGAGAGTATCGCAGTATCTTGCTTTGGCATCTCTGGCATCGCATCGTCGGAAATCGTTAGCAGCCATTTCTGCGAGCTTCACCGCTGGCTCGTTTATACCGGTATCTCACTGTAGTCCGCGACCGCTTTTTGCAGGCTCCAGCCTCAATAGTATCCTCTAGGTACAGCAGCGACCAATCTCTTTCTTCCTCACACTTCAATTCTTCCACGGCCAGTCCGACCTTGTTCGCTCATCGACCTCAGGTAGCTGTCATTTAGACTCAACTCTTGCTCAGGACTCGCCAGATATATTATTACCTCAGGCTCTTGACTAGGGCGTTTCTTTTCTGAAAGGCTCTGATTCCGGTGTCCAGGGTTTTTAGGCTCTGATCAGCTCCAGCATCCTGTATGTCATCAACATCTTCGCTTATTTCCGTCTGTTCTTGCAATCATTTCAAGACACAAACGAGCTCACCTGGATGTCTTGTAACATTTAGCAGTTCGGTGCGATCGTCTCTCACGGTACTCTTCAAGTGGCGTCGACGCCAAGGATATTGCTCGACAAAGCTGCATCAATATCAGGTAGGTTCGAGAGATGAACGGGCTTACCTAAACATTTGGTAACAGTCAGAAGTCCGGTGTAGTCGCCTCTCAAAGCACTCGAAAACGTCTGATTCCATTGGAGACTGCTAGACAGAGCTGCATAGACGTCAGGTATGTTCGAGAAATAATTGGGTTCACCTAAACATTTGGTAACAGTCAGCAGCGTAGTGTGGTCGCCTCTCATACACTCTTCGAGTGTGGTCGAGCTCGAAGAAACTAGTAAATAAAACTATACCAAGATCAGGTACGTGAGTGCTAGATCTGCTTGCGTTTGTCCACACCCTATCCTGGCGCAGCGGAGCGGTGACGACACGCTTTGATCAGCTATGGGTTTCTCAGTCGGTCGCGGGGAAGCGGGCAGCAATCAGGTGTTTTGGGCTGGGTGAAGGAGGAAAATACGGTGACGAGATGTGAAGACGCGGCGCCTCACATTTATGGACTTACAGGGATGGTGCACTGACAAAAATCGGCAGAGGTGGACGCAGGCGGTCGTTGGAGCCGAGAGAGCGTCCCACTAGCGTTGAAAGCATTCACCGCTATCCATTCGACCTCAACTGAGAGTTTTCCGAGCTGGACACTGCTACCCATCTACACCAACTTCCCAAGTCTGCAGCAAGCTCGGCAAAGCGCGACACCCGCTTTTAAGGCTCACTGGCAAGCAACATCGCCGTCGAGAGCCGCCTTTTAGCATTGCAAAGCTCACCCTTTCCTCCAAGACCTCCGGCAATCTACCCCTCCAATTACTCTCCATCACCCGTCACTGAAGACCTGAAATGGCCTCTCCTAGCAGCGATCTCCGCAGCTTGACTGGCGGCATGAAGAACATGCAACTGGCGGAGCTTCTTCGTCCGTCCTCGTCTTCGTCAGAGAACAATGACGCTCTTCAAGGTGACGGCAGCCCGGATGAGAGCAGCCCCAATGAGTCCCGCAACGACGGGACTGATTCCAGTCCCCTCGTCAGCAACGCGGAGTCTCGTTTCTTCAAGAGCGGCGCCAAGCGCTATCAACCTCCTCATGAGCGTGGCTACAAGAGCTCTGATGCCGGTACCGACGATGGCGAGAGCCGCAAGACTTCAGACAGCTTTGAGTCCAACCGCAAAGCTTTCGACAGCGTCGTGAAGAAGGCCGAGCGCTTCGACAGCAACTTGCAAAAATTCAACCGTTTCGACAATTTGAAAACGTTTGACCGTTTCGACAGCGCGAAGACGATCGACCGTTTCGACAGCGCAAAGACGATTGACCGTTTTGGGCCAATTGACCGTTTCGACGGTGTCCGCAAGGGCTTCGGCAACAACAGCAATGCACCGCGTCGCAACAACCTGTCCAACTACGTCCCTGCTGGCAGCGGCAGCTACCGCAACTCCCGTACTTGGGTCTCCCCCGACCAGCAGCACATGTCCGAGTTCCTCGTTGTCCGTAACGCGATGCGTCGCCTCTTCAAGAATTCTGATGTCGCCAAGTGGAAGTATAGCGATTACATCGCCCACAAGGAGGCCATGCTCGCATCCGAGAAGGCGAACCTCGACCGCATCCTCAAGGCCAAGGAGGGGGCCGTCGCTCTTCAACACGTCACAATGCACTCGGGCCACCTTGCCACCCTCAACGCCTTCCTGCCCGACCCGAAGAACATCACCATGGAGGGCAACTCGTCCCGCGTGCTCGGCATGAAGACAATCTGGTGCCCCGAGTGGGAAAACGGCAAGGACGAAATTTCGCCATGGCCCACGTTCGCCGAGTTCAAGTGGGAGGGCGACGACCGCGCAAAGACCGGCGTCGGCCGCTTCCCGCCTCTGCCGCGCGAGCTGGGCCCGCCTGAGATCCCGTGGGGCCAACTCCAGGTCGTCGAGCAGTACCCGCTGGATCAGGTCGCCAAGATCCCGGACATGGAGGACGTGTACCTGCCCGTCGACGAGATTGACGACGATGTCAAGTACGACCTCATCACGCACGATCTCGAGGACGCCATGGACGCGTACCTCGAGTCGTAGGCGGGTGGGCTGAATACTGGTCTGGCAGGCCTGGAACGCTTCTCGGATTACTGGATGACTCTCGGAAAATCGGCTTACACGCGCTTTCGGAATCTGGATACGACTCTCTATTCACTCTTGCGTACCACGGACTCGGCTCGGCACTGCATCACTCACTCACTCACTTCCTTTCCGCACGACACCCGTCCCCACCACACTCACAATCACAGTCAGCTTCCCACTCGCTCGATCGCTCGCTTGCAACAACACTATCACGGCCGATGACACAAACAGCTACTTGTACATGCCCTGTCAAGCCCGTCCCGTCAAGTCAAGTCCCCTCACGAAATTACGACCCAGCGAAGCTCGAGTGCGTCAAGAAGTCATAGACACATACACTGGATCTTTTCATGTCACCAACTGGACGGCCAAAGTAGCCCGACTGGATCTGCAATCGATCGACTGAGAAAAAAAGTGTTTAATAGTATCTGTTTCATGGCTACGGCTATGGTTATGGGGCTGCTCTGGAACGGCTTTGCGCGTTATATTCCCTCCCCCTTTCCCCCTTCCCACTTTTCCTATGTTTTATTCGCCCCCCTCTGCCTCCGCCTCCGCCTCTTCACGAACAAACTTTCCGGCGTTGGTCAAGTCTGCCCTGCTTTTCGGAGGACAAAGCAGGCGACGCCGGCTTCGGCAAACACCTACTGCACTGCTGGACTTGGCGTTAAGCAGTATTCTATTCTGGTGGAGCCCGGCGAAAAAAAACAAAAAACTGACTGGGGCGCTGCCTACCTACTACCTTTTCACTTTGCACCTTTCTTTCTTTCTTTGTTTCTTTCCTCTTATTCTCAGAACCAAGCAAGTTTCTGCACAGCCTGATTGGGTCGGGGTCGGGATTTTGCATTTGCATCAGCATTCGCAGCAGCGACGGAAACGGAAACGGCACAGGCGCAAAAAAGGGAAACCAAGGATCGGAGTCGGATTCTGAATGGGCGCAAAAATGCGGGACTCTGGGGAATGCGAATGCGAATGCGTCAGGCGGTGCCGGGGACGGGCACGGGCACGGGCACGGGGACCTAGGTGGGATTCATTTTCACGAAATGTGTATTCTCTGGCTTGCTTGCTTGTTTGCTCGGTTTGTGTGTTCTGTGCGGTTTCTAGGAAATGAGAAAATGAAAATTGATGAATGAATTGAACTTGAACTTCAACGTGGAATTGAAACTGAAACTGCAGGCTTTGGGCTTTGGGCTTTGCTGTGTGGGTGTGTGTGTGTGCAATTCTTGATTAATTGATTGATTGATTGTTTGTTTGTTGTTGAGCTACTGTCTGTCCTGTGTCTACTTGTGCGCCGCACTCCTCCCCTGAAAATTATATCACTGTTCTGCCTTGCCCCCCTGGCCCACCTGCATGATATAATGTGATGTTATATGCCATGCTTATACCCGTGTGTTCCCTTTGCCTGACTCGGCGGTACGTGTACGATACGGTGCGGTGCGATCTTTTGTGCTTTTGTGCTTGTGTGTGTCGCGGAGGAAGGAGGTGTGCTGCGAGCGAGTGAGTGAGCCGAGCCGAGATCGAGGGTGTGAGGGAGCGGTGCGTGGACGTGGATGTGGAGCTGTCAGTGTCAGTCCGTCAGTGTCAGGCCGTCGGTGTGCCAGTGTACCAGTGTACCAGTATCAGTCCATCTCGCCTTGTCCTGCCCTCTAGTCCGTCTCCATGTCCATATCCATCTAACATATACTCGTAGCGCCAGGCCCCCGAGCGCCGGTCCAGTCCAGTTCAGTTCAGTTCAGTCCCGTTTGTTTGGCGAAGTCAGCGTTCGTGCATGCGTGCATGCGTGCATTCCGGCGGGTGCGACGTGGATGTGTATCGTGCGTGCTGCTACCACGAGCGAGAAGGTCGACGTAGAGGAGGCGAGGGTGGGGATGGTGTGGTGGTGGTGGAGCGAAGGAGAGAAGGAAGGAACGAAGGAACTAAGTAAGTAAAGACTGTGTGTCAGTGAGGGTGTGAGTAATAAGACGGGGACTGAGCTGCGCTGAGGTGAGCCGGTGGTTGGGGGTGTGTGCGGAATATACGAAAAGCCGGAATGTACACGAGTAGTACGCAGGTGGAGCTGGCGGGTAAGTGTATGTGCGGGTGCGCGGTGCAATGGACGGTGGCTGCTGCGTATATCTGTTGAGTGGGGAAGTAAGTAAGTCTCTGTGTGGGGGGAAAGTGGTAGTGCAAGTAATACAGACTGACTGAGAGACTGTCAGAAAGACAGGCAAGCCAGCTGAGAGCAAATAGGGCGCTATGTACAGCTAAAGCGAGATAAAAGCCACAGCAAACGTCGGGGTACTTCGGATCAGATCAGTTCAGATCAGCATGCAGACAAATCACCCATGGCATAGTGGTGGCAGTAATAGTAAAACAAACAAATGATCATTCAGCTGCTGCTGCTGCTGCTGCTGCTGGTGCGTATCTAACGTGCAGAGGCGGGCGCTATAGCCTACCAGGTAGGTCTGCCGTCTACATGCGTGGGGAGTGCGGCGCTCGCTGCAGCCTGTAGCTGTATGCTGTGGGGGTACGGTGCTGGTGCCAGTGCTGGAGCCAGTGCCCTGGGCAAGAAGCCGGCCGGCATAGCCTACAATCATAGGCTGCTGGCGGCCTGCTCTCGCGAGTCTGCTTGCCTGGACGGCGTGCGGAGAATTCGCAGCACAGAGCTAGAGAGGGGGAGGCATGTGCGTCTACTACCGCCGCCGGGGCTTGCGGCCTACCCTACCCTACCCTACCCACCTACCCCCCCTCCACGCCCCCCACCCAAACCGCGCATACATTTTGCTGACGAGCTGTGAAGTGATGCCGCTGCGATGGTGGCATGCTAGACACATGCTGCCCTACTTCTTGTTCCTTCTCTTCTCCTTTCCTCTCTGCCGGCGAGCTCGCGAGCCAGCGGGGCGTTCGCCGACGGTAGACTCCCCCGGATACACACCGCGGCACAGACGACTGATACGCGCTGAGAGGCGGCTGTTCGAGCTGGTGGATAGGCCTCCGCCATGGTGTCTTGCTCCCCAGGGCCTGTGCGTGGCGGGCGGAGAGTAGGTAGACCTCGCGTTCGCCGCCTGGCGGGGGCATCGCGGCGGGAAGGGCATGCGGCGAGCCGGCAGCGATGGATGGTTGGCAAAGCGGAGGAGGTAGATGCTACGTCCTGGGAGCCACATCTTACGGATACTCTTGCGCTGTGAGGATCTACCTTCGCCTTTGCTGGCAGAGAAGAGGGGTTGCGCAGGACATCGCGGGGTGGAGCACAGCCTTGACTTACGCTCCTCACCTACCTGAATGCTTACAGCTAATGCCAGAAAGCAGACCGACAAAGCATTCTGCCTCTCTGCGCGCGCGACCCAGCTCGAGCCCTTCCTTCGCCAGTCCGCACTGCGGCGACGAACACGGCAGCATCGCATCCGTAACGAACGAATTGAAACGGGAGAGATTCTGGCGAGCTGTGCCGGCGTCAGCAAACATGAAGGAGACATACAACGGCGGGGCGACAAAGAAGGGGGGGTAGGGGCAAACATCATACAAAGAAAGATACGCTCGCCCTGGCTGAACGACGCATACACTGACCACGCTGCAGAGCAGAACGAGCATGTAACATCACCTTGTACGCCCTCACATTTCGCAAACCGACATCCTCGCCGATGGCAAGAAGCCTGCTGCTCTGGGGAAGAGAATACAAGACGTCTGAACAAGCCTCGGCGGACTAGATGTGGATCGACACGGCAACCCCGGGAGCTTAGCATTAATACTTGACCATTTGAGGCAGGTGGTACCGTCTCTCAGGCTGCTGCTGCAAAGCACACTATGCTATGCAGTGCTGTACAAGGAGATAGCTAGTTCCAGGCGAGTTGCGTCTACATCGGAGAGAACGCTAACAGAGCCACGATGACAGCTTTGTAGTTCGTTATATCCTCTTCTTGGATGACGCGCCCAATCGTCGACAGCTGGCCTTGGAGAATACGCGTGCTGCATCGGCGAACGGGCAAATCGATATACGTTCTAGCAGGCCTGGCCGGCAGTTGTGTGCGATTCTCATGCCTGAGCGAGTATGAATGCTGATACAGGATGGTAGATGCGTTTGGCGAGTCTGGAAGATGGAAAATGGAAGATGGAACGGGGGCTGGTCTGCAAGGGACTAGGAAAAGAAGATATAATTGATGTGTGATTCGGGGACAAGAAGTGGTGACGCCTGATGCGACATGGGAGGGGAGGAAGAGCGTATGTGGAAGTGACGATGAGACGATGGGAAATTTTTGCAAGAGATAGGCAATCGCGATGGAGATATGAGGAAGCAGTAAAGGGTGCAAGTAAAGCGGGAGAAAAGGAAAGTGCTACGGGCATCATAATGAGGAATGACTGGGGGGAAGATACTGAGAAATATGTGGAAGAGACGACTGTGGGGACGAGAAGAGGGATGGGAGTTTTTTGGGAAAAAGATGGAAAAGAAGACTATCAGGAAGATCGATGGGACGATTGGAAAGAAATAAAGCTTGAGAAAAGACTGTTGCAAAGAATGATGAGAAAAAAACGATGGAGTGAATAATGACAAGACAGGAGAAAAGACTCGAGAGAATGACACATGGGACACGCTGACCGGAAACATGCAGTTAAGAACCTCGAGACGGATGCGTCCCCTGAGGACTTTAACGGGACTCGTCAAGACTAAGAGTGAAAATTGATCAAAGAGATAGTGTAAGGGCGTAAGGACAGGTGAGCTGAAAGCGAAAATCAATGCAAGCGGGATTGACAAAGACACGAAACGGTGGTAAAGCAGTCAACGAAGAAAATAAGAGACGGGCAACAAGAACCGAAGTCATACGTGGCACGCGTTCAATGCGTGACCCTGGGATGTATTAACATCTTGACATCCGACTCGTCCAGACCTCGATGCGAACTTGACAATGCCCTCTTCCGCAGGCTAAAGATGACCTGATATGCCGCAGGACGCATGTCAGCCGCCAGGTAGACGCTCAAAGAGCTGACAATAGGTCAACCGGACTCAGCATACGCGTATTCCCATGAATGAGTGTTGTTCTCTGCGCTGTACCGGAACCTGCAGACGACGTATCCGGTATCAATTCAAAGGACGATGTCCTCTCTGGACTTGGCACGGTGTTCATACATCCTCCGGAGTGTGGTTTGTGCTTACCAAAGTCTCGAGACCTGACACGGTGTCCACCCATCCTCCGAGTGTGTTAGTGTCTGGACTTGTCATAGTGTTCGTCCATCCTCTGGAGTGTGTTGTGCTTGGCAAATTTCCGGACCTGACACGTTGTTCATTCATCCTCCGGAGTGTGGTTTGTGCTCACCGAGTTTCTGAACAAAGACGATTTGGAGGAGTCCTTGTCCGACGGTCGGTATTAATCGCCAAAGGTGATTGGTCGGTTCGTCTACAAGCCCACCTCGACCTATGTGGTGCTTCAACATCAACAAGACGCCGGCGAAAGGCGTTCTATCCTGTCCGGTCAGCTGTTCACTTGAGTGGCTGTTCGCGCCAACTCGATACTCAAGAATTGACCAAAGCATCTGCTGGTCAGCGGAGAGAAGTCGGGTTCCTGGCTCTTGATGACGGTCCTCCGCCGCTGGTATCCAGGAGGGGAAGGTCCGCCTCCTTGTTACACCTTCAGTATCGTACTGGCGGATGGCCAATCCTGCCCGGCGAATTCGTCCCGTTGCAAGAGGTGTGTGCTGTGTCGACCAAAGCTAAGTTGTACCTGCAATCTTTTGAAGGCGTATGTCGCCATCGGGCGATGGGTTAACTTAAGAGCTGACTCTACAGGTTTATCAGAGATGTGCAGTAGGATGCCAACTTCCCTAGCCACTTGGCTATTTCCATTGTACGGACCGGAACGTAAACTGCTATCCGGCTCCCGGCGTGTCTCGTTTCGGCCAGCTCGGCATCCAAGGAGCTGAACAAAGTCGTTGTAAGTAAGTATTAGCGCATCTTCATGAGAGGCTAACTATGGAACGCGTAGGTAGGGGGGGTTGTCTATCGTTAGTCGTCGGCTGTGCGTCGTTCGTGTTCCGGTTGTCGCCATGTCGGTCTCCCGCGCCAGCGCCAGCGCCGTCGATGTCGGACTCCTGCATCCGCTACCCATCGATGCAAGCCGGGGATTCTCGTGGATGCTCGACGCCTTTTGCGCCCATGTCGATTGTCGGCGTACTGGTGCCCGGTCGAGGTAGGTGCTGCGGCCTCAGCGATCAGACTCGAGACGCCCTCGAAGGGGCTCGTTGCCGCAGCATCGGATTGCATGGTATGGCTGCCGACGCATGGCTGCAGAGGCCCTCGACCGTGAAGGGATACTTACTTCTCACAGCGTACGCAGGTGGGTGTTGTGGGTGTGGACAGCGGCGTGGTGGGGGCCAAGTATGGGGTGGACTCGGGAGGGGTTGGGCTAAAACGGACGTCGCAAAATCTTGGCCACTGTTCTGTCCTCTTCCAACGCCAGCAATCTATCTACCTACAACCAACAAGCCTCCTCGGCCCGATCACATCTCTTTATTGCGCTGCCTAGTGACATCTCGCGTTGAGCCCTGTGCAGCTTACGTGCATGCCAGCTCCATCTAGCCAAGCGTGATTGGGGTGGTGCAGGGACAGGTTCCCGTTGCCTACTTACTTCACCTTCTATATGACTTTGCCATCCCCCACAGCTTCACAATGCCGCACTCTCATCTCGCCGTCGTCAAACCATGGCCCTCATCTCCTTTGCGACTATCACCATCTCGCTGGCCGCCCTCTTCGTCGCCGGCCGCATCTACTGGGAAACTACGACGGGCGCAAGACGACGCGCCTTGAGGAAGCAGCATGGCTGTCTCCCAGCTAAGAGCCTGTTCTCGAACCCTTTGCTTCTCGGCATCCCGCGCCTCATGAATAACCTCAAGGCCTTCAGGGAACACCGCCTGCTCGCCGACTGGGCCGACAGCCTCACCACCAACAATGTCACCACGGTGCATGACTGGGTCTTCGGCACCACCTGCTTCATCACCAGCGACCCCGAGAACGTCAAGACCATTCTCGCTACTAACTTCGCGTCCTGGAGCATAGGCAAAGGCCGCATCGACGCCATGACCAGCTACCTCGGGAGCGGCGTCTTCACCACCGAAGGCGCCGCCTGGAAGCACTCGCGAGCCATGCTGCGCCCGTGCTTTGAGCGCTCGCAGGTCGCCGACGTGTCTCTCATGGAAAAGCATGTGAGCCGGTTGGTCGACCTGCTTCCCCAGGACGGCACCACGGTCGACCTGCAGCCGCTGTTGCATCAGCTTACCCTGGACATTGCCACCGAGTTCCTGTTTGGCCGCAGCACTAATGCTCTGGATCGCAGCACTGAAGACAAGAAGTGCGCCGAGTTTATCGAAGCTTTCGAGTATTGCCAGAATCCGTTCAGGGAGAACGAGAACACGAGCCGATGGGCGTTGTTGACGCAGTTCTTGCCGGATTTGACGTTTAAGAAGAAGGTCAAGATTATTCAAGGTACGTGTGTGTTTCGAGTTGCTGTGTGGCACCAAGGTCGGGT
This sequence comes from Massariosphaeria phaeospora, assembly GCA_011032825.1. Classification (NCBI taxonomy): domain Eukaryota; kingdom Fungi; phylum Ascomycota; class Dothideomycetes; order Pleosporales; genus Massariosphaeria; species Massariosphaeria phaeospora. Next base: position 128,885 of record JAADJZ010000029.1, on the reverse strand, counting down.
CCTTGCCTCTCTTCTTTCAACTTCTCTGCGTTTTTCTTTGTTCGTCACAGCTGGTTCCTATCTTTTCGCTTTCCAACATTGTGAACTGGCTCTCGGTTGACTTCGCCGTCTTCCTGTCGACCCCTTCAATGTGTTCTGTCTTGTTTTTCATCGCCTGTGACTGGCGCTTCGACACAGCCGTTCTACAGGTATAGTGGCTGAAAGGGTAAAACCATACTCGTGGTTTCAAAGGTCGAGTCTCGTGGAAGTACTCGGGTATTCGCACTGTCAGTGCAGCTATGCGGCCCTTCTACTAACTTGACCGTGCTGTCTGATAGCAGTTCCTTTCTACGCATTCTTAGCCTACATACTTACCAACCCCCAGACTTCGTCGACAACATAATCCAGGACCAAATCGCCGCCTCCGCCTCCACCTCCGGCCCCCTCTCCCCCTCGCCAGACCGCTACGTCCTCCTCGACGAGCTCCTCTCGCAAACCCAAGACCGCACCGTCATCCGCTCCGAACTGCTCAACATCCTGCTCGCGGGCCGCGACACGACCGCCTCCCTGCTCTCAAACCTCTTCTTCGAGCTGCCCCGCCACCCAGCCATACTCGCCCGTCTACGCGACGAGATCGCCGAGCACATTGGCACCGACGCCGCCGCCGTGCCCTCGTACGAGCAGCTCAAGAGCCTGAAGTTCCTCCGCGCCGTCATCAACGAGTCGCAGCGCCTGTACCCCATCGTGCCCTCCAACTCACGCATGGCCCTGCACGACACCATCCTGCCGCGCGGCGGCGGCCCCGACGAATCCGCCCCCGTGCTCGTCCCCAAAGGCGGCCTCGTGGGCTACCACCTCTGGTCTATGCACCGCCGCCCGGACATCTACGGCGCGGACGCAGCGGTTTTCGACCCCTCGCGCTGGCTCGACGACGAGCACGCAGCAGCCCCTTTACGCCCCGGCTGGGCGTATCTGCCGTTCAACGGCGGGCCGCGCGTCTGCATAGGTCAGAATTTCGCGCTCACGGAGACCATGTTCGTGGTTGTGCGGCTGCTGCAGCGGTTCGAGATTGAGAGCCGCGATGATGAGCCCTGGAGGGAGAAGTTGAGCTTGACATGTGTCGGACTAGGCGGATGCAAGATCGCGCTGCGGCCTGTTGCGTAGGTCGATGAGCTGTGTGTAGGGCGGTGTAGCTGTGGAGTGGGAGGTGAGGGCTAACAGTGACTAGGGGTAGGGGGTGAGCTGAGTAGGGGTAGGGGGGCTGGAGCCTGGCTGCTTCACTACTCAGGATGGAGTGGGTCTGGGTGGGTGCTGGGTGTGAAGGGCAGTCGGGGTAGAGGTAAGATGGCTGGACGCTTCTCTACTCACTACGTTGTTGCGGTTACATGGTCCAGTGCAGTGTTCGTCGCTATATACGAACAGCAGTATGGCGCGTACATGGCACAGCGCAGATGTCCGCGATAGCACATTATCACGGTTACATGTGGCAGTACAGCACTCGAAGTTACTACGCAAACCACACCGGTAGCTATCAATCAAGGTTATGGCAAAGACAACTCACGCTTCAGCAGGCACTCTTGGAATCCGGTATCAAAGACAAAGCATCACTTTTCAACTATCTAATCAGGGTACAATATAGGAAGCCATTGGCCTCATAGTCCAGATCAGGACTTGGGCAGAATGCCTGTATATCATCTGGAAACTCCAGCCACATGGCTACATCTGGAGAAAGAGAAGTCCAGGAAAAACATAAGAAAAAAAACATAAGAAAAACTTAAAATACATAGGAGAAAAGTACAAAAGAAAGAAAAAAAGTACAAGAAAAGCAAAAACTTTTAAAAAGAAAAAAGAAAAAAAGAAGAAATCACAATCCCATATTACCCCACTCCTCCACCAGAGACTCCTCCCTCAGCTTGCCCAGCACTCCCTTCTTCTCCTCCACACGGTGCTTGGTGATGCGACCGTTCAGAATCCGATTTTGGCTTGAATTCTTCTTCATCGACCGCTTCCTCACAGTTGGATCCGGCAGCACACCCTTCTCTAGCTCCTGCACAACCGCCCAGTTATCCCCATCTCGCACAACGACCACACAGGCCCAGGGCAGCGCCTCCAAGACAAAGACAGGGAGACTCTCCCTCAATCCCTTTTTCTCACACATCTGGCATGAAAACTCGCCGGATGCAACATCCGGACGAGGGCGCTGGTGAAAGAAGCTCATTTCGTTGAAAGCTTCTCTCAATCCATGAATCCGGTCCATGGCTCCAGCAACATTCCACTTCACCCACGTAGCGACATAGGCCTGAAGGCCAAGCGGGCCGGCGCCATTGACTTTCTTGATGGCAGCCAACATGTCGTCTTGCACCTCGGGTGAACGGGTTTTCAGCACTTCTTCCATTCCGGCACAGTTTGCCGCGCAACGCTCGGCATTGCGCGGCACGGCGACGCGGTGCCCGCAGGCCAGCAGGTGCACGCGCGAGACCGAGCAGTGGCACGCTCGCGTCTCCATGTGTGCATTCTTGAGCAGCGGACTCCAGGCGGCGAAGGGGGCGGGCATCGTCGTGATGCTGAAGTACTGCCTGCTGCGCTTCATGCGCTCGATGTGGGCGTGTAGGTCGGCACGCGAAGGGGCGGCATGCGCGAACCGGAGGGCAGGCGGCAGGCTGGGGAGGCGGGAGGCCGGGGAAGACATGCTTCAAGTGGTAGAAGAGGGGTGGATGTTGGATGGATAGAAGATGGAGATGGGGGGAGGCTTTAAGGGTGGTGGGCGTGGTGAGGAGAGGGAAGAAGCAGAGTCTGCGGGCGCTGGACGAGCTTTTAAAGAGGGGGGTTCCGCCGATTACGGCAGTCACGTTTTCTTATCGCCCGTTTGCACGCCCTCGAGTAGCCGACGACGGGTTGGGGCGGCGCGCCCGTTTGCTTGCCCCCTCCCCCTCCCCGCGGACAGCTTACGGCCGGTATGGGCAAGGGGCGCTGGGCTCTACGAGACGGCACTGCAGTTTATAGACGGGGATCTGGACTACGATAGGGGGAGCTTAAGACACCAGAGACGGGGCAAGCTACAGGAGGCAAGACGTGGGGAAACGGGCAAGCTACACCATGGGCAGGCAGGACACGAGAGACAGGCCAAGTTACAGCAGGCAAGAGCTCCGATTCCGCAGTGCTATCAAAGGCTATCTATCCCCCAGGTAAAGCTCCAGGCTACGCAGCCAGCGACCCCCTCCCCCCTTGGCCTTGCTCTCACCTCGCAGCTTCACCCGCCGCTCGCTCAATCCGCCCTCGCCAACCTGCCCGCAGCACGTAGCCCCGTCCCCGGCTTCACCCCCCAATCGATACCCTCCCTCGCCTTCCCAAACGCCATCTCCGCCGCGCTCTTCATCGCGCCCTCACTCTCACCTAGCCCGCCCACCGCTCTCTCTAGATCTCCCGCCGCAAACAGATACTCGCCCAGCGCCATGTGCACCAGCCCCGCCGTATACCAACTTTCCGCGCGCTCGGCGTCAGTGAACCAGCTGCCCATATTCGGCGGAATCAGCTCAGCCGGCAGTGTCTGGAACCACGGGTTCGCGGCGGGATTGGGCGAGTCGGTCGCGAGCGACAGAGCCTGCGACGTAGCCGTCTCAGCGAGCAGCAGATCTCTTGCCATGCTCTGCTTTGCGGCCGCAGACACACCGTCGTCGATGAGCCAGCGGCCAGTTGCCCCCGTGGCAGCAGCATGCAGCCCCAGCAGCGCGTTCCCGATACCCAGCTCGCAGCGCCAGCGCACGCGCTGCACCGCCGTGTGGAACCCATCCTTCTGCATGTGCAGCTGCTCCGGGTGCGTCAGGTAGCCGTAAGTCATAGCCACGACGGCAGCCTGGCCGTGCTGGGCGGCGGCCGCGAAGTCGAGCGCTGCGTGCGCGGCGCCCATGCGCGCGGCCATGTCCTCGACGGTGCTCAACCACCGCGCTGCCTCGAACGCGGGCGCTGTCATGTGCTTTTCTAGCCCGGCTGCGTACCCGTCTAGCAAGTCGGCGCCGGAGATCTTCACTGCGCTGAAGCCGCACAGCCCGCGCCACAGCTCCAGCACGTCGCCCTGCACGCGCGCAACACCGCTGCCATACACGTCCCGCACCCGTATCTCGACGCTATGCCGACCCGCCCAGCCCTCGCTCTCCTCCTTCGCCTTCGCAGCGCGGTCCAAGAAGCTCACCAGCCGCGGCAGATACTGCGCCGGGAACATGACGACCGCGCGCCGCGCAGCACTCCCATCTTCCACGAGCTTCACGTCGACGGCGTGCCGCGTGCTGCGGTCGACGGCGTCGGGGCCCGCCGTGCTGAACAGCAGGCCTGAGTCCAGCAGCAGGGCGCGCGCGTGCGAAGCGGAGTGCGTGTATAGCGCGAGTCGGATCCACAGCCCGCGCGCGTAGAAGAAGTGCAGGGATTCGGCGGAGAGGAGTTTGTTGGTGAGGAACAGGGCGGGGGATGTGGGGAAGGGGGCGCGCGAGGCGGTGAAGTGTAGGGTGGTGGTATCAGTTGCGCTGGTATAACTCGTGGTATCGCGAGTCGTGGTGGTAGTAGTATCAGGGGCCAGCGACTCCGCCTCCGCATACGACACAGCCGCCAGCCCCACGTTCACCGTCTCCGTGTCGAGCACGTACGTGTAGATCTTGTTGCGGAGGGCGGGCGGCAGCGTTGGTAGCGTGAGGCCGGTGTGCGTCGTGGTCGTGGAGGTTAGGTGCGTGGTGGCGAGTTTGGCGGCGAGGGGGAGGGAGGCGGTGGCGGCGCCCATGGAGTCGCGCTTTGGGGTGGGGGTGGTGGTGGTGGTGGTGGCCATTGTTGGGGATGGATGGTGGATGGATGGGACTGGTGGTCGGGTCTGGTCAGCTTGTTTACGTTCAGTTCAAATCTTCAGGGGTATCTCAGTCGTCGAGCCCGAGGAACAAACAAAAACATTAACCAAGTCGAGTTGAGTTGCGTCGAGGCGTTAGAACAAAGATAGACTCGAAACGTACGCATAGATCCGTGGACTTGGTTAGTTGTGGACTTACATTCTGCAAAGCACACCCGCAGTTGCTTTCCTTCCCAGTTCAGGCCAAAGATCGTGACACTGTACGCAGTTCAGTTCAGTTCAGTTCGCGGTCGCGCTCGAGGCCGAGGTTGAGAGAGAGTTTTAGTTCGGTAAAAGGAAGCAAGCGATCGGACAATCGCATCCATCTATCGACTCTGAAGAATCAATCCACAAGACAAAACAAAACAAAAACTCACACACACAGCCGAAGTACCCAGCGGTGCTGCGCGAGCGGGGTTATATACATACACACCCAGCCACACCCCCTCCCCCCCTACGTCGTTCGTCCACTCTGCCGTCCCAAGTGCGGGGGAAGGGGGCGAGTGTGGGGAAAGCGGATCCGACGCGATGCGGAAACGACCCTAGATATATCGAGATAGATCAGCAACCCCGCATATCTACAACACTTGTTCTAACGTTTGACTTGCTAGGCCTCTGTTGATTTCTCTGCTTTAAGAACAAGCAAGCAAGCAAGCAAGTAAGCAAAAAAGAATCAACTATATTTGGATAGAAAGATCATCGTATCAACCAGCCCCTAAGAGTAATCTTAATAGAGAAGAGAAAAAAGCGCCTAAGTGCAAACTACGATACCTTCCTTCTTCTGCAAACTCTCTCCTCTGTCACTTTCCATTTCATTTCATCTCATTCCATATCTTATCAGATGCAGTATAACATCTACTACACTATCTATGTAACACCTTTCTTCCTCAAAGAACAAAAAAGAAACCCGCTAATACAGCATATGGTGTCCCTGCCTACCCTACCCACCTGTACAAGAGAGAAAGCCCAACAGCTTACAGCTAGAAGCAGACAGACAGACTTTTGCAGCTAAAAAAAAGATTGTAGACTCCTTCCTGATGCAAGTCCTTAGAAAGTACAAGCATTTCGGTACCTATATATACATATTTCCGCGTTATCAATGCTGTAGGTTTCCGCATACATATCTACACTACACCACAACACAATAAGATATAACGCGACACCCCACCTTAACTAAACCCCGCCATCTACATACGCTTTACTTTACTTTTTCCTATCTATTGTACCTTCGTCACTACACGCCCCTCCTATCGCATCCTAGTCTACAGACGTCTACTCTACAGACGTCTACTCTACACACGTATACTCTACACACGTCTCCTCTATCTACCTACATTAGCCATCAAATTAACTTAACCTAACTTAGATCAACTCAACTCAACTCCACTCCACTCCACTCAACTTATCACCCGACACCAACGAACCCATCGCTCTCAGAACGCGCAGAAAGCAAGACATGCGTATTCCTGCCTGCTTACCCGCCTGCCGCTTTATGTAGAGCATAGGATAGACAGCTAGTACAACAGGCTCATGCTTTGATGTTAGAATGATTCACTTCTTCCAGACATAACACGTCGAACCTGCACAGTCAACAAACATCACATCACTCATCCCCGCAGTACATTACCCACACATAAACAATCACACATGCACGCACGCAAAGTCAAGACCCCACAGTACCAAAGACAAACAAGTACATAGATAGCACTGTCGTATCTAAGGATTCTTTCCATCAAACCATTTCCGGGGCCCCTCCCCCCATCTCCGCACCCGCGTCGACACCACAGCATCCGCACGCCTCGAAAACCGTGCAAAACAATACCGAAAAAACCACTGAAATAGAGCATCATCATGACCAGCGTCGCCCACAAAGGGGACGCGAGCCATTGGTTTAGGAGCTGGTAAGAAGAGGCCGGGAGAACGGGGGTATACTACGGAATAAGATGCGCCGCCCCACCTTCAGCCTTGCCACGTTGCCCACGTCAGACGGTCGCGGGCCGGAACGGTGCTAGGTATCGAGCGCCGGAGAGAGAGATTTGCAGAGAGCATTTCCGGCCCGACAGGAGGGGCGTGGAGCGGCGGCGGCGCAACGTAGACGGCTTAGAAACCGTGGACCTGGGTGGGTTGTCAGCCTCGTGCTTTTCGAAAAAGTACTCAAGATAGTGGTATGTCGACTCACCTTGATGGTCTTCTGATCGAGACCCAGACCTTCCTTCTTATCGGTGAGGAAATCCTGCACGTCCTTGCGCTGGTCGCCCTGGAGCTGGATCACCTCGCCCATCTCGCTGTCCGCGACGACGGTGCCATTGCAGGCGAACTTCTTCTTGATCACCTTGAGGATCTTCTTCTGGTCGAACTGCGGCCGTCAGTGTCACGTCAGGGCGAGTCCGGAGTGCAGCGTACCTTCTTCGGCAAGCCCTGGACCGTGGTCAACGTCTTACGCCCATTACGCTCTGCAGACACGTTAGCAGGCCAGTCTCACTCGAGGGGCTGTCCGTGGGCGCAGCGGCGACGCGATAAGAGAGCGCGCGCCGCAGCCACACGCCCGCGGGCTACACGTACGTTGGATGCGGATGTGGATGTAGTTCTGACTCTGCGCCTTAGCCGAATCCCCAGTGGCGTCATCTGCCTCCGCGAACGGATCAAATGTCTTAAGGTTCTGGATGTCTTGTGTGCTCATGAATCTGGTTGGGGCCTCTCGTGCGACGGTACGGGGTATGGATGTGGAGTGGGAGCTGCGGTGGGTGTGAGTAGAGGGCGTTGGAGCTGTTCGGTGTGGGGTGAAGTGCGGCGTTTAGGTCGAGGAGAGAAAGCGCGGCGAGCGGGCAGCAAGTGTGCCGCCCGTAGCGGGGCTGAGTTCCTTGGCGCCGCGCAGGGGTGCAGGCACGTGAGTGCGCCTTCACCATCCACGCATCGCCGCCGCCGCATGCGTGCTCGCTGCAGGAAAGCGCTAGTTGCACCCATGGTCTGCAGCAGCGACGAGAAGCAGTTCCGTTCACTGCGTCGGTTGCGGGGTCCTCGCAGCTGCGCAAGAGGCAGCAAACACAGCTGTCAGTCAACTGTCAGCCCCCAACCTCCTCGGGCCATGTCAGCTGCAGCACAATTCCGCACGTTACACGAGCAAGTGGAATCCTTTCCGTATCTCAACTGTTTGCCAACAACCCTCGCGCGGTACGAGAACAAACCCAGAACACCATGCCGGCCGGGGAATACCAAACACACACAACCATCCACAGACCGCCGGCCTACCTAGGCCAAACACCGTAGCGTACCGTACAAAGTAGATCATTTCCGAAACAAAAGCCGCAACCCACGTTGCGTAGACCCAGTTCGCGCATACATTTCCCCGCCCTCACACCGTGATACCAGGCACACTGACCCCTCCAGCTGCAAGGTTAAGCCCCCCGCCGCGTCGCGGGCCCACAAAGCCCTGTCTCTGCCTGCCCGTCCTGCCGCGACCAAGCCAGTTGTACTTCAACTCCTTGTTCAGCCTGCCCATCTTCTCCTGCGAGTCGTCTCCGCTCTGCAGCGACACCAGCACGCTCACGCACTGCAGCATCCGCCCGACCGTCTCCGTCACCTTGGCCGAGTCCATCGGCTGCGACCGCAGCGAAGGTGGTACGGCCACATTCGGCTGCAGCAAAGTCGACGGGTTGGAGTGCACGCTGTGCGCGGAGAAGGAGCCGGCCGATGTGTTGCTTGTGGCGCGCGATCGCGACGACGTGGCAAAGGTGCTCGATGTCATACTCGTTGCGTTCTCAAGAAACCCTCCGGAACTACCCTGACTGGTCGAGTGTAAGGTCCCCAGGACATCGGTAGTGCTACCAGCTGTGCCAGGTCGCGCAGGATCCAGCGGTATCGGCGAGGGCGACTCCAGGCCTGCATTGAGATTCTCGAGAGATAGCCGAGAGAATATGGTCATTAGTGTATCATATCGGGGGAGTATGACGATGTCGCGGAACACGAGGAGCGTGATACGTCGCACATCGAGTTCGCCTAAGATAGGGATGTTCTTGTTCTCAGGTGACTTGGTATTCATTTCGTCCGGAAGAAGCACTCCCCAGAAGTCGGCAGCCGCGCTCGACGTCATGATACCCGCTCCCCTGAACTCAAGATCTAAGGGTAGAAATACCGCCTGGACGAAGGGCAGGATCGTAGTGAAAACGACAAGCCACATCTCAACCAAATGCGGGATGAGACGTTCGTCTGGGACGTGTCTGAGCGTTTGGTCGAGAGAACCAAAGCCCGTCATGAGTAGCTCGTTCAAATCATCGATGAGAATGATGGGAGACCGTTTGTTTATACACCGTCTGATGTGCACCGTGACTAGCGCATTGAAATCCTCGACAGGTGGTCGTGGGTCCTCTCCTTCGAAGATGAGCAATACTCGTGCCTTGAGCAGCGGCCAAGCGTCGTCGGGTGTCATCCCAGTAATGCCGAAGGAGCTCCCTAGATTCATCATCGCGTCACTAGTGTGGGTGAGCGCTGTGCCCGGAGACTGTCCGATTGTTGACAGCGGAGTCGCGCCGACACCGCCAACCATCGAAGGCCATTCGTTGCGCTCTATACTGAAGGACTGGTTACGCTCCCGGAAAGGCGGGTCGAGACCCGCATCAAGATATGCCGCGGCCTTTTCCTCTTTCTTCTGACGCCTCAGATTGCGACCACCATGTCTAAGGTCGAGCCCGGTCATCGAGTTCGCAAACGAGCTTGCAGGTCCTGGAGACGCAGGTGCTGCGAACGAGTACAGTGGCTGCGGCGCACTTGGGTCGACTGGTCTAGACGTACTGTTCACAGAGGAAAGCGGGAGGCTGTGGTCGTCCTTGTCCTTCAGCTTGTGTTTCTGGCGAGAGAGGAAATGGTGCTTATGCCTCTCCTTCTCTTTCTCAGGTGGTAGATAGCCATCATTCCGTGGAACCAATGTCGAAGTTGACCCATTCGCTGCAGAATAAAGAGACGTATTGCTACTGATCGCCGACTCTGCCAGACTGGTCGTAGACTGGGCCATCATCATCCGGTTCAGAGCTTGCGAGCTGTGTATGCCAATCCCAATCTTGCCTGGCGATGGGAGCGGTTGATTCTTCCTATCAAACTCCCTCTCCCTGTCGATCCTGATGTTCTTCGGCTTGGAGAATAGCTTCATCTTACTCTTCTCCTTTATAGGCTTGAGCGACGGCGGTTCCATGGTGCCCGCTGGCTTTGGGGATCCATAGTCCTGCGGTGGTTGCGGTTGCAGACCTGGCGAGTGCAATGGGCTCCGTGGGAACGCCGCGTTGGCAGCGCTCGTCGCCGCCATCCTGCCACTACTGGCGAGGCTGTTCTGATACGTCATGCCGTTGGTCCGGAAGGTCACCGCGTGTGCGCCAGGCATGGGTGGCGGACTCGACGGCTGCCGCTGGCCTCCCGGGCCCGCCGTGCCCGGCTCGGGTATCGTCGTCGAGCGCTTCCTCATGTGCTGCGAGTTCTGCGGGTGCATGGCGGCCTGGGCGGCGATCTGCGAGGCATTGAGGTGGCTTGTGTTTGCCATGCTGGCCTGGTTCGAGGGCAGGCTCGGCTCGAAGTAGCCCTGCGAGCGCTGTCGTGGGCGGTGGCCTAGCTGTGCGCCCGTGTGACTCTGGCTATTCTGGGTAACATGTTCGTCGCTGCGGAACGGCAGGTCGGTGCGCGAGGGTGCTGGGCGCGAGTAGTTTTGGGGAGTCTCGTTGGTCGCGGGCGACTTTGCGGGGCGTGGAGGCAAGGGAGATCGCCGCTGCAACGTCACCTGCGAGGCGTCCGAGTCGGAATCATCGTCCAGCGGATTCGACCGCTGGGCCGTGGGTGTCTGCGGCGGGGGGGACGATGATGATTGCATCGTGCGCCGTTGGTGCTACTCGAGCCACCGCGGTATGGGCGTGCTATGGTACAAAGGCGCGCGCGTAGGGGGTAAGCAAAACGGGGGAAGAAAGGAAGCGGCTATAAAGATGCAGTCATGGCCAGCATGAAGCTCATGGTGAATATACAGGGCCTGAAAACATGATCGAGGTGTCGAGGTGTCGTGTGGAGGATCAGGGCCACATTTGAGACGATCAATGCCAGGGATCGACAGCGCGAGGCCTGCACGGAAGCAGCCGAGCCATCTTCACCCCCACCCCCCGCCAATTGCACGACTCTCTGCCGTCACCAATCTGAATCTCTACTTCTGTGTGTCCTCTTGCGTGCTCGAGCACCTCAAAACCACATTCCCGAAACGCCCACACAATCGTCATTCGAAACGCACAGTCAGCCGCCCGCCATGCCCTTCCTGACCCTGACCTACACCTCGCCAACCACCCCACCCTACACCCACACGACGCCGCTCCCCCCTCCAACCACGACCACCACGACCGCCTCCCTCGCCGCTCTGCACTCCTCTACCAGGACCCTCCAAGCCGCCGTCAACGCCCTTCTAACAGCGAAGATCGCTGAGGACAGCCGCGCAGCCGAGAAAGAGGGCGGAGCAGTCAATCTGCAGGACGAGGAAGAATACGGAGAAGAGGATGGCGGAGAGGGCGAGGGGCCTTGAGGGGAGATTGGGGGCTTGAAAAAACTGGATATTAGGAGCTGAGATGCCAGATGCGTCTCTCGGGATAATCTCAGGCTGTGGCAGGCAAGAGCCTCTATACCCACTGCCAAACCCCCTCCCCGCGCAGCGAAACAATCACACCAGAAAATGAAGAGCCAGGAGAACGCGCGGAAGACGGTCAGAGGCAAAAAGGGGGTCCGCCGACTGCGGGTTCGAGAACAACAAACGAGACCCCATCTCAGCTCGGGGCAGACCGGCTGAAGCTAAGCTCTATTACGATACCGCAACGACGCAAGACAAAACAACGCTCCACGAGGGCGTATCGCGCGACGCAAGGCGCTTGGGTGCAAGCGCGGAGAAAGGACCTGATGCCGTCCTGAAAACGGGGATAGGCACGGCTGGGGTTGGATGAATGGATGGAGGGATGGATTGATAGAATAGAGTATATCATCTACAACACCGTACAACACACGTAGAGGATAAACCCACCTTGATGCGACGTTATGCCATGCAATGTGCCACCACTCTGATGCAACTATTATACAGTATATTTACATCCACAAGCTTACTCAACACAACACACCTATTCCACTACCCCCTCTCCTTCGGCTTCCTCTGCCTCTTCACACTCACCATACTCCTCCGCGGCCGCGCCGCCCTCTCCCGACTCGACACCACCCGCGGCCCGCTCACCACACTCGCACACATGGGCCTCCGCACGCCCACGAACTTGCCCAGCGGACTGAACACCTCGATCTCCGGGAACTCGCCCCAGGCCGCGCCATCCTCTGCATTGCGCCGTCCAGCCACCTCGCGGTCAAACGCGTCCTGCTCCCCGCTCCCCGCATCGCCCAACGCATCGAATTTGCGCGCGCGCGCCAAGTCTTCACGCGCGCGCACCTCGCGCTTCGCGTGCCGCGCATGGTTCGGGTCCTTTTTGACCATGCCGGGAGCGCGCCAGCCCTGCGGGCGGCGCACCTGCGCGCTGACTTCGAGCCAGCCGACGCCCTCGACCAGGATGTCGGCGCTCCAGATCTGGAAGGGCAGGTTCTCGGGCTTCATTTTGCCGGCGGTGGGGTCGGTGAGCGGGCCCGCGAGCTTCTTGGTCGCGTCCCACTGCAGTTGGAAGCGGCCGGCGGATTTCATGGCGGCGCCGGCGTGGGGCGCGAGGATCGAGGGGACGTGGCGGTCGGAGGTTTGCGTTTGCAGGGCGGTGGCTTTGTCGGTGGCGGTGGTGTGCGGGGGGAGGGGCACGAAAGGGTGCACGAGGAAGACGAGGTCTGGGGTGACGGGGGTGAGTCGGATGAGGCCGCCGCCGAGGAGGAGCGATTGCCCCGGTTTGAGAATGTGTCGCTCAGCGGTGATGCGGTGCTCCATGACGAGGTCGTCGTGGTGCGCGGGCTCGACGAAGGTTTCGAGGCCGGGGGAGGTGCGGGCGAGGCCTGGGAGGTCGACGAGTTCGCCGCGGTTGCGGCCGAAGGGGATGCGGATAGGGGAAGCGGTGGTTCCGGGAAGGGAGGAGGCGATGGGGAAGACAGGGTAGGGCGTGTAAACTTGGACTGGTGGGAGTAGAGAGTCTGGGTCGAAGTCTTCCTCTTCAGGTTCCTCCGGTGGGGGTTCGTGGATGTGAGATCGGGGTCTACTATTTTGTCGCTCCGCCTCGACGTCTTCTTCAGCAAGCTGCTTCTGTACTTGGACAAGTTCAGCCACAGATTTGGTGTTCTCCAGCATTGCTTCTCGTTCTGCTGCGCTTCTGATCTGGCGGATGTTCTCGAAGTCGGCGCCCCGACCCTTGGGAAACACCATTTCGAAAAGATTGGACTTTCCGACATTGACCTTGCCCACCATCCACCCTGCGCCTCCACGATCCCATATTTCGTCTTTCACTTGCTTAGTCCACCAGCCCCTTTTTGCGCTTACAAGCCTGATGTTGCCCAACCGCGCGTTCTGATTTGTCCTTCCCAGGGCATCTCTTAACACGTTCTGGAAATAGGGCATCAGCCGGTCTACCTGCTCCTTCTCGGGCGCAAGGAGATCCGACCGTGTGACGATGAAACTGACTTCCGCGATTCGATCGTTTGCCACCCACCCCTTGTGCTTCGCTCTCCGGTTCTGTGTCCGCAATTTGGGTATACGCAACGACGACTGGAGGTACGGTACGAGGGAGAGCGGGAAGTCGGCCGCATCGACAACGTGGTAGATGTGGTTTCGTCTGTGGGGAGATTCGGCGATAGTTTCCTGGATCGCGGCGATGGTCGGATGCGAGATCGGGGTAGCTATGTTGTGATTCACTAGGTTATGACAGCGGTCACATGTAGGAATTTGAGGCGCGGCCTTCGTCGGGTGCTGCGGTGCGTCCAAAACATCGCGATCCAACCCAAGCGCTTCAAGAAGTTTCGGATCCGCCTGCTTCAGAGCTCTGGTGTACACATCGCTTTCGACCGTCACATCCCCGCCCTTTGCCGGATCAAACTCAAGGTACCCCTTCACGCCTCTTCTGTCGATATTGTAATACCCGGCTTCTTTCTTGTCAAACACCTGTGTCGGTGCACCGCATCCAGGACAGGATCGAGGCAGTGCCTGATTCGGCGTTGTATCGGCCAGAAGCAGCGCAGCTTGGCTGTCGTTTCGATGTTGATCGGTAGTGGTGGCTTGTTGCCTCGCGTGGCTAGAGATGGAAATGGGTCTCGAAGATCGAGTCGTTCTCGCTGGAGAGATGGTGGGGCGGACGGGAGCCTTGAGAAGCACCGGACATAGGAAGATGGGTATAGAAGCTTGAGCAACAGGAGAATCGTGATACGTAAGCTTGCCGGCTTGGGCAAGGGCACGCCGCATGTTGCAGTCGTTTTATGCCCTGGTTTACTAGGACAGAAGGTCTACTCAGACTCAGGATGTGATCGTGTCCATGATGTGTCTTGTGTAGTTGAATATCAGGACTCGTTCACATAAACCCAGGACGGGACGACGCGATGGTACCGAATTTTGTGATGCGCTAGTCTTGGAACAGCCTAGCGTGGTAGACCGGCATCGGAGACGTCTTGGCATCTAAGCTCCAAAAAACGATGGAGGCCCACGGCACGGCGCGATTTCTGGGGTAATCGGATAATTCTCCAGGCCACCCACTCTCCCCGACCTGTTACTCACTCACATACATTTTCTCATCCCTATCACCACCCTCACATACAGCAAGTATGATCGCCTCATCTAGGACCGCGTTGCGGCAAGCAGCCTCCAAGCAGTTCACCGTTAAGACGGGAGCGAGAGCTGCTTCGGCCTGGGCTAACCTGCCCCAAGGACCTCCCGTAAGTGCACGAAGCTCTAGAACACTATCAATTGAGGGTCATATAAGCTAATTATACCCAGGATGTAAGCCTCCATGTTATACGACGTCATTAACTCTTGCTCACCACCTTTTGCGCTACAGGCCATTCTCGGTGAGTTTGTATGATGGCTGTACCTTTCGCATTTCTAACATCCCGTAGGAATCACTGAAGCGTACAAAGCCGACTCGAACTCGGAGAAGATCAACCTGGGTTTGTCCTCAACAGACGTAATCAAAGGGATGATGGGAGCTTATACACTGCAGGTGTTGGCGCATACCGGGACGACAAGGGCAAGCCGTTCGTCCTTCCCTCTGTCAAGCAAGCAGAGAAAAAAGTCGTAGAGTCCTCGCTGGACAAGGAGTACGCCGGCATCACGGGTGTTCCCGGCTTCACCAAGGCTGCCCTCCAGCTCGCATATGGCCCAGACTCCACGCCGCTCAAGGAAGGCCGCATCGTGATTACACAGTCCATCTCAGGAACCGGTGCCCTACGAATCGGCGGTGCTTTCCTCGAACGTTTCTACCCCGGCGCAAAGACCATCTACATTCCCAACCCATCATGGGCCAATCACAACGCCGTCTTCAAGGACTCCGGATTGAAGGTCGAGAAGTACCGCTACTACAACAAGGACACCATTGGCCTCGACTTTGATGGCATGGTCGCCGACATCAAGGGCATGCCGAAGGGCAGCATTGTTCTTCTCCACGCTTGCGCCCACAATCCCACCGGTGTCGACCCCACCGAAGAGCAATGGGTGAAAATTGCTGAAGCTGTCAAGGAGGGCGAGCACTTCCCCTTCTTCGACATGGCTTACCAGGGCTTCGCCAGCGGGGACACCAACAAGGACGCCTTCGCCCTTCGGCACTTCATCAAAGAGGGTCTCCGCCCCGTCCTCGCCCAGAGCTTCGCAAAGAACATGGTACAGTCTAGTCCACCTTAAGCCGTGTTCGTTGGCTAACAAACCATGTAGGGTCTCTATGGCGAGCGCGTCGGTGCATTCTCCGTCGTCTGCGAATCCACTGAGGAGAAGAAGCGGGTTGACTCACAGATCAAGATTCTTGTACGGCCGCTGTACTCCAATCCTCCTATCCACGGCGCCCGTATCGCTTCCGAGATCTTGAACGATCCTGCTCTCAACAAGCAATGGCTTGGCGAGGTCAAGAACATGGCTGATCGTATCATCACCATGCGAGCCCTCCTCAAGGAGAACCTCGAGAAGCTTGGAAGTAAGCACGACTGGAGCCACATCACCTCTCAAATCGGCATGTTCGCATACACAGGCTTGAAACCGGAGCAGATGGATGTCTTGGCCAAGGAGGTGAGTTGCGATATCCCCTTCCGTATCTGCCCACGCGAGTGCACGACGTACAAAGACATTGGCACGCAAAACGAAGTCTCTCGGTAGTGCACGGCTAACCGCTACTATAGCACTCGGTATACGCGACCAAGGACGGCAGAATCTCAGTCGCCGGTATCACTAGCGGCAACGTCAAGCGTCTTGCCGAGGCCATCTACAAAGTTACCGGTTAGATCCCCACTCCGGCCCTCTGGCTGCGTAGAAGATTCGGATAGAAGGTTCCGTGCTACAGCACTATCTCTCATACATCTTTCTGGCAATGCCATAGATTGCACTGTACTGTATTGTGTTTGAGGTACAAGGCGACTACAACTAGACAATCAAGATTTCTTCACTCAATTCTACATCATGTCGTACGCCTTCGTTTTCAAAAGACCCATGCTTCAAAGTCCCGACTTCACTTCACTTCGTAATTCTATCGGTAGGGGTAGTACAAAGGTAACCCCCTCCTCTCACCGTTGCGATCCGAACCCATTCCCGCTTTTGAGTGCATCACCCCACACTGTTAGTCACGTATTCTTCCACTAGGCCGAGGGGATCATTGCTGTTCGGGGCATAGTTTGCCCTTAAACGGGCGCTCAGGGTCCTCGCCCCGCGTTCCGCTGCCGATCGCGTGCGCAAAAGCGAAGCCTGAGAGACGACCTTTCAAATTCAATAACTAATACATGAGGAAAGGCTTGGAACATATCTAGCCCTGTATCAAAGGCGCCGAAGTGTTCAAGCTTGAAAAATATTAACTAAACACTTGTGATATAGGCAACTTGCGCTGGCATCAAAGATAGCACTGCGCTGGGACCAGCGTCGAATTCATTCCGAAGTTCTAGCTGGAGGGGAAACGCACATCTTCCTTCGACTGACCAAGAGCTCAAGTCTTCGATCCGCAGAGGGATTTTCGATCTATGGTCTACCTAGCAAACAGGCATGGTGCATCACGGTGTTATGGCAGAGTTGACCGCGCAGCAAAGCTCCCGATCCTTGCAAACAAAGATGTGATCTGTTTCAGGAAGCTCGTTTCCCAGTCCTACATTTCTGGCTCGGAGGCGGCCGGATGATTAGTTTGAGCTGCTTTGAGCTGCAGGCGAGTTGGTGTGCAGGGCAGCACAGGATGATCGGCGGTGACGACACAAGCGTTTATCGGTATTCGAACCGCCCTCTGTCTTCTACCTTGATCGACGCCAGCATAGATGAAAATCATAGTCGGTGCCCAAAATGTAGTTCAGTTAGCCAGAGAATCCGAACAGTCAGGGTCCCTTCAGCCCCCATTTTCATGGCGGTGAGCTGCCAACCTTTGGGAAACGCAGGGCTTCCGTCAGCGCCCGCGGTCCCGGAAATGGCAGAGCACATACGCCATATGCACAGTGACGAAAGGCGCCGTTGACGTAGTGTGCCAGACCCTACAGCTGCCCGCCATTCAAAAGCGAAGCCGCATCCTAAAGAGGTACGATTATGCTGTCTTACCTCTCTTCATCTCTAACAAGCGGGAAGCAGCATTTCAGACGCTTCCAGACCGCTTGGCGTGTGCTCTTTTTACTCCAACACGCTCAGCTGTCGAATGTCCACCACGTTTTCTACCGGCGGGCACAAAGAGTAGCCTGGGACTATCGGCGCGGAGGAACCATGGGCAGCCCAACTTGCTATGCCAGTAGCGGGACAAGCCGCCTGTAGCAATCCGGCATTTGACTTTGGTCTGGCATGCAATGGGGCCTCCGAGCCTCGTGGTACCTCGCGGTCTCCGGCGCTGTCCTCGTTGACAGCTCCATTTGGTGCAGGGTCGATCGGAGCCATGGGGAGGAGTGTTGAGGCCGGCGATGCACGTGGAGCTCCACCCCACCCGTACTCTAGTAGAGCATGATGGCATGTCCGTCACTTGCCCCTCACCGGTGGTGATGCGGATTTAGCACCCAATTCCTCAGGTGCGGCGCCGCTATATGAAGCGAGCGGTCTGGCCGTGACTATCACTTCCAGCATCTTCTTCCTCTTATCTCACCGACAGCAGCCCCCGGCATCCACGCTGCCCGCCGGACACGCTTTGGATCCACTCTCCACACCTTCTCGGCATCTAGCTCCGGCCCAGGTGCGGGCGGTCGACCAACCGGCGGAGGTTAAGTGTTGCATTGTGGAGGACAGCCGAGAAGAAATACGCTGGGCTCCCCTCCAAGGAGGAACACACTTCCTGGTCACCTCTTTGAGTTTTCGAGTACATATAACGTCCTGCCACCAAAGTACCTCTTTAAGACTACAGTAGCCGCGCTTCATAGCATCTGATCGGCGTGCAGAGCAGTGTCAGTGACATCAGTCCGGGCCGACCCTGCTTTCGTCAGCCGACCAATCCCATCGAGCCCCTCCGTAGCGAAGCTTGGCAGCCGCCGGCCCACCCCCGGACCTCCGACTCAAGCGCGAGGAACTCTGTGTCCAGCGCGGCTCTCTCCCTGCTTTTCCCACGAGCATCTCACGCGAGCACCCACCGACACGTTGCTCCGCGCTGCCCGACAAAGTGCGTGGTGCGCAGTACAAGTGAGAAGCGTGGCTCGGAACAAAAATGGCCAGACCGCACCTGCAAGAAGACGACAGGGTTCGTAGACTGCCCCTCCATCACGTTCTTTCTGCCTGCTGCATCAGCCCCGCATACCCTGCCACCTCACCTATCTACGCATTCCTCCCCTAGCTGCCCTAATTATCGGCGCGCCCCGACTGCATTCTAGAGCACATTCTAATCTGCGACACACCAGGCCGGCGACGACATCATGGCGATCCCCGGCGCAAGCGACAAGCTCGATGCCGCCACCTTCGAACAGATCCTCGAGATGGACGAGGACGAGGAAGAGCGGGAATTCAGCAAGAGCATAGTGTACGACTTCTTCGGCCAGGCCGAGAGCACATTCGACAAGATGGACTCGAGCGTGTGAGTGCCCTCCATGCGCGTTGTACACGCTCCTTCCGCGTGCTACACTGCATGCCCCTCTCAGCCTGCCCGAGTTTCCTCCAACTGACACGGTGCGTAGCGAAAGCAAAGACCTCAAAACGCTCTCGGAGCTTGGCCACTTCCTCAAGGGCTCGTCCGCCACCCTCGGCCTCACCAAAGTCAAAGACTCGTGTGAGAAGATCCAGCACTACGGCCAGAAGAAAGACGAGACGGGCACAAAGGACATCACAGAGGAGGAGGGTCTCGAGAAGCTGAAGACTACTATCGAGCAGGCCAAGACCGAGTTCCACGACGTCGAGAAGGTGCTCAAGAAGTTCTACAATGACGAGGCATGAGACGGGGCAAGACCTCTCTGACGTCCGATCTCGCACCATGATTACAGCGCCACATGTGTTTCTCCGATCTCATGGGTTGCTGCAAGCCATGGGCGCGCGTGTGAGAGCGACGACTGTCTGTCACGACACAAGACGCAGCGAGCGCGACAGCCACCTCGTCACTCTCCCGCGCCCCGCCATGCAAAAGCATTTTCACCGTCTCCCCACGATTCCCCCTTTCTTCCTTGGTCCTCGGCACCACTATCTAGCGTAGTGTAGTGCCCCCTGGGACTAGTTTGTATATTGTCTCTTCTGCGCCCCATCTGCCTGCGAGCATTGCTTTCGGGGAATAAAGGGCGTTCTCCGTAGCACATTTTCAAGCCTATGCCCTGATGCTTCTATCAGCTGTTTTGAAACTTGCGATTGCCGTGATAGATGGCACCACGGACTCGAGTGCAGGATGAATCAAGACGCTGATGACCCGGCGTTGCGTCAGTTCCAATGACGTAATCCGCGCTAGATGGCGTAATCTGCGCTAGACTGCGGCGGACTTAGTGCGGGAGGCAGCCGCAGCCGCAACATGATGACTGTTGATGTCTACTTTCCACTTCCCCATCGCTTTCATGCCTGTTCCAGCGCCATCCTGAATTGGAATACCACTTGCAGCTTAAGTGTGACTCTTATACATCCTTCCTATTGCTAACGACAGAGTTCCGCATTGGGAGGGCTTGAACACAAGCAAGGGGTCACTTTTTGATAAATTATCAAGTCTGTCTCCTGTAACAATAATCTTCAAATCTCGGAAGACCTGCCTGGACTTCTAGTTTCAGTGCCGAGGTCCTGTTTCGCATATATGGGTAGCCGCTTGTTCCTTCCTCGCTCTTTACTTGGACAACGACCTTCGACTTGCCTCTCTCTCGGGGGTCTTTCCCGCAGTATTTACCCTTGCGCAGTACTATATTACCGCAACGGACCTCTGCGCTCTACAATACAACTTTCGGAGATCGACATCTGTTTAACCCGCTTCCGGCCCTTCACAAGCACTACCATGGGTAAGAAAAAGGGCAAAGCGGAATACAATGACTTCTTGGACGGCGAAAAGCTTCGCGACAATAGCGCTGTACGCACCACCCTCGAAGATTCAAGCTCCTTGCAACGCACTGTTTCACCACCGCCACCTAGGGAAAAGGCCAAGGGCAAAGGGAAAGGCAAATCATACAGTAAACCTAAAACCCCGGCATTGACGCATTTTCTCTGCTTGCCGCTGGTTAATGACTTGACAAAACCGCAACTCCAGCAATCGTTGGATGTTTTCAAGGAAGATATGGCAAAGGAGGAAGTTGTGAGCTCGAAGGCGATTAGGCCTCTGGGCACATTGCATCTCACGATCGCCGTCATGGCGTTGAAAGAAACAGCATTAGAGGAGGCCGGAAAATGTCTACAAGATCTGGATCTGCAAGAGCTACTACGGAACGCACAATCCCGACTTACCGAATCCACACCAGACTCACAAGAAGTAACAGAGATGTCAGCTAGTGAGAAGGGAGGCTCAGGACCAGAAGCGGAAAACCCCGCCCTGTCGCTCAGTTTGAGATCGCTCGTCCCTATGGGGGCAGCCCGTAATACGAGTGTTTTATACGCGAAACCGGTGGATGCAACCGCGCGCCTATATCCGTTCGCTTCTGCACTACGAGATCATTTCATGGAGAAGGGTTTCCTGGTCAGAGAAACGAGACCGTTGAAACTGCACGCCACGATCGTAAACACCATCTACGCCAAACCGCGCCGGAAACCACCACCCAGACCACAACCACTTCCGACAGTAGACTCGGACACCGCACAAGCGGCGGATTCTACATCCTTCTCGCCACCACCTCCCGAACCCCTCACAGACCCTCAGCGAAACGGGCCCGAATCCGAACCTCCAGAAAGGAAACAAGACGACGACGGTACGGAACATGTCGTTGCATCCCGCGGAGAAGGCCGTGGGCTCAACCCGAACAGATGGTTGCATTTCGACGCTACAAGCATTATTGAGCGCTACGCGGACACTGTGTGGGCCGACGGTGTGAGGATCGAAAAGGTACAGATTTGCAAGATGGGTGCGAAGAAGATCCTCAATGAGGATGGGGAGGTTGTGGAGGAGGAGTACGAGGAGGTGTTTTCGAAGGCTTTGTGATAGGACACACATGAGATGCATGTTAGGCCGGATTCGAGAGTGATGCTCGAGCGTGTCTGTTATACGGCGGAAAGGGGATAATCGCCAAAGTTAGGAACTGCGCAGAAGCTCTGAGTGGCACGGTTCCAGTTGTGCCACCACGCACAAACCGAAACTTGTCGATACGCGAGAAACTCTCGATTAGTAGAGAGATATATTTGCTCTGCGAATGTGCTCATAGTAAATGCTACGGATGGATTAACTACTTCATGAGGCGATACGGCTCCTATGCGTTGTGTGGATAGGTTACTAGAGATAGTAGGTGTGTATAGAAGAGAGAGATGAAAGAAGCAAAGATTCTGTAGACGTTATCTTAAGAAATTATAGTTATAAGAGCTCTACATATCGGCCGCCTACTCGTCTTACGCTAGAACAAAAACACTCCGCTTTGAGCTCGCGAAAACATCTGTCCACCTTGATAGCACCCTCTTCTTCCAATACGCCAAGCCACTAACCCCCATTCCGTCTAGACTCACCACCGAACCCAAACACAACTCCACATCGCCAACCCGCACTCTCCTCTCTCCTTTCGTCCATCAACACCAACACCAACCAACCAACACGTCAATTCCACCGTAGCGGAGAATGCTTCCACCAGTCGACCCCACGATTCTCGAACGCAATCCGAAATTTGAGATCCTGTATAAGGATTTGCAGAGGAGGAAGCTGGGGAAGGAGGGGGAGACAAGGGATGGGAAGAGGGAGAGGATTGCGGGTGAAGTGGGCAAGGTATGTGATAGTTTTTTGGGTCGGGGAGTTTGCGTTGGTTTCTGTTGATGCTGCTTTGACAATTACCCATGTTTCTTCTTCAATACGCACTAAATTTTGGGTCAGAGCCTCACAACATCCCGAATCAACCATTTCAAAACCAAGATTCTTCTCCGGACGCTCTCTGACCTGCCATCCAAAGCGGCCTTCCTCCCACCGGAACTCCACTCCGTCATCGAGCTCATGACTGCACAGCTCAGTGGCCACATCCTGGAGTCTGACCGCGACATCCTATCTGGAGACGTGGAACTCTTCCTGGACAATATAACGACCATTTCCGATGCAATTTCGGAGCAATTGATCACCATTACTCAGCAACTGTGCAAAATTGCAGAGCCGTTGAATCCCCCGAGCATAGAAGCCTTGCCGTGGGGAAAGGCACATGCCTTACAAGAGGCCTCAACGAAAGACTTACCCGCTGAATTAGCAGATGCAAGAGTTGAGTTGGCAAACATCACCTACATAACCCTTGCCCTCCACCGCGATCTCCTTTCCACCTCCATCCAGATTCTCGAGCAAACCCAGCACGGCGCTCTATCCCGCGCCACCAAAGCAAAAGCCGAGTACCTGCATGCCCGAGCAAGCGTTCTCGGACTGCAGGCTAAAATCTACACGCACACACATCCGCCGCCTGCGGAGTTCGTCGCTGCGTTGAAGAACTTCAAGGCGCAGCAAGGTGCTAGCGAAGCCGCGTTGAGGGATCGGGAGGGGCTGGCGAGGAGGGAATTGGAGTTGTACGAAAAAGCGGGGGAGAAAGGGATGCGGGATATCGCAAAGAGGGCGGAGCATCTGAAGGGAGAGATTGAGAGGATTGAAGATGAGGTGCGGAAATTGGAGAGGGGTGGGTGAGGGGAGACCCAACTTGATTTGAACTCGACCCAGCACTGCCACCTATTGCATCTCCCAGTTGAGTATGTGCGACCAATCAAGCAATCCTTCGGCGAGGCTGCAGATGCCAAGACTCCCCGCATTTAGCCCATCGACATTCACCGGTCATGTTCAGGCGTCAGCTCAGTGCAACAAAACTCTATTTCTTATTTCAACCCCTCTAGACACATCTCGATTCTCATATATCCGCTGCTGACTGACACAGATAAGATGGAGCCTTATCAATATACCCCACTCGAAGGGAATGAGATCAGACTTGTGATTCTACATCCTGGTAAAGACAACAGCTCGATCCAAATTTCCATCTCACATACGCCCTTCGATCGACCAGAGCCTGTGCACTCGAGCCGGCTGAGCCTCGACGAACTTCAGAAGTCTGTACCAGAACCCTGGAAGGTGTATGAGACAGTAGAGGGCGACATTATATACTTTTGCCGGCCGAAAAACAAAGTGGGTTATACGTCGTGGGATCACCCCGATCCCGATTTTCCGCGCCATCATTATGAGACAGTCATGAGTCCGGATCTTGTCGCCCCCGAACCGAAATATGACGCGTTGTCGTACACATGGGGATTGAGTGGTGAAGAGACAATGGCAATCGAAGTGGTGAATGAGCAACTCCCGAAAGTACCTCGCCCAACCATTATGTCGCTCCGCTATGGCTTGAACGTGCGACCAAACCTACTTCACGCCCTTGAACATCTTCGAGATGCAGAGAAGCCGCGCACGCTGTGGATCGATGCAATATGTATTGACCAGAAAAATCTTGAAGAGAAGGACCAGCAGATCCAGCGGATGGGTGACATATTTCGCCTCGCTCAATCCGTAGTTGTCTGGCTTGGGCCAAGCTCACAAGACTCCAGCCTGGCCATCCGTACACTTCGTCATCTCGGACAGCAGATTGAATATACGAAAAAAAATCAGTGGGTACCGGCTCCAAGTCGTACGGAGAAGAATTGGTGGAAGTCGCACAAAGTACCATATGACGGTGAGACGTGGCAGGCAATCATCAATTTAATGCTCCGCCCCTGGTTCGAACGGCTTTGGACGGTTCAAGAGATACAGCTAGCAAACCGGCATGCAACATTCCATTGCGGAAGCGATCGGATTCAGTGGTATCACCTGCGTCGAGCACTGCGTAAGTGTCGCATGGTCGCGCTGGATTCGGAGTTAATTTTTCCTATACCCTCCTTGCAGCGTATCATGGATCTGTCCAACTTTGCACTCGACTTAAAAAGCACGACTGTCGACAGTCTATTGAAAGTGGGGATGGGACGGGCGTGCAGTGACCCTCGCGATAAGATATATGCTCTGATGGGTCTTTTTCCGGATGCCTTGTCTGGCAAAATCCGACCACAGTATTCAAGTCCTGTCAAGGACACGTATATGCAAGCTTTCCTGGGTTTGCTCCGAGAAACTCGTCGCTTAGAGCATCTGCTCCCTCAACGGCCAAACAGCACGCTCGTCAATTCCTGGCTCCCCGATTGGTCCACGCCTTCACCCACGATAGAGGTGGGGCTGGCACTAGGCCACTTCTTCTGCAGCGGCGAGTCTGCAGCCGAGGTGTTATCTCTCTCTGAGCAAACTCTTGAAGTCACTGGAGTGTCCCACGACGTCATCGTAGCGACAAGCGAAGCCCTGCCACGGAACCCGATTGATGCTGCTAAAGTCATCCACGACTTCCAATCTCGAGTAACACAAGGTTCACTATGCGCTACAGGAGAACCCTGGACCGACGCCTTCATCTGGACCCTAGCGCTCGGCGTGCTGCGTGAACGAGTCCCAGAATCAACCTCCATACCCAACGTCCCCTGCGCTAAGGCCGTTTTCCAAGAGCTTCTCGACGACGCCAATTTGCAATGTAGCAACAGTTACGACGCCTGGATCACACAGACGTTCCACTGGCTTGCAGGCTCCCGCTTCTTCATAACAGCACGGGGCTACATTGGCTGCGGCGCCGCCGCCGTGCACGACAAAGCCGTCGTGCTTCTCGGCTGCCGCCTACCCGTCCTGCTGCGCGCCGCAGGCCCCAACACCCACCACCTCGTCGGCCGCTGCTACACACACGGCATCATGCGCGGCAAGGCGCTGCTCGGCCCGCTGCCACCAGACTGTGAGATGACGTTCCATAGACCTGAACACGCGCGACATGCCGACGACTGGGAGACCCGATTCTGGAATTCGGATACTGGGGAGAATCTTCCAGGGGATCCGCGACTTGGGGCGCTGCCGGGGGCGTGGGTCGAGGTCCCGGAGAGGTATGCGTATCATGCGGTGCTGGGCCGGTATTTGCGCTGGTATAGGGATGAGGCGGCGGGGCCAGGAACGGGGATGGTGGTGGGGGAGGATCCGAGATTGAGGCTCGAGGAGTTGAAGAAGAGGGGTGTGCGTTTGGAGACCTTTTGTTTGGTGTGAGGTGAGGTAAGGAAGTCAATATATATATATATACAGATTATAAGTAAATACATACCTCGAATACTATGGAGTGGTGAGACCACACATGTCCGCTCTCTGCATTATGGATCGCTGCTGACTAGATTCTAGAAGCCATCTAACTGTATTCAACCAATATATCTTTGAAGAACGACGAGAATCTTAAACCCAGTTTATAGCTAAGATAATCACCTATGCAGCTTGTGTGACAGCATTCTTAACCCTAATTCTACCTTCGACGGTGACCAACATATCAAACCAATTAACAAACCGAGCTTGGCCTCCTTGATTTACTTAATTTGGCCGCTGCTAAATTTGAGCTCCGCTCGGATTGTATTCAGCCAAGACAACCTCGAAGAACGACAGAGATCTTAAGTCTAGTTTATAGCTAGGATGTTTCACGTTACGCAGCTTGCGTTGGTAAAAGAAATAGACGTTGTTCGGGGACGCTTCGGAGTACGACACATTGCTACTGCTAGGGAATGGTGCACGAGATGATGGAAGTACTATGTCTTGAAGAACATTCTAGTACTAGCGTTGCACTGTATGCGCGCGATATTGGTTTGGAACAGACTGCGAGTAGTAGGCCTTTCCGGCTAGGCTTGTTTGCGCACAAAGAGAAGCTGATTGTTTGTTGATTGTCAAAGGTGAACAATCGTGGTCTCGGAGAACAATGTGGCTGGTAGGAAGCGCGGCACTAAATATCTTCTGAAAGTATAGGTAAAAGTATTGTTAATACGTAGCAGTCAACATAGCTCAGCTTAGAATTGGTGAGATAATACTGGATAGTCGTATCTACCGTTACCGACGACGGAGATCTAGCTATTTCTACCTACCATACTCTCCTGTCCGTCTACAGGCCTTGGAAGACTAACTTTTCTTATACAACATCATTAGTCGATCCACAATATACCTCTTTGTCCATTGAATTTGGGCTTTAGGATTACCTATTGATTTTGTAGGAGGCTCACGCTGGAAACAAATGAGGCTCTCCGCAACAAATTGAAGCTTTGCGAAATTTTTCTCTGTAGGAGTTTTCGTCCCTTAATGTAGCACTAGCCCAACTGAGTTAGCTCGACAACATCCTGCGCACCTGCATGAACACCAGCACCTCACCAGCTCACCTCTCTAGCGACGGCACGACTTCCTCCACCTCAGTCTGCTGTTACCGAGCACTCAATCTGCATTCCTTCATGATTGCAGCACGATGAAGGGCACCACCAGGCACCAAAGAGGCTGTGACGTCTCCAAAGCCTCCCATTGGCTGCGCTCCGGCTGGCTGCCTGCTTCATGGAGTCAGCCCGGGCGGCGCCCCAGGTAAAGGTACTTGACTCCCCTGGTTTGGCAACCTGATTTCTTCAGTACTAATCCAAGCTGTTCGTTGATTTTCGTGTGATACGGTGCTTGTACGTTGCAGATACCCACTGCCCATCACCAGACGTGCCGAATTGTCTTGATACAAACAACTTTCATTGTCTTTACAAGCAAAGGCGCGGTCGTATAGTCAAAGGCGCGGTCGTATAGTCAAAGTCCCGCGGTTGTTGGGTTTGCTTGCCTGATAGCGGTGGTGAATACCCTTTGCTGCAAATTTGATGGTATTGTCACCCGATCAACAGCCTCCTCGCATTCACGCGGTAACCAGAAAGTTCGCTTACCCAAACCCAGGGTTTGTATTGACCGACCTTTCCCATGGTTCATCGCATCGCTACCCACGGATATAAAACCACCTCACTTCGCCCGCACCTCCGACCACCGCGAACACCAACTCCATATCTTCAAGCAGAACGCTACAACATCTGCGCTTAGAACACGATCATCAACCACAAGCCTGACGGATTCCCCAGCTATGGCTCGCGAATGCGTCTCGTGTCTATCCCCCGAGGAGGAGTGTCCCCTTCGCCAAACACCCTGCGGAGACCACTATCTATGCGACGAATGTCTGGAACAACTTTTCACTCTGGCGCTGAATGACGAAAAGCACTATCCACCGCGATGCTGCCGCCACCAAAGCTCACTCCTGCTTATTGGCGAATTTGAACAGCACCTACCAGCTCAGCTCATGGTAGAATACCAAGCCAAAGAGAACGGCGAATATGCTGTCCAACCTAGGTAAGCCCCATCTCAGCAACCCGTAACTACGCATGAAAAACTTGCTGACTCTACCAGATTCCGCCGGTACTGTGCAGACCCCTCTTGCGCAAAATTTCTCCGCCCAGCCAGTCATATCACGGATTCGGACATGAACATCACATATGCGATCTGCGAAGCCGACAAATGCCTAAAAGCTACCTGTATTGATTGCAGAACCTTGCTTCTTAACGGTACCGCCGACCATGTCTGCGAAGTCCCTGATTCGGATAAAAAATTCAAAGAGACGGCCAAGGAGAAAGGGTACCAATCGTGCTTTGCCTGCGGTAGTACGGTTGAACTCGCTGAAGCATGCAATCACATTACGTAAGTCTCTCCTCCCTCAAACATATAGATCTATTGCCTCTAACACAACGCTAGCTGCGGCTGCGGAAATAACTTCTGCTACGTCTGCGGTAAGGAATGGCCAGGAATGCATGGCTGCCCGCAGTACGGCCCCGCTGTCTACGACGAAGAAGGCTACAACCAGGATGGCTACCACAAAGACACGGGACTCAACCGGGACGGCTTGACCCGCGTGCAGGTTCACATTCGCGACGGGGCGGATGATGATGATGATGAGGACGATGATGTTGACGCTAATCGCGACGAAGACGACGAAGACTGGGACGAAGAAGTGCTCCAGCATCTGGACGACGATCAACGCGCCATGATCAATAACATGGACCCCGTCCTTCGTGAAGAGACGCTTGAGGTCTTCCGCGTGCAGCTGTTTGAGGAGCGCGGCATCATCTTCCAGCAAGGCGATGGGCACCACCACCACCAGCATGGACAAGACCTGGCCCGGGAAGATGATGCGGACGATGATGATGCGGACCAAGATAACCCTTCCGACGAAGATGACGGCGACGATCAAGATGACGACCAGGACGATGATGGGAACGACGACGAGCTCGAAGACCCAACCGACGAACGCTTCGCCGACGACCAATCTGCAGACGAAGCCCTTTTCGACATCGACGACATCGTAGCAAGCGTTGAAGACGTTCTTGCAACCGCAGACGCCATCAACGACATCGTATCAGGCGTTGAAGCCGGTCTTGCAACAACCTCACAAGACGACGAGATCGAGGACGAGGGCGACGCGCTAGTCCACTCGCCCGCCGACTCCGCCATTCTGCCCGCTCTCTCCGCCAACGAGGACGACGCTTGGTCTTCGAACAGCCCTGTGTCTCCGCCGCAGCAGGACCTCACGGAGCAGTCCATCGAGCCGAAAACACCGGGGGATGTCATGCAGCTTAGCGACGCTGCCTACGGTGATGATAATGGTGGTGCTGGTGCTGGCCCGATGTATGGTGGCGGCTTGACGGGCTGGGGTGGCGGGGAGGAGCTGTGAGTGAGTAAGGGGGGAGCGCAAAAAGTGAATTGACATCAAGATGGAAATCTTACAGTGATACGTCTAGCTGGGGATATCATGCGTTACTGAATATGGGGTGGAGATCTTTTTTGCATGCGAGTGAGTTTTGAACGGACGGACCGAGGATGCGAGTACATGTGCTTGCGTGGCCTCTGGGGCTACATGCCATTACATAGCTCGCACACATGGATGTAGATGTGAAGAAACGAAATGTTTAAATCACATTCTCCAGTAGCGGTAAAAGATAAGATACCTAGGGCCAGAGGCTGCGCGGGGTTTATAGCGCAGATTATACAATACAATATCACCATGATGATACTAGGGTTTACTGCTGCGTTGCGTTGCTACTGTGCTTTGTGCTTTTACTGCTAGTTAGTTTGCGTGGTGGCTACCTACCTACCTACTACCTAGACATGATGTCCTATGTAGTATATCTATCCTGTGTAGCATTTTTGTATCTATATATGCAATGTACTCACCTACTCTACTCTACTCCCTCCCTGCCTTACAAGCACTCTACGTCCAACTGACCTATTCCAACTATCTTTTTCTTTCTCTCTCTCTTCCCCTACCTATATTCTATGCTGGCCTCTTCTCTCTCTCTTCTTTCTCTTCTCTTCGCTCCCCTCAAAACTTACTCTTCTATCTCTCCCTTCTCTTCCCTTCTGTCTATAACCTACCTACCTACTTTCCTCACAAATACTTATTTACCTACCTCTTATTTTTTCACGTCATCTAAACTACGCTCGCTGTCGCAAAAAACGAGTGAGGAAGGTATACAAGCAGCAAAATATTATTTCCTGTTTTCTTTCTAATTTATGTGGTGGGTCTTCTTTTGGCGGTTTTTTCTTTCTGGACTAGAAGCGACGGATGAGGAAAAAACTGTTGATATTAATACCTGGCTGTTCTCTTTATTTCTCTTCTCTTCTCTTCACTTTTCCACTTTTCTACTCCTGCACTCTTCTGCTCTTTCTCTCTCTCTATACATGTGCCCGTATATCTGCCGCGTCAGCTTTCCCGTAGACATGAATGAATGAATGAACACACGAGCGAGTTCATGCCTTCGTTCGTTATACATCAGCTAACATTGTTGACATGGATAGTTGATACATTGCGGCACTAAACAAGCTCACCCACTTCGTCATCAATCTTGACATGTTGAACATAATCCACCAAGCGCCGACTCCAAATTTTATCAACATGTAGACTTATCAAACACCCCCTCTTTCTCCGCACGTAATCCCCTCGCATCATACAATCTCCTTCCCTACCTTACCGCCCAGTCCTCTGGCGCTGCACCTCATCTCTGAACTGGTTCCCCCGCGGCGCCGGCCTAATCTCCTCGTCGTCGCTCACCAAACTGCCCAAACTATCCCCCCTCACATGCTGCGGCCTCGGCGCGCCCTCCCTCGCCTCCCTATCCTCGAGGCGAATAGCGCCCTCCTTGCTCAAGCCCAGGCGCTCTCTCTTGCTCTTGCGGGTGCCGTAGCCGCGGTTGCGGCGCCCCATGACGTTGCCCAGGCCGATGGTGCGGTGCTTGCGCATGCCGAACCACAGGCCGACAATGACGAACAGCAGGAAGCCAAGGCTGACGGGCAGCCCGATCATCAGGCCGGACTTGTTGGGGCCCACGCGCTTGGGCGGCTCGTAGTGGTGCGGGGGCTCGTTTTGCAGCGTGAACGAGGGGCCGTCGATGGCCTTGGCGGCGGCGGACGGGTTGTTGGGCTCGGAGACGACGGCCGCGAAGGTGAGGTTGTACATGTCGAAGGCTGGGGGGTGTTAGCGGAGTGAGCTGGGAAAGGTTGTGCATGGGGTTAATGTCTTACTTTGCATCCAGTCCTTCTGCATTTGCACGGCGATGTAGCCCTCGGTGCTATCCAGTTTGTCGGAGCTCCACGTCTCTTGCAGCGAGTCGTTGGCCCATAGGATCTTGATTGTGACGCTGGAGTTGAAGGCGAAGGCCTTTGGATTCCAGGTTGCGTAGTACGTCTTGCCTACGTAGAGCTTGGACTGGTCCGATGGCAGGCAGAACGGATTCCCCTCGTCTCCGCAACGCGGGAAGTTTGTGCTCGCCGGCACGGGCTGTCCGGTGGGAGAGAAGGTGAGGGTGGGCTTGGAGGCTCCTCCGTCGGTGGCAGACTCTGTGGATTCGGCATCTGTAGGTCGCGGGGCAACAAACTCGATTGTCTTCGTTTGGCCAGCGCTGTCGGTAACTTCGATCAGGCCGAGTGAGGCGGCGCTTCTTGATGATGAAGAGGATGAGGTTGACTCGGCGGAACCGGAACCTGACGAGGAGGCCGATCCGGAGACGGTGGGCGTAGCGGTGGGGGAAGGAGTCTGGTCTGGATGAGGCGTGTCAGATATCAAGCATTTACTCGCCGTCGAGGTACATGAACGCACCTTGCCTCTTGGCCACGATTGGACCGGCCGACACGCCAAGCAGCGCGTTCGACGCCGCGAACAGGGCGGTGAAGCTGGTGAATCGCATCGTGGCGGACGATGCAGGTGGGCAGCGCAATGGAAGATTTTATCCAGTTCCTAGCAATGAATTGCACAGCAAGGCAGAACAGGACTCTTCAGGAAAGAGCGCGGGAGGAAGAGAGTAAAGTAAAGTAAAGAGAGCGGTTCGGCGAGGAAATGCCGCAGAGCCCCAGTGCATCCGGAGCCAACTCGGACGGGCGTGGTGGTGCCATGGTGAACAGAGCGGCCCCGGCTCGCTCAATTTCGCGGGAGGAAAACGGCCTGGAGGAGCAGCCGGGGCGCGAGGCTAGCAACCCACAACAAGTGCAGCACCAGCGCGTCGACTGCCCCGACACCTCACCCATCGCTCCTTTGGCTATCCATCTGTCTTCTTCGCCGCATCGTGTGCGCGCCAACACCGCACGTCGCCCGCGCCCTGCTCTTCCGTCGCGCCGCCGAACCATCTACCCCACAGACGTCAGACGCGCGAAGCCCGTTCCCGTTTCCTTGGAACCCCTGCCAGCACCGAAGCAGACTGCACCATCAGGCAGCCGGCGCATTCTGGATAGATCAACACGTCTCACCCCTCTATCTTCGCCTCCCACTTCTGTCTCCCACATCGCCGCCATGCGCTTCACGTCGCCAATTCTGCTCGCGCTCCCCGCCCTCGCCCTGGCCGAACAGCAGGTCCCGCTCGTCGACAAGATCAAGGGACTATGGAACAAGGTCTCGGACAGCGTGTCGTCCGCTGTCCCCGCCGCGCCCTCCCCGCTCCATACTGCTGCAGCAAAGGCCGCCGAGCACATCCAGCACGAGCTCACCGTGGAGAACTGGAAGGAGGTGTTGACGGTGGACCCCACCGTCAGCGCGCCCACGACCCAGGACTGGCTGGTGTACATCACGGGCGGAAACAGCACCTGTTTCGGCCTCTGCGGCAACACGACCAAGGCGTGGAATGTGAGTGCGATTTGTATGTGCCTGTAAACTGTCCTAATGCCATCAGACGTCGCTGCCTGCCCTCGCCGCACGCTCCAGTACCCCCAAGTTCGCCATTGTCGACTGTGACGCGGAGCCCATTCTCTGCAACTCGTGGTCCATCGCCCCGCCGTCTCTCTACTACTTCCAGATCCCCAAGCCGCTCGCTGACCAGTCAGCCCCGACGCCCTCTGTCCGCTACTTTCCCCTCAACCGCACTTCCACCACCGTCGAGACCTTCAAGACGCTGGTTGTTGACCGCGAGTTTGAGAAGAAGGACCCCTACGAGGGTTTCTGGCACCCGTTCAATGGCCCGCTTCAGCAGTACGGAGTTGCCTACTACGCTGGTTACGCCATCTGGGCCTTCTCCTTGATGCCAACGTGGCTGCCAATGATCCTGATCTCTTTCCTCAGCAGACAGTTCATGTAAGCTATCAGGCACGTCGTCGATTGCATATTCACTAACCGTTCTACAGGGGCCGCCGCGCCGCAGCCACACAACCCCAGCGAGGAGCAGCGCCACCCGCGCAGTAGGAACCCCTCGTCTCCGCCAATCCGCGCTACGCCCAAGTACAGTCTTCGGCAACCTGTCGCGAAATAGATCACTGTTCAGATTTTCTTGTGGATGCAGGCTTGGTTTCTTCAGGGCCGTTGTTTCGGAGGGTAACATTTTGTAATTGGAACGCAGTCAACGGATTATGGTCATCGATGGATGGAACTGGCATGCCGACGAGCATACATTCGGGGAGGGTACAGGGAGCCATATGGCTCCAGGAGAGGATCAGACAAATTCTTTATCGGTCTACATCAATAGTAACTGTCTTTTACTTAACTGTCGCTGTCCATGGAGTGGGCGATCGATGCCAGTGTGCCGTATCGACCGTGATGTAGGTAGTCCGATGCGGTCTCACCGGCTGGACCAATCGCGGCTGATCTTCGGCAGATCTCTTTCCAAAATATCGCGACTGCTCCCAAGCTCCGCAACACCAAACTCGATCGACATCTTTGCCCTCACATACGCCATGGTACACATAGTCTCCCGCATGCGCAAACTGCGCGAAGTAAGCAGTGCCCACACAATCGATTTCGCGCGGCATTGGCCCGGCTAACCGCTGTTCTAGAAGGTATACAGCCCATCCACCTCCGCGAACCCGTCCCATGATCCCATCCCAGCCTGCGCGCGCAGATTCGAGTGACCACATGCTGATACGAAGTTTTTTTTGGTAGCTTTTATGGGTACGGGTCGGGCCCGGCGCGATTATACTGCCCAAGGAGGTGTCGAAGATTACGATGGAGTTTTGCAAGAAGTTGGAGGGGGGACATCGGGGGCCTAGGTATGCGCTTGCTCTTGCTTGTCCCAATTCCCACGACCTGGAACTGACTTGGGAACAGGCACTTCTGGCACGAAATGCTGCCCCGGGTCAAATACCGCAACCCGTCCATACCCATCCACATCTCGCGCCACAGCGACCCCGCCGGCCCCTCTCTCCTCCACATCTACACGACTCCCTCATCCACGACACCCACGCCGACATCCACCTCCCCCTTATCCTCGACGCCCCCCTCCGCAACCCCCAACGCGCGCACCACCCTCACGCCCGACACCTCCGCGCCCACACACACGATCCCCTGCCTCGCCTTCTCCGAGTCGCAGATCCTCGAGCAGCTGATTGAGACGACGGGCGCGGTCGTCGTGCAGCCGACGCCGCAGGAGACGGAGGAGTTGGCTGAGATTGAGGACTTTAAGAGGAGGAGCGAGAAGGATAGAGTCGAGGTGAGGGAGAAGCTTATGAAGGTTAGGAGGGAGCAGGAGTTGTTGAAGATGGCGAGGGGGGAGGTCGCGAGTGTTTGAATAGATATAAGGTAGGTAGGTGTGTATGATAGATAGATAGAGGAGTAGAAGGGTGTGAGCGTGTGTGTGAAATACCACATACGTACGAATATATACACTCAAAAACGAAATGTGCACCATCCTCCACAACCATCCAGTCTATCTCTCACCCTGCCAAGGAATCCACTATCCATCGAAACCGCATTTTCGATTATCACCTCAGTACAACATCCTCCCCCTGTTCCGAAACCGGAAACGGCAGAACACAACACAGACACACATCACCTTCATCTGCTTACCTATTCTCTGAACATCTTATTTGCTTTGTTACTTACTTGCTTTGCTCGTCCGTTAGCCACATACCAAAAAAACTAAGAAAAACCATCCCCTACCCATCCATACACATCCCCATGCTCTCGCCTATCCTCTCCTATCCGCATCCCATCACGACATGCTGATTCCTATTCCTATTCCTATTCCTATTCCTATTTTCTTAATCGCTTTCGTACAAGGCTACGTACGTATATACGTGCTTGCTTTGCCACATCTGCATCTACATCTGCATCTACATCTACATCTACATCTACATCTACTTTGTACGGCATGGACATGGGGCTTTTTTAGATTCAGCACACGCAGCAATATAGTTGGTTGGTAGGATATATGGATGGCTTTGGCGGTTGGTGGTGGTAGTATACAGTACACAGAGCCCTGTTGAGTAAGATTCGCGAGGAACACAGCATGAAGAGTAGTATATGCCCCGCCCGCCTACTTCTTTACTGCCGCCGGTGCACTGGCAGAGCAAAGCAGAGAATGAAGTGAAGTGTGGGTATCAAGATTGAATTGTGGGAGACCGGCAGCAGTAGTGCGAGATAGTACGAATGTCCTTGGTCCGTGAAAGTGTTGCGTAATCCGTAACTACAAAGGCTCGGAGCCCGACCCGACCCGGGCGTCTACAGTATCATGTGCGGATATGTGGTGTGCATGGGTGGGTACGTACATACCGTGGGAAGATGCAGCGTTAACGCACAACGGCGCTAAGATGCTGTACACCGCCAGACCTGCGTAAGACGGCATATGTGCAACCACGCTCCCGCATACCAGCCTCGCAGTTTTTTTTGGGTGGGCCGCCAGTTGGGCGCTCTGCTTCTCTTGTTTCCAGCTCCCTCACACGGCAGCTGCTCCCCTCCACCAGCTTGCCGCCCCGAGCACAAATACCACAACCATGGCGTCGCTGACCACGGTACTGTAGATGACGCTGTACCGCCCGACTACCCTAACGTACCCAGCATACGGCTCCGGTAGCATCTGGCCGATGCTACTCAGGAGGCCTGATCCCTGTAGCTGGCCGCGCTCGATGAAAAACCGTGACGACTGTAGCACAACCTCGAAGGTAGCGAAGAGGTAGAAGAAATGTCCGAACGAATTCGCGGCCGACGACCCCTGTGTCCAGTCATTGTCTGTTTCCGTGGAGAGGGCCGTCGTGCGCGCCAGCTTCGAGCCGCTGAAGGGTGTCTGGAACACGATGTAAACTGCCAGAGCGAGGGAGCAGAGCGAGTGCACCAGCCTCCAGAGCCAGGCGGAGGACTGGTCTGGGGACGGTTCACCCGCAGAGCCCCCTTGCATGGCGGAGAAGAGGTTGGCCAGACCAGGCGGGAGATCGCCCGGGGCACCTGGTTGGCCTGGGCCGCCAGGCATTCCGCCGGCTGCCCCGCCCATCATTTGCTGGAGCATGGCGACCATGGGGTCTTGCGCTGGGTCGGTGCCCGGGCCGGGAGGCACGTTGCCGTCGAAGGCGAAGGGAGACGGCAGCCGGGGCTGCGAAGACGGCGCATAGTGGTGCTGGGAGATATCGCTGTCTTCGGGGTCCGGCGTCGAGGTGCCCGTCGTGGCAGGGGTAAATTGAGGGGGTGTGGGTGAGGGCGAGACTCTGGCTGTCGTCGTGTCAGTCCGCTTCGGCAGTATTTAGGGACGTCTGTACCTGGCAGATCCTTCTGGACGTCGCGAAGGGTGCCGCCCTGGAGCGAGCTGATGGCCTGCAGCCGCGACGCACCGCCCGTCTGGATCTTCGCGGCCAGCCGTTCGCGACGCAGCCGTGCCTTTGCCTGGGCGGGCGACTCGCTGGCGGGGGCGCCTGCTGGCGGAGCTGCAGCGTCGGACATGGTGGAGGCGCGTTGAGTCGTGGAGGAGAGTGGAGCCGCGGAAGACGGGAGGCAGCAGGCGGGAGTTGTTCTTGCGCAGCGCGGGCAGGCGAATGGCGGTGATGCGGTGCGGTTTTGTGGTGTTTTGGCTCTGGCGGTGGCTGTGACATCAGCCTTGGCATCAGGTCAGCACTCAACAAAATGCGGCGGCGCCCACTAGCACGAGAACGGCTTAGTGAGACCCGCCGTGCATCCTCTCACAACCTTTCACTTCAACTCTCGTCGCCCTCATCAGCCAGCGTCGGTTCCGCAAAGCGGTGTGGCTTCAGCAACGGGCCGATCCCGAATTCTTGTAACAGGTGCCACGACGTCCAGGGACCCGCCCACTGCGATGCTGCTTCTCAACCCGGTCCCCTCGAGCAGCACGCCATTGCTCCCCATTGCATAGACGCTAGAAAACATGTCACATCCGGGAAGCGCTCGCAAGGGATTGACTATCCAAAACGCGCGTCTATGCTCATGAGTGTACAGCTACTGCGTGCGACGTCAATCAGTTTCAGTCTCGAGTTTGCTGCGACCTCGCACCCGCTGTGCATCGGTTCCCCATTCCGAGGCTACTGGTTCTACATCGCTCGGAGAAAGGTCCCGTGTGGCCATCTACCACCACAAGGGATGTACCGTTACCGTCCGCTGATATCGCATCTCCAACCTGCTGGATCATGTCGTACCTCGGCGACATGATTCACGGCTTGGCATGACTAGTCACATCGCCCATTTTCTCATTTTCAATACCGGGTAGCCAACGAGATGCACTGTTCACACCCTTTCTAAGTTTGAACGAGTCGTTCCTGCCCATGATTCCCAGCCAGCAGTGGCTCCTTGCCCAAGCAAGGTTCCTGCACCACGAGGTAAGTGTGCATATTGCTATGCTATTTTCAAAGTTCGCTTGCTCTACAGAGCACTGAACTTTTTTTTAAAAATCCCTCGAGGGTGGCGGCTGTGTCAACCTTCCACGGTCTCAAGGCAGTACCTGCGTGGGAACGTGGCTTGAGAAAACGGAGTTGATCAAACCTTCCAGGGACGAAGATGACGTCCCACAATAAAAGCATCGTCTTCGCTTGCACACTACCCATTCCATGGGACAGATCACTGTGCTCGACACAGTGCCTCCACGCATCGGCGCTAAACGGGGACCCAGCAGAGAAGTACCGTTGCGGTGGAAAGCGAAAGCCCTATATCTTAGGGCATGTATACCTTTGGGCTGCGAGTACCTCTATTGCGCCTTCCCTTCATCCCATTCCCCGTTCCGGGTTAGAAAGCGTGAGAGAGTTGGTCGATTTGATTCTGACTCTCACCGATCAATAAGACCATCCCCTGATTGCCTAGTGATTTTTGCGCCATCTTCAAACATGCTTTTCTTAAGCAGGTTGCGGGCCCGATCGGCCTGTCAGCCGATGTTCTCGTTTGGCGGTCAACACCGACATCAATCAATCTCCATAGCCCAGGACCAATTTTGGAAAAAGGTCCCACAATGGAAACACGTTTCAACGGAGGAGTTCACAAGTTACAGATTTCAGGTACGATTGACCATTCTGCAGGATGCCTCACAACCGAGGAAGCTAAAGAGTTCTTGTAGTTGAGACACACCGTGCACAAGGCGAAACTCTGCAACTTCTTGGGCGAAGCTCTGCCTGATCGACTAGCACCATCAGCGAATCCTCTTCTGCAGAAAATCAGAACGAAGAGCGACTTCATCAAGGATGTGTTGGAAGGACTGGAACTTGCGCCTATGGCCATCAGACTCACGCCGCACCTTTTGGCGAGGGTAAACTGGGAACAAGCTCTCGATGATCCCATCCGGATGCAGTTTATTCCCCTTCGTTCCGCTCTCCTGCCCGATATCC
The DNA here is from genome assembly GCA_011032825.1 of Massariosphaeria phaeospora. Classification (NCBI taxonomy): domain Eukaryota; kingdom Fungi; phylum Ascomycota; class Dothideomycetes; order Pleosporales; genus Massariosphaeria; species Massariosphaeria phaeospora. The sequence continues at coordinate 90,458 of JAADJZ010000029.1, read as the reverse complement.
CAGGTTTGACGCTCGACTCTCTCCACGAGGAGGCAGATTCACGTATGTCAATTTGCTTATTGCGTTTTCTTCATTTGAACCATAGCTAACAATTGTCTATCAGCTGTTCCTGGTCTTGTTCACCGTTATCCAGGGCGTGCCTTGTTTATTACCACGTCTATATGCCCAGTCTACTGCCGCTTCTGCACGCGATCGAGGGCAGTAGGCCCCAACACTGACACTGTATTGAAGGCGCCCCAGAAACCGTCTCGGACGCGATGGGAGCTAGTCTTCGAATACATCGAGAAGAACGAAAGCATCCATGATATCGTTGTTTCGGGAGGTGATGCTTACTACCTACAACCTGAGCAATTGAAAGAGATTGGCGAGCGGTATGCTTTTTGATGGGCGCTATCTTCGTGACTAATGTATTCGGCAGGCTTCTCTCAATCAAACATATTCAGCGCTTCCGATTCGGGTCTAAAGGCCTCGCTGTGGCCCCGGGCCGGATTACAGATAGAGATGACGCCTGGGCCAGCACACTGATCGATATCTCGAACCAGGGAAGACGTCTCGGTAAGCAGGTCAGCTTGCACACTCACTTCAATCACCCCGAAGAGATCAACTGGATTACTAGAGATGCAGCAAACCATCTCTACGCGCATGGTGTTGTTGTGCGGAATCAATCGGTTCTGCTGAAGGGCGTCAATGACGATCATGAGACAATGGGCGAACTCCTCAACAAGCTCGCTGGGATCAATATTCAGCCTGTGAGTTATTCCCACAAACTGTATCACGCCTGTGCGTAGACGCAGACGCGCCTAGGCTGTCGTGTCCAGCGGCTACCACTATAGCATCCATGTCCTAAGCTCGGTACGGTCGCGGCTGTGACACTCCGCTAACTTGCATCAGTACTACGTTTACCAGTGCGACCTCGTCCGCGGAATCGAGGACTTGCGCACTCCGCTGGACACGATACTCAACATGGACAAGCACATACGTGGAACCCTCTCGGGCTTCATGACCCCGTCTTTCGTCGTCGATCTCCCGGGCGGAGGGGGCAAGCGCCTCTGCTCGACTTACGAATCGTATCACAAGGGTATCGCCAAATATAGAGCCCCGGGACTGCCGGGCGAGAAGGGCCGGAAGGAATATACGTACTACGATCCCGACCCGAATGCGGTGGAGAACGAGCTCAGGATTCGACAGCACCAGCATGAAGAGGATGTTGCTACGATTCCGGCTGAGGCTGTTATGTCGGCCGGAGCTTTCATCCCCGCTGAAGTTACTCTGCCATCCGAAGCGGCCATCCCAGCCCGAGCTTCTCTCTCGTCTAGAGCTGCTCCACCGTCTGACATTCCCATCCCGTCCGAAGCTCTCAACACCATGCTGCAGCCACCGCCAGACACGATCACCATGTACGAAAAGCAGGCCGCTAGCGGCGGTTACTGAACCCGGACACAATTCCAACCAATCTCTGTGAGAAGTATTCCGTTGATCGAAATTCCCATTGCTACCGATTTCTACAGCACTATTCGCATAACAAAAAGACTCCACATCCCCCAGTAACGACTCTACGACTCGCACAATTTTCTTCTGTTTTCCCATATCGATAGCACGCACAGGGAGGGGTAGAGGCAAAACCCAAAAATGGCGCACCGGAAAAGAAGCTGCAGCATTTGCACCGGGGACTCTTGCATGCATCAGGCACCACGGCGAACGAGCACAATGCTCCGATCTTCTTGTTTCACAAAAGGGTGGGTGGGTATGCGCGGTTGGGGGAGTCTGGGACATTGAATTCCAAAAGTGCTTAGGAGCGTTTTTCCTGTACCCTAGATATCGTCTATCTCTTTATCTATAGATTGACATGGTTTTTTTTACTTTCTCTCCTTGCGGGGTTTTGTTGGGATAAGAGCGGAGGGAGGGGAGAGTAGAAAAGTGCGAAGGCTATTTAGTGAAGTGGAGGATCACAAAATTGGGTAGCAAGTACTTGTTTGTTAGTTAATCTAGGAACCTACGTAATGCAAAATTTTATCTTCTGTATGCAAAAACATATGTTAGGGCAAGACTCTATCTATCGACTCGCGACTTGATTTAATCTCCTCTCCTCCCTCGCTCTTCTCCTTCTCCTGCACAAGCTGCAAAAAAAATCCCGCGATGAACAAAATTTGCAAAAAATAAAAAGAAACGACACCTGAGTGATTCGAACACTCGCTCCCGAAGGAACGGGCTTAGCAGGCCCGCGCGTTAACCACTCCGCCAAAGTGCCTTGGTTGATTGATGGAATATGGTGCTTTGGGAAAATATATATAGAATGGTGAATGATATAGAAGTTAGGGAGCGGTGGGTGAGAGTGAGGAGGCGGGGTTTGTGCGCGCGCTAGACTAGCGGGGCGGGGTTTGCAGAAGTGGGGCGGGTGGGTGAAGTGGACTTGGGGGGTTTGATTGGGTCATACAAGTCCACATTAGGCACATCAGGCACTCGCGCACACGCTGGTTTGGCTGCGATGCGATGATGCGATGCGAATGCGAGAGGCTACGGGTTCTCGGTGTTGAGTCTTGAGATAGCGACAGCGCACGGCAATAACATTCTTCAACTATCTATGTATTGTATCTATCTTTCTATTTGCGGGGGCTTTCTCGTCGCCGTCGTTGTCGTTATGCAGCGTTTCTTTTTTTGCGTGTGTTTAGCTGGGAGTACGAGCGTCGCTGCGCTCCAGGGCTGCTCGACGACATTATACAGTTGCTCTACGGTGGTACTCTGAATCGGCAGATAATTATTCCAGCACCAGCGCCAGCACCCTTGTGGAGCGAGACACAAGAGAGATAAGTAGGTGGGCATTTCAGAAAAGCGGGTTAGAGTGGGCATTTTCTTGACTATGTCATGTACGTGCGGAACAACCCACCTGCAGCCGTACGAACAACATCCTATCCAGGCAACAACACCTTCAGCGAAAAAAAGCCAATTTACTCCGTACGGGAGTCTGCATTGACATGAAGCTAGGTATGTACCTGCGGAAACTGCCGTCGTGCAGTATTGCCCAATGTCCCCTACCGGCAACCTCCTCGCTACATAAGCCCATCTCCATCTACCCGCTACCACCACCGCCACAGCCATGCATGTCCGCCTCTCACGCCCCATCAGCCCGAAACGGCAAATAGCCAAGCAAGGCCCACCTCTCCAAGATTAACGACAGGATTTCCATCTCATCCCATCCCATCTCATCTCGCAGCACGCATCCGCAAACGGCAATTCCTGCACATCAGCTTTCGCGGCGTCGCGGCTCCGGGGCGCAGTGATTGGCTCGCGCGAGATGCTGTCTGAATTGCTGCTTGCGGCTACGGGAAAGACGGCGGTGGTCGGGTTCGCGCATTGTGTTTTCGGAGGCGCGAGAAAGGGTATAAAGATGCGCGGAGAGGGCCTGCCTAGCTAACTCTCGAGGGACACGATCATCCCTTTCCTATTTGGATTTTTCGAAGTTGTGCGATTCGTTACCTTTTGCGTTTGAAGAATCGAGAGTCGACAGATTATCGGAGGAGAGCGTTCGGGTTCTGTCTATCGTGGGAATACGAGCCGACGTACGGAGAGAAGACGAGACGAAGAGAGGCGGAACGAAACGATATGGCGGATCCGAGCGCTGCAGCTTTGGCTGCTGTGGTTATCATTACCGTTCCTATTGGCGCATAACAGACCGTCTGTTGCGCATTGCTACCCGCGCGCGGTTGCCAGTCTATTCAGGGTGTCGTTCGAGGCGCCCGTGCTGCGTTGTTGGAGTCAAATATCAAGATGGAGGATTGATCGTAGGAGTATGGCATCGGATGCGATGGGAGTGTGTTCCTCAAAAGCGGGTTGACTGGACTGGGTTTTCATGAGCGAGACCGAGCAAGGAGACGTGGGATCGGCCGGCGTGTTAGGACAGTGAAAAGAACCGCATTGGAGGGAGTCCATCAGGCCATGGGATGCGAATCGAAACGACCGCTTTGAATAAGACGTTTGCGTTTCTTTCAAATGCACGCATCGAAGGCATCATCAGGGATCGGGACCCTTACGTCCGTCCCGTCTCGCCTCAGTCAGTCTTCTTGCCATTTCCAACCGTCCCTCTTAGTTTGTGCAGCTTGAACTCCCACGAGAACCACCAGTCAAACACCCTCGTAGGCCAGTAACTCCAAATGAACCAAGTTATCCAGCTCATCTTGCCCTCCCATATCCATCGCTGCGTCAACAACCAGCCGTCGCCTTTCAACACCTGGTTGACGCAGCTGCGTGCGTATTGCTGAGTGTCCATTCCCAACTGCTGCGAATGCGTCAAGCGCTGCTCGTATTCAGGCGCGAGCGGAAACGTGTAGGAGCCGGGTGGCAGTTCGCGGTGCACGCGCGCAAGGTTCGACTTCACGCCGCCGGTTATCACCGTGACGACGCGGACGCCGAGGGGCGCAAGCTCAACGCGCAGAGTGTCGACGTAGGCGTGGAGCGCGGCTTTGGAGGCATTATGCGGCGCTCCCCACACGTAGGGTAGCAAGCCAGCCAAGCTGCCTGTCGCGACGATTGTGCCTTGTGCTTCGATCAAGAGCGGCACGAATTCTTGACACATCTGCATGACGGCGAATACGTTGGTTTCGAAGAGGTCGTGGACTTCCGCCATGGTGAAGTCGAGCGCGGGCACGACATAGTTGCGACCGGCGTTGTTGTAGAGGACATCGAGCCTGCCATTCGTGATGGAGGATACTGTTTTGTGCAGTTGTTTTATGCTCGCGCGGTCGGACAGTTCGAGGGGGAGGTACGTGATGCGCGGGTGCGGTGTTGACGTGTATTTAGAAGGGTCGCGGACGGTGGAGAGAACGTGAAAGCCTATAGGGGTTAATCCGATATCGCTATATGTGTCAGTGAGGTCGTAATACCGTGCGCAGCGAACTCCAACGACAGGTAATGGCCAATGCCCCCGGGTGTGCATCTGGTGGTGTCAGCGCAAGCTACAAAGGTACGTCAGACGAAGGGCAATGAGATCCCAAATGCACTTACCCCGTGATGAGAGCATACTTCTTTCGTGCTTCAGACGTCATAGCTTCTAGCCGGAAATCTAACACAGTGCGTTGGGGATGTCGCTGAACAAGGCCATGCTGGACAGCGAAAGACAAAACTTTGAGATGGCCATCGCTTGTTCCTGCACGAACCACATCTCGGCTGCTTGCCCCTCTTACCCCTCGGGTTTAACGTGTCCGTGCGCGTGATGCACGCGGAACACCAAAACACGACAAACTCTATTGTCTTCAACACGCGACAACTCCACCAATATGGATCCAATACAGGCTGCGATTGAAGAAATCGAATCGCAAGAACCAGGAGAAGATTTCTCATATACAGAAATTGCTATTAAACATGGTGTTGTGCGCTCCACCTTAAGCCGAAGACACCGAGGCCTAACACGCTCTGGAACCTCCAAGAACTTTGACCAACAGAAACTTAGCCCACAACAAGAGCAGGAGCTTGTACAGTATATCAAAGGATTATCAAAAAGATATATACCTCCTACAAGAGAGATGATACGAAATTTCGCATCAACGATAGCCCAGGAGCTAGTTAGTGAGAGCTAGGTTACGCGCTTTATCAACCGGCACAGCATTCATCTTATATCACAATAGACAGTTGGCATGGACAGCAATCGCCACAAAGCTAATTCAAAGAACAAATATCGCCTCTATTTTCAGCTCTTACATAGCAAGATTGATCAATATCAGATAGATCCTCGTCATACGTACAATATGGATGAGAAAGGCTTCATGATTGGTATTGTAGGCAGATCAAAGAGGATAATCAGCCGACGAATGTGAGAGAAGAAGGAGGTTAGGGCATCGCTCCAGGATAGAAGCCGCGCATGGATTACACTCTTAGCATGTATATGCGCTAATGGAACTGCTCTGCCTCCAAGCCTTATCTATGAGGCTGCCAACAAGGGCATTCAATCAAGCTAGGTAGACGATATCTAGGCAGGAGAACACCTAGTCTTTATCACCTCATCACCCTCTAGCTGGACGAACAACGATATTGGACTTGCCTGGCTTGAGCAGGTGTTTGATCGCTGTACAAAAGAGAAGACCCGACGATTCTATCGACTCCTAATCCTAGATGGCCACGGATCCCATATCACTATGGATTTTATCGACTACTGTAATCAGAACAAGATTCTCCTTGCTATTCTACCTTCTCATTCGACTCATACGCTTCAGCTACTCGATGTAGCAATGTTCAAGCCTCTATCAACAGCCTACTTAGCAGAGCTATCAGAATACCTTCATAGAAGCCAGGGCCTAGCTTCTATTACTAAAGGCAACTTCTTTCTCCTATTCTAGAATGCGTGGAAGGCCTCTTTCAAGGAATCAACTATTCTTAGCTCTTTTAGAGCTACAGGCATATCACTACCTAATTCTAAGCCTATCCTTGATAGGTTCACGCAGGATGAAGAATTAGGCAATAGCTCCTTATCAGGGCTTAGCGATTATGACTAGAGAAAGATAGATAGGCTTGTACAATCAGCAGTAAAGGATTAGAGTAGTCAAGATACACAGAAGCTTCGCCAATCGCTCTACTACCTATCTGTTCAGAATGAGCTACTTAAGCATGAGATAGATGGAATTAAGCAAGCGCTATCTATCAAGGAGAAGCGCAAGAAGAAGAGCAAAGCTCTAGATCTCTAACAGCGCTAGGAATATCATGGTGGAGCGGTCTTCTAGTTACTAAGGAAGATAAGGGAGGCACGTGTTCGTCAATCTGTTAGAGAGCAAGAGAAGAAGGAGCAGCAGCTTCAAAAAGCAGAGACAGCAGAGCTGAAGAAGGCAGCTAAGCTATACAAAGAGAAAATTGCAGAGGAGAAGCGTATAGCGCGAGAGGCAGCTAAGGTAGCTAGAGAGAGAGAGAAGGCAGAAAAGGCAGCAGAGCGCGCTCGCCAGAAGGAGGCTCGCGATGCTACAAAAGCTCTACAATCTTCTTAAAAAGGCAAGAGAAAAGCTTCGCAGCTATCTCTACAGAGCAAAAAGCGTTGCAAACGTAGCGTTGATACTAGAGATGCTGCGGAGGCCTTAGAGGGCGTATCTGCTGTCCTAGCTATCCTAACGCGTCGCGGCCGCAGCGTCAAGTTTCCAGATAGATATAAGTAGCGCAAATTAATCGCAAGTATCGATATAGTACTCTGCTAAAAATTCTCATGATAATATTGATTGTGGCTGGCTCTATTGCCTCATTGCTAGTAGAACGTTTATGGTGTTCCGCGTGCATCACGCGCACGGACACGTTAGGAGGCTTCACGCGCAAGTCTCATCGATCGACGTCGAACATGGGTGCGAGTACGAGTTCCATATAAAAACGCTCTCTGCTGTATTCGACATTCGAAGTCTAGCTCCATCATCTTATCATCTCACCGCATTGGTTCGCACAGATCCGCCCGTCACACATCGTTAACAGACATCACTCTCCATTAGCATAACAGCGCAGCGAACATGTGTCCGCCGGCATGGATAGGAAACAATATTCCTACGCTTCTTCGTCCGTTGTTGTTGCTGCTTATATCGATATACCGTAACGCTTGCTCAATACCCCAGCCTCACAGCTCTAGAAACTAACTTGATTGTTCTAGACTTTTTTATGACCATTGTCGAGATCATCTTCATCGATCGTCAACCATGGAAGCTCTTCAAGTTCACCGAGCTCCGCTACAAGAGCTTTGCTAGACTCTGGGCGCACAATGGTAGCGCTGCCCTACCCCAATCCAGACCTTTACTCCGCGGTTTATACATGGAATCTTGTCCCTTCCACGACTAACGTGCACTTCAGGCGAACAGATGTCCATAGACATGCCGGGGCCCTGTACAGAACTCCTAAGGAAATCCCAAGGCCTGGTCCTCGACATCGGCCCTGGAAGTGGCGAAATACTCTCGCGCTTTGATGCTGGCAAAATCACCGCAATGTATGGCGCCGAGCCTGCTGAAGACCTGCACGCAGGTCTCCTGCGCAACGCCGGTAAAACGGGTTTCGCGAATAAGTACCACGCGCTCCTCTGTGGCGGCGAACCAGAGTCTCTGATACCTGCACTACACGAGAGCGGCATCCTTGGACACAGCGGCACTGGGGGTACGGCCGAGGACGGCATCTTCGACGAAATCTGCTGTGTGAGGGTGCTGTGTGGGGTCCCACGCCCGAAAGAGACGATTAGAGGATTGTATGCGTTGTTGAAGCCTGGGGGCCGGATGGTGATCTGCGAGCATGTCGTCAACCCTTGGAGAACTGAGGGCCGCTTTTTTGCGAGACTGTCGCAGCTGGCATTCACGCTGCTTGGGTGGCCGTTGTTCATGGGCGGTTGCGAGCTGCAGAGACATACAGTGGATTACCTGAAGGACGCTGGGGAGTGGGACCTGTTCGACCTGAAGTACTACCAGCCAAGGGATCCGATACCGTTCGTTGTGGGAGAATTGAAGAAGAAAGCTTGATACCCGTAACGAGCTACCAGTATATATAGAAGATGTTCGCGGGGATTGGGTGCTTTTCACTTAGGTCATGGACCTCTGAAGTAGCCACTACGAATCCCATGATATGCTATAGGTATAGACGCCGGTTGATAAGACCCTTGTATGACTTGTAGTATATGGGAGAGGTGTTCGTCCAGTGACACGAGTGGCTCGCATTATCGAATCGAGGGTGGATGGGATGGGTTTGGGGTTGATATCTATGACGTGATTAGCGTGAGCCTCGGCATTAACCTCTAAATACCGAGCAAATGACCCGAGCTATGATCACCTCACCACTGCTTTCTTCGCAATCCCGCAATCCCGCAATCCCATCAAAATCATCGCAGGTCGTTCCACAATGTCCTACAGCAGAGTCGGCGTTGTGACTGGCGCGAACAAGGTAGCTGTTTTCAGACACTTCAATCATCATCTACTGACGTTTACAGGGCATTGGGCTTGCTATAGGTATGCACCATCACACTCTCCATCGGACATAATTCCTCATCCTGTTGCAGTCCGACAGCTCGCTCTGCAATACCCCAAATCACCCCTCAATAGCGGGTCCTTCTTGATCTACCTCACAGCTCGAGACAAGAGCAGGGGTGAAGGTGCACTGAAGGATCTCCAAGAAGATGCCCAGCTGAAGAAAGCGAAGGCGTTAAAAGTCGATGGTGGAATCTCTGAGATCAAGTATCATGCTTTAGATGTCACGGACATTAATAGCATAAAAACCTTCACCGAATACCTCAAACAAGCACATGGAGAGGGAATCGATTTCGTCATCAATAACGCTGGGATCGCGATGAACGGCTTCGGTAGTGGCCCTATTCACACAGTAAAATGTTCAATTTCGTTAACGAGAGTAGATACCAATGTTGTCAAAACCACTCTAGGGTGCAACTACTACAGCACACTCGAGGCCTCCCACACTTTCCTCTCGCTTCTCAAACCGCATGGCCGATTGATCAACGTAGCGAGCACGGCTGGAAAACTCGGTCAATTCTCCGAAGAAATCCGGAACCGGTTCCTGGCCTCGAAGACGGAAGCCGATGTGACCGATCTCATGAAGGACTTCCAATCGGCCGTCGACGCTGGCAGAGAGAAAGAAGCTGGCTTTCCAAGTGCCGCTTATGCCGTCTCTAAGGCCGGGCTCATTGGGGCCACCCGTGCACTGGCATATTCAGAAAAAGAGAACGGAAGCACGGCTTTGATCAATTCTTGCTGTCCCGGTTACGTTAATACCGACATGACCAAGGGCAATGGGGTCAAGACTCCGGATGAGGGTGCGCAGACGCCCGTCTTTCTAGCGCTCCAGGATATCAAGGGCGCAACTGGAACATTCTGGAGGAATGAACAAGTGCAAGAGTGGTAGGATTCTCGTCATGGCGTATCGACTACGTACTCCAATAATCTTAAGACCAACACAAACCGTCAAAAACCAACGAAGATCATTCTCGTCTATTTGCGTGTTCTTTAGCATCGAATTGCACTCGGGTTCGTGAGCGTCGCAATATGGCGAAGGCGTGCGGCACTCGGTCGGCACCTGCTCGGCCGAGCGAACACCATATGCGTCAGCACGAGTCTGAGGCCAAGACTGCTCGGTCGTAGGACGCGCGGTCGGTGTTTTCGTTGTCCCGCAGTCCCACAGATTATGTGATAGTATTTATGTTATTCCGCGGCAAACAGTTCGCATTCAACGCTAACCCCAAGACGACCTGACTCGACTTTAAATCGGGTGTCTAGTTGTGGAAATTCGTATGGCTGAACTTTTGTAGTGTGGCATTACGGAACTCTAGTAAGTGCCCCGGAGCATCTTTATCGTGACCGAGAATTCGAGTTAGGTGTGACTTTTGCACAGTACTCAACACAATGAAATCTGCGATCTCAAATGATAGTCTCCAGACAACGTAAGCATCACGAAACACGCGCGGAAGGTATAAACCCCGATATCCGGAAGCTGCAAGCGGCAAGCTGCTAGGGGTCGGAGGCCGGAAGAAGCAGCACAGTGCCATATTTGATTCGTGCAGGTACTCTATTCAGATGCAGTCGGAGACCGGAGGACACATGCGTCGACTACGGTCAAGGAAGGTATGTTAGATTGGAAAAATACCTCTCGTTACTCACTATATGAAATATAAGTCGCGACCGTCTCCTTTGATTTCCCATCCCATCCATTCCGTATCCTCTTCCGTTCAGCTTTTAAAGCTAGCATCATCACCTTGCACCTCTCTAGCACATATAATTATGGCTTCTCAACAAGATTCCCTACCGATCCCTCAGCCGACGACCCGGTTTCTGATGGGAAACTTAGGGGACATTGATCCCTCAAACTCGGCCGGGTCACTTTGGAGACTTGCTGAGATATATGGTCCTATCTTCAAGCTCTCGCTCCCAGGGCGCACCATGATCGTGTGCAACCACTATGAAACAGTCGTAGACCTTCTTGATGGGGATCGCTTCGAAAAGGTGATCGACACTACCCTCACTGAACTTCGAGCGCTCCTCAAGGATGGACTCTTCACCGCCTACCCTACTGAACAGGTATGTAAATGACCGTCGCTAGGCTGTCGAAACCTCAATTCTGACTACACAGAGCTGGGGCGTCGCGCACAGGTTGTTGATGCCAATGTTCGGTCCGCTGGGCGTCAAGAAGGTTGGTACCTTTCCATGGCATTGTATAACGCCGTACTGAACTCTGAAGATGTTTGGAGGCATGATGGACATCGCTTCACAGATGCTCCTCCAGTGGGATCGCTTCGGAACTAGACACGACATCCTTTGTAGTGATATCTTCACAAGGTGAGTCTCAAGAACAGATTTGCCACTAGTATTGCTCACGCTTAGTGCAAGATTGACCTTCGACATGATTGGCCTATGTGCATTCGGCTTCCGCTTCAACAACTTCTACTCTGAGGAGCCACATCCTTTCGTTGGCCAAATGGCTAATGTCCTGACGGAGAGTGGTAGGAGAGCGAATAGACTTGGAATTGAGAACAGGCTCCGCATCTTTTCGGCCGCTCAGAACATAGAAAATGTCAAGGCTATGCATGATCTATGCGATGAGATTGTTGCTGACAGACAGGCTTATCCACAACCGGACAGCGATGATCTCCTCAACCACATGTTGAATGACAAAGACCCCGAAACAGGAGAGACAATGAGCCTGGAGAATATCAGGCATAACATGGTTACGTTCTTGGTAAGCCTTTCGTCAATTTCCCTCTCATGTCTGCTAAGATATTCAGGTTGCGGGTCACGAAACTACAAGCGGCACCCTGGGATTCTTGTTTTATCATCTACTCAAGAACCCAGACACGTACATGAGAGCACAGCAGGAAGTTGACGAGGTCCTTGGCGACGGCCCCCTGACACCGAAGCATCTTTCCAAGCTGGTATACATAAAGTACGCTATGTATGAAGCGCTCCGATATATGGGCCCGATCGCCATTTTCAGCAAGCACGCCCTCAAGCGCACGAAAATAGCGGGGAAATATGATGTGGCTCCCGAGGATGAGATCTTGTGCAACCTCTTTCCATTCCATCACGATCCCAAAGTTTGGGGAGATGACGCCGACACCTTTCGCCCTGGACGATTTATGAACGGAGGATATGAGAAGCTGCCGCGGAACGCGTTCAAGGCTTTCGGGGATGGCGAGCGAGCTTGCATAGGACGAGCTTTTGCGGAACAGGAAATGGTTCTCGTGGTTGCGCTTATCCTGCAGAACTTCCAAGTCGAGATGTCGAATCCGAGTTATGAGCTGAGTATGACTTCCTGGCATCCCACATGATACATGCTAACCCTCGCTTTAGATATTCAAGTGGCTCTGACCTTCAAGCCTGGCGACTTCAGCATCAAAGTCCGTAGGAGGCCCGGTCGTGATCTTGGAAACCTCGGCGGAGCACTTTCCGCATCCATCCAAGTTCAACATAAGGAGGCTGGCCAAGGAGCTGTCAGTAGTGCCGCAAATCAATTGTTGAAGCCAATCACCGTTCTCTACGGCTCTCAGGCAGGTACTTGCAAGGCCTACGCGGAAGAACTGGAATCGGAAGCCCCTCGTTTTGGCTTTAAAGCTAGTGTTGGAACACTTGACTCAGCTACCGAGTATGTTCCCAAGGATCAGCCTGTCATCATTATCGTACCTTCTTATGAGGGAAAGCCGGCGGACAACGCAAAGAAGTTTGTTACATGGCTCGAAGCACATGTCTCATCCAATCTCTTCGAAGGAGTCGAGTACGCTGTCTTTGGCGTCGGCAATAGCGACTGGGTCGATACATTCCACCGCGTACCGAAACTCATCGACGAGCATTTTGAGAAGATGGGCGCCAAAAGGGTCACGAAGACAGGCTTTGTTGATGTCAGATACGATATAATGGGGCCTTGGGAAGACTGGACCGAGATCATGTGGGCCGATCTCAGAAGATCTAGCGGCACAACCACTGAGGTTGCTAGTGGTGAACTGAAGGCCGAAATTTCTGCGCCGAAGTTTGCCACTCATCTCGGTGGTCAGGACTTGGGGTACGGTATTGTCAAGGTCAACAAAGATCTTGGCGGCATCGAAGTCGGATTGAGAAAGAGACATATGGAGATCGAACTGCCACTGGGAAGCGGATACAGGTCTGGTGATTACTTGGTGATTTTGCCATCGAACCACCCGAATACCGTAAAGCGTGTTCTCAAGCGTTTCGACCTTAGTCCGGATGACGCGATCGCCGTGACCGCAACGAACAAGGCCTATCTCTTGACGGAACATCCTATATCCGTCTTTGACCTGCTCACGACTCGTGTGGAACTGGGCACGCCGGCTTCTCAGCGACAGATCCAGGCTCTCGCTGAAGCCACGCCTGAGGACAAGCGTGCTATGATATGCGAACTGGCACAGGACGAGACGTATAAAAACGAGGTTCTAGCAAAGCGCTACAGCGTCCTCGATCTTCTCGAAGACAACCCCGACACACAGCTTCCCTTCGCCGCCTACCTGGACATGCTAAAGCCCCTCACGCCCCGCCAATTCAGCATCTCCTCATCGCCCCTCGCAAACATCGCATTCACCCAAACGCCCGACGGAAAACCCGCCGAGACACTCACCGCATCCATCACCTACGACGTCCTCGACAGCCCCGCCTGGTCCGGCAGCGACCAATTCCTCGGCGTCGCGTCCACGTACCTCGCGCGCCAGGATGCCGGCGCCCGCATCCGCTGCTTCACGCGCTCCACCAACGTCAACTTCCACTTACCGCTCGACCCCACGACGCCCATCGTCATGATCGCAGCCGGCACCGGCATCGCGCCTATGCGCGGCTTCCTGCAAGAGCGCGCCACTATCAAAGCAGCCCGCAACGCGGCTCTCGGCCCCGCAATCCTCTACTTCGGATGTCGCCACTACGAGAAAGACTTCCTCTACGCAGACGAGCTGAAGAAGTGGGAAGCCGAAGGCGTCGTCGACGTACGGCCGTGTTTTTCCAAGGTCGGGCCTCAGGGATCCGCTAAGAAGGGCAAGGACACACGGAGGACATACAAATACGTGCACGAGCGCATGTGGGATGATCGCGGGGAGCTGGCGGGCTTGTTTCGCGAGCGCAAAGCGAAGATCTTTGTGTGTGGGAGTGCGAGCAAGTTGGCGAGGAGCACGGCGGAGGTGTGTAAGCGGATTTGGAGGGAGGGAGGGAAGGGGAGGGGTGAGGTGGAGGCGCGGAAGTGGTTGGAGGGGATGCGAGAGGAGAGGTATGTTAGTGATGTGTTTGAGTGACGGGAAGGGATGCAGGGGAAAGAGATTGCTGCGGTGTGGAGAGAGAGCCGATGGTTTTGGAGAGTGTGTAGTACATATATAGTGGTGGGGATCCAGGGAAATACAAGATAGATAGATGAAGTCTAGTTGATCTGGTATTTCGACCTTAGCAGCGTTACCGATCTCCTTCCTTTGGGACACCGAGACTGAGTGTTGTAGTTGTAACGTTAGTCGGTCTAGAGTACTGGAGACTTCATGACAGCGATACCCTGCACTGCACGGCCCATACGTCATCCCGAGGTCTGCTGCGTTTTCGTCTCAACCTCTTCCGAATACGAGATATCGCATACGGCGGCACACCATCCAGGAAAAGCATGAAGATGTTGGAGACGAGGAAGGATGCTTTAACTCGTAATCTATTCAAATGCAAGCCTATCTGTACAGTGTACCGGTACGCTCCAAATTCTAACCCACCCAAAGTCCAACCCCACGCCTGGTCCGCGCCGACGCTCCTGCCGCTCACGAGGCACAACATCTAACTAAAGGGTCTAGTTAGAGGTTTAGCAGGGCAGCAACTTACATGCGTGGTATTCTGGCTCCGCAGCCACCGGAAGTGTGGCGCGCGACCGTAAATCGAGCGATGCGAGGGTAATCGAAGCCCGAATGCCACCGCGGTACGCAATCGCGAAGATAGCCACTGACTGGTCAGATGCAGTGGTTAGGGATAGACTAAGCCAACGGCAATGAAGAGGATGATGCGACGGGGTATGTGCCGATGGGGTTCGAAGTTCTAACGTAGCTGCGTTCCGTTGTGGAGGAAGATTGTGCAAGCAATAGCGACGACCTGCGGGTAGGTTAGGTTAGCATATGTGGATGGTAAGATGCAGTTGCTGGAGCGCAGACCAGGCCAACTGCGGCGAAGAGGAGAGGAAGTGAGCCTGTGGAGAAAGTGGGTCGCAGTCTACGAACGGCAGAAGACTCGGACAGCGTTGGCTAGGTAGTTGAGGATTGCGCCGAAACCGCTAAGTAGATAGTATTTCCTCGGGAAATGATTGGAAAGGAGGAGATCCTTAAGGGACTAAAGGCCCGCAGACCAGAAAAACCCCAGGACACGATCGTGGCGAGCGAAGATCTACAAGGGATTAAAGGCCCGCAGGCTGAAAACTCTACGGGACATGATCCCGACGAGCGAAGATCCGAAGGATCGAGGGCCAGGAGGCCATGAAATCTTCGAGAGTGTTTCGTCGTAAGGCGAAAGCGCAACAAGTCCAGAGCCTGGCGCAGGGCAGTAAGCACCCCGAGCATGGTAGGCGCGGAGAAGCCATGACAACGACGACGACAATAATGGAAGGAAGAAACCCATCGGACCACTTTACCGAACCAGCTGGCGTTTGTCACCGCCCGATATTACGCTACACTCACACTCACTCTCACACCTCGTCTCACACGCAATTGCTCTACGCTGCCCTCCAGTCTGCTGCTATTTCCTCTCACAAGCAATCGCTCTACGCTGCATTTACCGACCCGCTCACAACTCATCTCTTTCTCCAGTATGACACGACATCCCATTAAGATGGCTAGCAGCAGCAAGCAGACTGCTCCAGTGTATTCGTACAGTGGTGTGTTCTCTCACCCTAGCACTGCGTCAAAGCATGACACTAACTTGATGCTTTAGAGAGGATGCGAGCTACGGCAGTCAGGGCTAAATCACTCCTTACGCTGCAGAGCACCTATCCAAGCGTGAATGCGGTCGAAACCGACGCGAAGACTCAGCTCGACGAGCAAGAGTTCGAATACGGCGAGGCCTTGGATTGGTCCCACGACAGATACTCCAGCATAATCGCCCGCACTGTAGCCAGGATCCTCATCGATGCAGGCTTGGTCAAGACGAGCACAACAAGCAGGACAACAGCGGCAAGCATGGCAACATCGGCAAGCATGGCAACCGCAGCAAGCATTGTAACGGCGGCGAGCAGGACAATGGCAGCGAGCAAGACAACAGCGGCGAGCAGGACAAGAAGGTAAACCAATCACAGTACCTCTCATACCACCGCGCTAATGATAAGGATAGACCGACGTTAAACATCAACTAAAAGCAACTATCCGCCCTGCTCTGCAGGATGTGACGACGTCGTCTTCAACCAGTTCATCAAAGCCAAAGATACCTGAGACGGTGGCTCTAGAGCCCCCGATCACAATGATCTCTCTCCCAGCTCCTGACGAGAAGGTCGCGGTGACCTCGCCCTTGATTACTCCGTCAGAACATGTGAATGTGACGATGTCGTCTTCAACCAGTTCATTCAAGCCAGAGATCGAGGATGTCGGCGCCCACTAGGTGGGGGGGGAAGACGCTGAGGTAAACAAGAAATCATCAATCAAACCACCTAGTGCAACAATAGGCCTCAAAAAACCGGTCATTCTCTTACCAGAGGCATCAGGTATGGTGCAGCATACCCTACAGTCTATGTGGAAGCCAAGTGATGGCCTGCGACACATACCACCCCCCTCTGCCCAGTCGCCCGTGATACATATTCCATCAGGATCCGATGACGAGATGGCTGCGGCGGACGACAGCGAGCTCTGTAACAAGAACAGGAAGAGGCCATTTGGACGTCGAATAATTCCGGATTCGGATACAGAACACTCCAGCCTGTCATCCGAGGAAGAAACGAACAAACGCCTCACTGCGCAAAAACCTAGGAAGCGTCACCGCGTATAAGATAAGAAGAAGCTTGACGCCAGCACCCAGGCAAGAATCTCTAAGGCAAGAATCTCTAAGGCAAGAATGGTCAAGATTGCAGCGCCACCAGACAACGGAGTGGGCTCGCGTGTTCGACGGTCTGTTCGAACAGCTGCCAGACCTGGAGACTACTATGATCCCGGACCGGTCGAAGCCATCATCGACAAGCTCGAGTAGGCACCGACAGGATGTGGGTGCAGGTGATGGGGTGTGCACGTAGGTTATGCTAGAGCATCGTTCTGGCTGTTCCGATGGTCCATCCTCCAATAGCTGCATGTTCTTATGTTTTGTTTGGTGTAGTAAACTTGATCGAGATAATGCTCGTTGCGAGTTCCCAGTGGCTACTGCCTCATTCAGTACAAACGTCATGGTTTCATGAACGGGAAAACGGGAAGCCACGCCTGCCCACGACTTCCTGGTGTGCGATGACAAGTGCAAGCAGCACACTAGGTTGTCGCTACCCTGGCGTCATCTCGCGTACGACCAGGCTTCTTTCGTATACCAGTCACTCTCTCGCCCGCATTGCCTCCGCCTCGTTGCAGCGTCCTCACACGCGCTCTCCAGCCTCGACAAGTCAGTACTCGATTTATCATGTTTGACCATGCCGATATCCGCCGTATCGCGGAAGAAATCATCACCTACTATCCAGCTGTTAATGCCGAACGAAACCGACGCGGTGCGTGAATGGCTCCGAACACATGTCGAAGAGTGTAGACCCAAGCTCGACGGGGGGGGCTGGAAACTCCCACCAGATGGAGGGTGTAGCCAAAAGAGTTCGCGACCAAATTCTGGCGATGAAGGAGGATCGTGGGTCATCAGGACAGGTTCGTACACAACCACTTGTCTGGTGCCGCACGTACTGACTGCGCAGCATCAAGCTAAATCCGGCGGGGAAACTACCGGTATGTTGGACGAGACATCCGAGGTCCCCACAAACGATCGATCGCCGAGCACACGCCCGTCGAAGAGACAACGTCACGCCGATATCGAGACAGTAGTCGAGCCTAACCAGTAGATGCAGACACAGCTGCGTCTGGTGACTTGTCCGCTGTTCAATGGGACGGTATCAGTATGGGACAAGACGGCTACTACCACTGGGTGAATATTTATCACAAGGATCTTACATGGAGTGAAGTGCATGACTGGAGCAGCACATATCCATTCTTGGGGATCCGTGCCGACGTAGGCATAACCGAAGACGAGGCATATACTTGAACTGAGGAGGTAGTGGGGACCTATCATAACTCATTACTGCCGACCGTTTTAGAGGAAGATGATCGATTGAGGATGACCGTATCCAGCGGAACCACAGTCTATGATCTGGACCAATATACCGGTGATTCCGTGGAGCACGCCTGCATATCGATTCCACAGATAGCCAAAACGCTCTACTGCACTGCTACCGGAGTGACTCAATGGAAGATGGTAGTGCCGAAACTGACGCGGTGCGGGAATGGCTCAGAGCACATGTGGATAAGTGTAAACTGCAAAGGCGGCGAGTAGGGCAATGACGACCACGACGACAAAGGTTCGTACTATAGCTATAAGAAGATAAGCTAGGCATAATGCCTCTTGTGTCGTCGTGCTAATGATAGTAGGCTGACAGCGCTAAACATCAGCTGAAAGCAGCCATCCGCCTCGTTCTGAAGGATGTGACAACACCAGCCACGGGTAATCACCACCACCGCCATGGCTACCAACAAGTAACACGCTCCGTATTTGTGCCGTATAGCCTCTCACTTCACTCGTTCAGTCACACTGCACTAACTCAACACTCAGCGCGGATGCAGAAGACGGCACTCAAAGCAGAACTACTGATCGAGCTGCAGGATGCATATCCCAGCATCAATGCCGCCAAAGCCAACGTGAGAAAACAACTCAGCAAGCGGGGGTTTGAGTGGACTGACAACCGATACGCCGGCATGGTCGCTCGTACTGTCGTCAAGATGCGCATGACCGATAAGCGGGTGACAATAAACAAGGGCAGTGGGAGGGAAAGCGCTAAAGACAGTGCGGCTGGCATCGATGGCAAGGCTGGCGATGGCGATGCTGGCAAAGAGAATGTACGCTCTCCACTACACCCTTCCCTTCCTACTACAGTATTAACGTACCAGACTACACAGGACGGCTAGACCACGATCACACCAACGGCTCACGGTATTGCGCCAAAAGTCCAGCTCACACCAACAATACTCCCGGTGCTCACTTCCCGTGCACCAAGAAGCAGATTTCACAAGGGGCGCCGCATCTTCTTACAAGTGAGATTGGCACCCTCTTAAGATCGCAAGGCTTCAATAAAAACAAGGACCGCGTCGTCAGCTGGGGCGCCATGTAAGACCTACAGACATTCTAACGCGCACTTAACGGTAATAATGAGGCATTTGTCCCCGCCAGCAAGAGCAGTGGCTATATTATAGACAACAAAAGAAACGCAGTGCTCCAATTGTTCAACGCGCTCAACCTGTGCAGACAGATAGTTAACCTCCCCAGTTATCGCCTTGGAGACGTGCACCGCTGGCTATGCCCAGAGCTCCCTTCGCGATCCCCCGCAAAATTAGCAGATTGCTCTGCGCGTCCCGGGGATCCTGGGTGCTGAAGAGGTATTTAGCCCATAGTGCTCTGTATGTGAGTTGCTTTGTATCTACTGCTTCTGCGTCGCCTATGGTACGTGTGCACCACCCGCCTAGTACGTAGTGGTGGCGATCCGGGGACATACATACAAGAGATAGACGAAGTCCCGTCGATCTGGTGTTTCGGCCTGATTAGCAGCGTCGCCGATCTCCTCCTTCAGACACCGAGACGGAGATACACAATATGTACATGGAACCACGAAACCCATGTCACCTACCTATCTCATCTACGCTCGGAACCCGTGGGGACTAGGCGCATTGACTGGCCCCCACACCAGCAGCGTCCACGACCATGCGATAGGCTCGGTTAAGTGCACGACGTGCAGCAGCAGGATTCCCGGTGCCCGTGCGAGACGGGTGTGGCCCTGGAGCTGGGCTGGGAGGTGTTCGCAGGATTGCGAAGGCTGAAGGTCGGTATGTAATGTATGGGGCAGGCCCGAGAACCTGTCTTTGCTCTTCCCACTCTGCTCGCGCAACTACCTACCACCTATGTGACGCGATGCGCGCCGGTTGAGCAACCTAGCTAAACGCTTTCTCCTCGATACCACACCACACCGCATATTTGCACGATTTCCATACGCCTCGCATCGGCACCACCACCGCGATGCCTCTACCCACGCCCCTACCCCCCGCGCTCCGCGAGAAGATCCTCGATAGCCCCGCGCTTGCACCGCCGCCGGGCGTGATACCGAATTTTACAAATCCGAGCAATCTGGAAATCGAGACGTATGGCATGGTCGCGGCGTTTATGGTGCTGGGGACGACGAGTGTGGGCGTAAGGTTGTGGACGAAATGGAGGGTTGTGGGGAGAGTGAAGTGGTGGGGCGAAGATGGTGAGTTGGTGTGGGTTTCCTTATGTCGGTAGGGAGGCGGGAGTGTCGTTTGGGGGTGAAGTAAACAGGGAAGTGGGACGGGTTGTTTTTGAGCTGGAGGTGATGATCTGGGGCTGACCTGTGTTTGTTGTAGGCATGCTGTTCATCTCGTGGCTGATATACACGGGTATGTTGATGCCGCTTGCGATCATCTCTGCGAAGATTGGTGCTGGCACGCACCAGTGGAATCTCACTGTGCGGCAGGCAGTGGAGCAAGGATATGTAAGTCCACACCCCATCCAACGACCTACACCCTCCGTCTAACCACCTTTCCCAGTACTACAACATCGGTTCCCTCGCCTACATCCTCTCCATGCTCTTCCTCAAAACCGCCATCCTACTGCAATGCATCCGCGTGCTCGTCCCGACCGGCACGCGCAACGCGGCCTTCTACCTGTACCACGCGCTGCTCGCCGCCAACATCATCTTCTACATCGTGTCGGCGTTCATTGAGCTGTTTTCGTGCTCGCCGCGCGCGAAGTTGTGGGATCCAACGATTGTGGAGGGCAAGTGCGTGGGCGACATCACGGCGAAGCGCGTGGTGAGCGGCGTAATCAATATGCTGACGGATTTTGTGGTGTTGGTGTTGGCGCAGAAGGTGGTGTGGGGGTTGGGGGGCGGCGTGGGTGGGAAGCGGAGGGGACGGTTGAGTGGCGTGTTTTTCGTGGGTGCCCTGTAAGTGTTTTGACTTGTTTTTACTGTGCTTCGGTGTACGTTGTGCTTCATGAGCTGGCGACCGATAGCTCGGAGCTAGAGTGTGTGATTGTGGAGAAATCAACAGCTAACATGCCCCGCAGCCCCTGCATCTGCTCCATCGTCGAAATCTACTACCACCATCGCGGAGCCATCCACGGCGACAAAACACACTGGGTCTCGCTCATCGCACCCTGGGGCTTCGCCGAACTCGCCTTCGGGCACTTCGCGGCGTCCGTCGTCGTCATGCCGCGCTTCTTCAAGTATCTCTTCGACAAGCCATTTTTTGTCCGGCTGAGCGAGTCGCTGTCGTCGAGGAGAAAGGATTCGAGCGAGGGGGATGATAAGCGGTGGTCGAGGGTTGGACGAGTCAGGATTGAGAGTCCGAAGCGGGCGGAGGTAAGGAGGCCGGTCGTGACGGATGTTGAGTATGAGGAGCTGGTGGTTAATGGGGGGATGAGTGAGCGGGAGTGGGGCGGTGGCGTAGAAGATGGTGTGACGAGGCCGGAGCCGGTGTTCATTACGGTTGCGGATGCGATGAGGACGGTCTGAGGAGGTTTAAGCATGGTGATGTGTGACGAATTTACGAATGTTCATAGATGTATGGAGTACCCCAAGACTTCGAACCCGGGTTTATGTTTCGGCGATGATTTCATCAAGCGGGATGACGTCAGCAATCTGTATCGAAGATCGAGCAGTATCTGAGCGTGGGAAGACTCACCGATAAGAACCCCCATTCCACATTACTCTCGTGTTCTGCGGATTTAATAGCCTTGTGTTTCACCATCTCAACGTCACGCTCTCAGCAACAGTCGAACTTGTGGAATAATAATACATATTCTCGTACAATCTAGTAAAGTGAAAAACACAGGGACCAGCCCAGAAGCAAA
The DNA here is from genome assembly GCA_011032825.1 of Massariosphaeria phaeospora. Classification (NCBI taxonomy): domain Eukaryota; kingdom Fungi; phylum Ascomycota; class Dothideomycetes; order Pleosporales; genus Massariosphaeria; species Massariosphaeria phaeospora. Next base: position 68,433 of record JAADJZ010000029.1, on the reverse strand, counting down.
GTACCAAAAACACACATAAAAGGGTGTGATGCCACGAGCCATAGCGGCCCATAAGCGAGGAACCAGCCCCAATACAACATGGTAAAGGAAAAAACACTAGGAAAAGACAAGATCGACCACTTGAAGTGCCGAAATAGTGTATCCAGCCTGCCTGCAACTAGAGGCCGATATTCATACAGTCTAGTAAAGGAAATTCGTACAGTCTCGTAAAGAAAAAAACCATCAAGACAGCCACCAGTGTAGGGTGCCGAAGAGAGGAGTAGGCCGCATGTAAGGCCGAGTCCTCAGTTGATGTGTGTGAGGATATGCAAAAGGAAAAAATGGGATATGGGTGGGTGATACATAGTTGGCGCTGCCGATCTTCCACCATGGTCCCGGGGGGTGTACAATGAAGTGTGAAAGAGTGTAAGAAAGGAAAGAAAGAAATGTTGGTACAGATGTTGATACAGTGGGAAAGCCGGATTGGAATAGGGTTTTGGAGAGCCCTCTCAATGAAAGATTGTCCTGGGGCTCTGGAATCCGTGTGGCTTTTGAAGCTGTTCCCTTACGGATTAGGATTCGGCGGTACATAGAGTGGCGTAACGTCGACGCCTGGGAATCCTGCCACTTCGGGTTCTGGTGTTGGGCTATGACTAGCCATATGGGCAATATAGTCAAATGCTTCGTTGAAGAATTCAGGAAGTGGTGTACCCTCTGGAGATTGGGCTGGGGTAGCTCCGGTCGATGGGGCCGGAGTGGTCTCTTTAGGTGTCGTAGACTCTTTGATGATGTAGAGTCTAAGTTTCCCTATCACTGTGTCCTTGGTGTCCGCGTCTGTGAAGGGGTGTTGTTCGTATCTTCCCAGTAATTGCTTGACTCGGGTGGAAGTCTTGTCCCCGCCCGACCCGCTGTCCTTGCGGGTGATATTGATATCCCAAGGAGGGCATATGATCATCTGAGGTAGCTTGTCCGTTGTGTTATGCAAGAGAATGTCCGCCATCATCTGGCGGATTGGATTTTCTGGCATAAACATAACGACTATGTTGTGGTGGTTGCAAGCAGCGGCAAGAAGATGGCCAAGAGGGCTGAATTGAAAGGTGTTCCACCCGTTATTTGAAAACCCTAAGTGCTGCCGAACATACTGGAGATTGTCGACGGTCATGTCTTTCTCCTTGTTGAAAGAACTGTAATCAAGAAAGACTTTGGGTTTTATCTTGCCGCCGAAGCGGGTATGGACAAGCCAGACTATGTTCGCGACGATGTGCGACGTCATCATGAATTGAGGAGGACCGTCCTGGAAATAAGTTCCTTCGACTGGAGATGGCAGGCCCAAGATCAGAAGGTTGAGGGCCGGAGGATTGATGGCCACGCTCTGCCTCAGTTTTTGGTAGATTCGCTCAAAAGCTGGCTCTTGAGGCCAGTTATCGAGCAGCCCTTGGAAATCACGTCGGAAATCGTCTTGCTCTTCCTTTGGTATGGTCGACTTGAATCGGGATTTCCGAAGATCGTACTCCGACCTATTCCCCAATTCCCCATAATTCAAGATCTCGTGGTGGGGATCTTCATTGAAGACCTCCAAGAGCCTCTCTCGAGTATAGATGGGTTGTCCTCCGTTGATCTTGTCGGCATTCAAGATCGGTTCCTCAGCCTCCTTGCAATCCATGCTGATTCAACTTCGAGGTGAACTTGTTTGTGATCGATAGCTTTCGAATGTGGGTTTACCGAGAGAGATTCAGAATTTCGGGTTTGGTGAGTACAATGATTGTAATGCAGCCGGCAAAGTAGTGTTGAATAACAACCAGAAGCAGGACTGCGACCAGCATTTATATGCACCTCAAACGTGTGAGTCGTCGGTATGTCGCCATACCGATGAGTCTTCGTTGTGGCTGTCGCGTTCAGTCCTCACTCCGACCTCGGGGGCAAGGACACCTGCAGCAACAATGCTCAACCCGCAAGGACCACACCCCGCAACCAGGAGGCCAAAGCACGACCATCGTGAGTTTCTTGTCGTCGTACAAGTAAGACTCATTGCCCCCATAGCCAGTAACGAGCTTGCTCCTTAATTAATAGATATGACTCAACGTGATGTGGCCTCAAACTTGGGCACGCGGCGTGGTGCAGGGCCCTATAATTGGCATCGGGAACCATCGACATAGCCCTGCTGTCAAATATCGTTACGCTAGTACTGCCAGAGACTCGGCAGCTAGAAGCTCAAAGAAATCTCCGTATGGCGCCAACGAGCATTGAGTGGATGTTGAGGTCGGAAGTAGCGCCTCGTGGCAACGCTGAACCAGGACTTCGGGGCGGACGACGTACGATCTACGCCGCATTCGCGCGTGATAGAGACATTGATTGGGTAGTTTGATAAGCTGCTCGGAGAATAGATCCTGCCGCGACAGAGCCTCCAATGTCTCCAGAAGGACCGAAGAACATTCTAGCAACTAGGGAATCAGTCAGAGCAATAGACGTAGCTCGTAGCTCGTGGCTATCCGTCGTGTCGGAAGCCCACATACCGATGGCGGACCGGAAAGTCTGACTCCACGGACAGCAAGGTGCCATCTTCCCGGCGTAGTCACTAGACACCAAGAGAACGTCTGTGCAACTGACAACGGCTCCAGAATGACCCATTGGACACTCGATTTGCGCATCCGGCTTGCGCCCTCAGGCTTTGTCTTTGAGTATATGCAGATAGGTGATTCCATACGGCGAATCCCTCAGCGTAAACGGGTACCGGTCGTACTGCTCAAGCAAATGCACAACTCGATCTGAGTTGCGGTCGCCGTCATGTTTGGCCGGGTTTGCAGGCATGTTATCCACCTCGCAGGGCGCGCAGATGATGACCAGCGGAGGATGCTTTGAGCCGATTAAGAAATCGCCTAGCAGCTGTCGGATTGGGTTTTCAGGCTTGAATACAATGACGAAAGCCTGGCTGGACTGGGCTATTTGCGCGAGTGATAAGAGTATATTGGACATCGGCACGAGGGTGACTTGGTTCAAGTCGGGCAAGCTGAAGCAGTGGGTCACCCATGCGGTGTCTATGTCTTGGTAGGGTGTGTCGTCGACCGCGATGTTGATACTTGCGGTGCCAGATCCAAATCTGAATAGGTTCCGCATGAGCTGGTTGGTGTAGAAAGTGATAATGTGATTGGCCAGTTGGTGCTGGTATACCGATATGTCCTGTAGTTCTGCCTCATGCGGGGACGGTAATCCGAAGACATGAAAGCGTATGCATGATCGAGCAACGTGCGCAGTCATAGCCAAAATGTCCTGGGCTTCAGACATGCGGATCCAAGGGGTGTGCGCATTCTCCATGATTTTGTTGAGGGCAGGGGTCGAAATCTGGTTTCTACTGTGTCCGAACAGTCCTCTGATTATGCGCAAGCTCGGATGTATGACATAAAGTTGCATTTGCGAAAAGCCTTGGTAGCTTCGAACTGCGACCTTTTGGTTGTTGGAGAAGCAGAAGGTGCTGTGTTTACTAAAGAGCGGCTGGCTTTTGTTGATAGTAGAAGTAACGAGGAGCGGCTTATCTGATATGCCCATGGTGTCAGAAGGATGTAAGTGCAACATAAGAGACGGTTATGCCTCGATGGTTGCGATCTGAGGGGTTGATCTTGGTGGAAGGGATTTAAGTGAAAGAACGCAGATGCGCAAATGAGAACCTAATTTTCAACGCGACAGAGAACCGTGGGTGAGAGAAGATACCCTGCTCTCAAACCATGGCTCGCCTCGAGAGTACACCTCTCAAATAAGAAATAAGAGAAATAATTCCATGTTCGCTGAGTCATCTCGATGAACCACGGTTCTGCAGTTAGACGAGCCATGATTCTGAAACAAAGATAGCTCCTTGCTACTTCGGAAACGAAGACCACTTAGACTTAGCGCACACTGAAAATCATGACGCTCGCCGCACGAGCTGCGAAAACCGGACGCCTAGGCGCAGCGATAAGCATGTACAGCCACCTTCACCCACTTTCTTTCTTGTTTCACGACTCCCCCAAGCCAGGTGAGTGTGTATACCAAAAGCATCGAACCGAAGGTATTGTGCCTGTACGTCGAATATCACCACCCGGGTGTGTGGTAAAGCTAATCGCGCACGGGTAATCGTCTCGGCCCAGTAACAGCTGACGTTGATTCGAGGAGTGCAACTTGATCCATGAGGTCTTGCACTTCAACCCTCAACCGCCTGCGTCGACGGGCTCTTTGTATTTCCGGGAATAGCCTCTTAATCTCTCAGATCGAGTGCGGTACGATTTTGTGAAGAGGAGTCGGTGCACCAGGAGGCTCTCGGAGCTCGGAGCACCACACTGACCTCTGTACTACTTTGACTTAGGCCATTTATGGAAGGCTCGTGTCTGCTGCGCCGCCAACCCCTCGATAATCTTGTTCGAGGTAGCTGCCGATTGAGATCTGTCTTCTTCAACGTCGTCGTTCTATGGAGCAACATAGCTGAGATGCTGCCGGCGCTACTGCCCTCTCAGCGCGCCATGTGAAGTCGGTATCGGCAAGCCTGTGATTGCGCCCTGCCGACTTTAGCGAAGACCTGTTGGCAACTACCCCGACTCGGCGAACTCGTGGCTGCCACTTCTCTTCCTCTCCTTCCTACCCTATGCGTGAGGGCCCGTGCTCGCCGCGGGCAAGACCCGAATCCGCGCCGACTAGATCTCGCTCTACAGCTCGCAAGATCAAACTAGGCGAATATTTCAAGATTAGCGGCGAAATATACAAGAAGATATCGTTACAGCGGACTAGGCATGTCTAGTAACTCAATGGTCAGTCCTCGAATTCTCGAAGTCGACTCCCACTAATCGGAAGTGAGTAGCTCATCGCACCCGTTCAAAATACTGAACAGCCGTTCCCGCTACACTCTACCTCTTCTCTCTCGGCGTGAACATCAACTTCAAAGGCGGCAGCGTCAGAAGTAACGTATCCGCGAAACCCGTATCGAACACCTCCCCAGTCTCGCCCTCCGCCAACGACACCTCGAAGTTCAGGACAATGGCCGAGAGAGACGTGCGGAGACTGAGATAAGCCAGGTTCTTGCCGATACAGTTATGCGTGCCTACCGCCGCCGCGTTACTCGAAAGCTAAGACAAACACGGAAGTGGGGTATACTCACCTAACTGGAACGGAAAATACGGCGCGCCATCCGTACCCATTTCTTCCCTCCACTCACTCCACCGCTCGGGGACGAACGCATCGCCTTGTTGCCACCATCGCGCATCTTTTTGGATGAGGAGACACGATACAGATGCGTTCGTGTTGCTAGGGATGTACGTGTCGCCGACGTAGATGCCTTCTGGGGGCGTCTCGCGGGTTACGCCGTGTAGTACGGCGGGCTTGAGGCGCAGAGTCTCATTGATGATGTCGTCAATGTAAGAGATGGCTTTGACCTTATCGTAGGTCCAGTACTGGTAGCCATTGGGGAAGGCAGTGGTCAAGAGGGTGTAGAGCTTGGACTGGAGGGTCGGGTGTTTTGAGAGATAGAAGAGGGCATTTGCGAGGGTATTAGACGTAGTGTCGCTGTGTGGTGAGCTTGGATGGTGTTGAGGTGGATTTGCTGGAACTCACCTGCCGGCAACGATGACGACTCGAGAGTCGTCGGCTTGGGACTCTTTCGTTGGTGAAGCAGATGACTCTTTGTCTTTGCTAGCCTTTAGCAACCAGGATACGATATCTCGGGGCTCTTTCTCGCTATCCCAATTCTACGAACCCCATCAGCACATCGTCGAGGCACTCAGAACGGATACTCACTTTTTCTTTCTCTCGAATCTCCGCCTCGCACATCCCAAAGAATTCTGAAAACGCCCCGGCGGCCCCCGGAACCGAGCCCAGCAAATTCAGGAGCCACGGCACCGTTTGCAGAGCACCCAGGATTGCGACATGATCATGTATACCCTTTATTGCGGGGTGCTCGACGCCAGTCCCAAGGCTATTGAAGTCCTTGCCGAATCCAATGTCACCCATGACGTCGAAGCTGTAGTACATAGCCCAGGCAGTAATATCCAGTGGTTTCCCGGCATTGGTACGTAGTTTGGTGACGAATTGATCGACCTTGGACTTGATGCGAGGCTCATAGGTGGACAGTGCTCAGTAGTTGTTAGGTTGTAGTTATTTGAGGTGTAGGGATATGTACCTTTATTTGAGAGGCCTCGGTCCCATGCTCGACGGCGCTGTCGGTATGACTTCTGGTCCCGGAGCATGTTGATCGATACTTTATTTGGGTCGTTGCCGCTCTGACCGTAGAAAGTAGACTTCCGGCACTTACTGTTGGGGCCGTACAGCGCGGCGATGGCGTCTTTGTGGAGGATGCTAATCTCCCGAGGCCCTTGTCTCGAGTCAGTCTTCCCTTTTCATATTGGGCATGAGTAGGCTGGTGTGTCTACTCACCTGTTCGCACATAGTCGCCGTAAGTCGCGTGCATCTTCGCCAAAGACCTGTAGTACTCTTCCTTCCTCGTATACAGATACGTTGCGTAGAATCGAGTAATCTTTGCCGGTAGTGGGCCCGGAAACACCCGGCATCGGTGGAACACGAGACGGTATGTTGCAATGCTGGTTAAGAGTGCGGTGTTGAAGCCTAGGAAGAAGATGGTGGAAGCTACCAACGCGGTATCCGGACCAATCCCGCCCTGTTGCGCGAAGGCATACACCGACCCGAGAAAAGCAATGACAGATGTTGCGATGAAGTGAAATATGTAAAGATCGAATTCAATATTGATGATCGATATGTGAAAGAGGATGCCGAAGAGTGCGCCTAATCCTCCAATTCGTGCGGGAAAAACCATGTTCGCGAGTGACGAGGAAATCGAAGCCATCAGTACCAGAGAACTACGAGAAAGGTCGCCTCAAACTGCGGCACTGGTTCATATAAGACAAGACAAACCTCGAAGCTGGAATAAGGATATGCTACCGGACAGGCGCACATGTTCGCCAAGAGCTGCATAAGCATGACTGGGAAAGTGATTGGCCGAGAATTGTCTATGTTGCAGAAGCCCGCCACCTCAAGGGGATTCAAGAGTCTGACTCAGCCAAGCTGCAGGTATACCGGTTAATACCTACGCATGGGTTACACGACGTTTCTCGGCGGCTTTTGAGACAGAAGGGTGAGAAAGGAGACCACTGTATTAGTTAGCATTGCCAGAGACACGAGAATGCAGAGCGGCCGCTAGGTTGACCGCAATTGAACCTGTAAGAACACTTACAGTCGCACCCACCCTGTCTCACATCGGTAAGGCCCATTTGAGGCCGCTCTCTCCCGTTCAACCCCCTTCCTCACCCCACTTGCTCTGCAAATCCTCGAGGTGATTGATGTAACGAGTTTTATGTTCCTCTTTCCCCTTCTTCCTCGACCAGGTGAACCTAGTGACCCGCTGCTTTCCCTCTGCTCTAGCTTTCACCTGTGCTCTTGTCGCGACAAGCTTGCGCACCGCAGCAGTTCTGCCTTCTTCTACCTGCTGCCGACGGAGAACACCCTTTCGCCATATCTCGTAGAGGGAGCGCTTGTTTGAGACCCGGCTGTCGGACAAGCTAAGAACGGTCGTGTCGTTGGCAGGTTTCGCTTCCCATTTCCAGCCCCAGTTGTCGAAGTAGCGGAGGAAACAGGTGTCCTGGTCGTCGAGGACGTAGGGGTCCGGGCAACCGGGTGGGAAGACTAGGTACGGCATTTTTAGTGACTGAAATGCTTGGTAATCTGCTATGGTTCTTTGTCGATGATGGCGGTGATGATGAACCTCGGGCGCTGTCAATGAAGAGTTGAGAGGTAGTGTTGTTAGGACAGAAAAAATTGGAGACGTGGATGTAGCAAACCGACTCTCATGACGTGCTGTGGAAAAGTGTCACAGGCCGTATGGCGAATTCGAATTCACGGCCTTCTTGCAAACGTTCGCGAGTGAATGTTACTCACAATCGTTAATGACGAGCGTTTCCGGATGTCAAGACCGAGCAGCTCTCATGCGGCGTAGGTACTTGGTGATTACCTACCCACTTATCTGCCTCATATCTGAGCTTTCCAATATGAAGAGTAGCGTTTTCATCTAGCACCCAGCGGCCAGCCTAGCAAAGCCAATACAGATTCGCCGTGTCTGTCGCACGAGACTATACACCCACAGTATAATTCCTACACAAAATACTACTGTTAGTACACTCTTTTGCGTGTCTTAGCTTACTTACTATAAAATCAAGCTCTCTTAGAGTGTTTGAAAGGGGATGTTTACTCATTCAGGGCTTCTTCCCTACCGCGAGAGGCATCCGAGGCAACATCCCCCGTATCTCTTTTGGCCAGTCCCGAATAGACCGATCGTCCCCGGGATAAGGATCCTTATCTTGATGCGCTAGATTCACGCGCCATTGATAAGCCGCCCCTTCCCCCGTCCGCACGCGTTTTGTTTCTTCATATTAATTCATCGCACTCGAACTTCCCCATCATCCATTCACGACATGAAGCTCTCCCTCCTTTTTACTAGCGCCCTCGCGTCAGTCGCCGTATGCGCTCCTTACCAACGGTGCATGATGAACGGAAAGGTCGTCTCTTGTGACAAAATGGCCGATAGTGAGTTTTGTTGTTTTCATTGTGTTTTGATGGCTCGCGCGATGGCGACCTCGTCCGCTGTAACTGTGGAACGACGCTAATGGATCGTGCAGGTATTTCGGCGTACGCAGACCGCTACTACAAGGCGCATCCAGAGGAACTGGAGAAACTGCAAAAGATGCAACAGGAGCTGAAGGTTTAGAAAGGTGTGAGAGAAGAGTGTGATAGTGTGAGCTGGAGGAAACACGGACGAAAAGATCCGAGGGGATGCCAAGGCGATGACGTAATATCGGCACGGAGGATCTCCACAAACCCCATTTCACATCCATCGCGACCTCTTCCATCCACATTGTCACAACCCGCTCGGTACCAGCATGTCGTCTTAGTAATCACAATCAATCGTCGTTGAGCCATTGCTTCCACTTGTTGTACAAGGGGTCGCAGATTTCACCGGCTTTCCCCCGAATTTTGTTGGCCTTGTCCCTTCTCTCCGAAACACCGAGATTATTTTCTCAGCACATACCACTTAAGCAGCCGGGGCAATGTCGTTCCAACAAGCTTTTATACCCGGCTAGCCATCCTCCAAGTCCCTCTCATACCCAGGCTCAACCTTTGGCGTGTATTTAACCATCCCGAGGCTCCCCTAGGCCGGTAACGACGAGGTCAGAAGAGACGTCACAGATCTCCATGGAAACAAAATGCCGAAGTTCATTTATATGGCAGGGCACAGTTGGGTCGCTTCGTTTCGACTAATTCATTAGGCGAATTTTAGATGCACCCCAGAACGCCACACCATGGATCTGCATGCAATCGAGATTGTTTGCGGGACTCAACCCTTGCTTGGTTAACATCACATGAGCACAGATAGATTGAACGTAACGGATGAAGGGGCAAACGCGTAACTAGCGGCGAAACATTATCCCTTACCCCACAAAACGAATATACGCCGTGTTTGAAGTATCTGGAATTCTGCCTAAAAAGCGAGAGTCTACCTGGCACCTGGTTTCTTTATATATGTTCTCCGTTCCCGACCAGCCTCATCCTTCAGCAACCTGATCGCAGCTTCATATCCGTCTTTATCAACCCCAACGATTTGCTCCTTTGTACAATATGAAGATCACCGCCGCCGCCGCTTTGACCCTCGCCAGCCTGGCCGTTGCCAACCCGGTCGATCTTGTGGAGAGGCAGAGCTGTCCTAAGGTCTACGTGTTTGGCGCTCGCGAGACCACTGCCCCCGCTGGCTACGGTACCGCCGGCGGTCTGGTTAACCAGGTCGTTGCCGCTTTCCCAGGCGCGGGTTCCGAGGCCATCCAGTACCCGGCATGCGGAGGACAATCCAACTGCGGTGGCGTTAGCTACGACAATTCTGCCTCGCAGGGTACCGCAGCTGTAGTCAAAGCCGTTACAGCCTACAACCAGAGGTGCCCGAGCACTCAGATCGTGCTCATCGGGTACTCTCAGGTATGTTTCATTAGACAACGGGTAGACTTCGATACTGACATTGCACAGGGAGGTCAGATCATGGACAACGCTCTCTGCGGTGGTGCAGGTGCGACTCTGACAGGAACTGCTCTGGCCGCTGTCAAGGTCGGAATCTTCATGGGTGACCCTCACAACCGCAACGGCCTACCCTTTAACGTCGGTACTTGCAAGAACCAAGGCGTAGGTTTCACCTCTTCGTCCAGGCATTAAGTACTAATAGATTCGTAGTTTGCTGCTCGTCCCGCCGGCTTCACATGCGCGCCAGCCTCGACCAGCATCATACAGAGTTACTGCGACTCCACCGATCCATACTGCTGCAATGGCAATGACGCCAACTCGCACCAGCAATACGTCAACAAGTATGGATCGCAGGCCATGACTTTCATCAGGAGCAAGATCACTGCTTAGACGCGGGCTTGTGTGGGTTCGAGATTAGAAAGTGAAAATGCATGTATTAGTCTAAATCAATGTCAAACTGGAAAACATGCTCTCCTATGATAAACGTACAGTTATGGAAGTGATTTCTCTGGAACAATTGCCGAGGCTATTTCTTGCGATGTCACGGCACATATAGGTGGTAGCTCTGGCCTTGGCGCAGCTTGATTACGTGCTGGTCACGTACTAAGATATCCAAGGTTTCTCGGATGGAGCTATGTGCAATGCCGGAGTAGACGCCTTTTCACAACCCGATACGAGTAATTATGTGTACCATCGGACTCGATTATTGGTATATACATTTCGCATTCGGTCGATGCATCGCGAATTTGACTCTAATAGCTGGATTTGGATTACAACTTCATCACTAATAGTCTTAGCTTGGAAACAAAGTAGTAACAAGCACTACGATGAGACCGGTTTAGTCACCAAAAGAAGCTCAAAGTACCGGCATTGAAAACCCTCTATTGTAAGGAATGACTAATTCGACTACTCTCATCAACAACCCATTCCCAAACCCCGAAAAATCAAGACAAGAAGCGTAAAGCGAAGCAATGTGCGTGCAGTATATACAATCTGGTCACTCAACCCGAATCGATCCCTCTAATCCATCATGATAGAGCGGATAGTGCCGAACCTATCGCTGAAGTTGGCCTCAACTGCCTGGCAGCCACCGTTGCCGCCCAGATTCACCGACTGCCCAACGCACCCAGCCTCCGAATAGACCCATGTCTGCGTCAAGGGCCCTAGGCCGAAGTAGAAGGACATGGTGGTGCTGTCAATGTTGTAGCACGCGCGGGCTGGAGGCGAGGCGTGGTAGGTTGGGGCGTTGCCGCCGCTGTTGTCCTTGCTGAGGAAAGTGTTAGCATAAGATTGTATGGGAAGAGAAGAGAACTTACCAATCAGCGTTGTTGTACTGGTTGAGTTTGGCGTTGGCGCGGGGGATGATGTTGGGGTTGAGAGATTGGCTGGTAGGGGCTGCGGAGGCAGTGAGGGCAAAGGCGCTGACAAGAGCGAGGATGGAGGTGGTGAATTGCATTTTGGAAGTTGTTGAAATGGTAGTTGAAGGTGTGGTGGAAGTATTGAGTGTGGAAGTGGAAGTGGAGTGTTGAAGTAGTGTACTGTAGTGTGGAAGTGTCGAAGTGGTAGTTGGATGATGCCTTCAACACAGTAGGTTCCCAACCCTTTTATATGTCCTGTACTCCACTCCCACGCCACCGAATTTCCGCAGAGTTCTTTGTCGTCGTATTGCTAAGGAAGATCTCAGCCTCATCCAAGGGGTGGGATGGTAGATGCTCAACCGCTGTCATCCTCATACCGTCATTGTGTCTCAAAAAGAGTCACTATATCGAGCTTCCCCGTGCTAATACCATCTACTCGAAACCAACCGCCTATCTTCCGAATTTGGCGCAGTACCATACGCAATGTAACGTCGTGAGAGGCTGCGCCCATCAAATCATATCCACCCGATGCCTGACTCGAGTTTTGACGATCCGTCGAGCGTGGAGGCGAAGTGAGTGCAGTCAGCAAGCACATACCAAGACTTTGTACATCCCAATATGCGGGAGGCACCGGCCGCCATAGGGCTCACACTGCAGGATTCAGGGTGCAATGCCGTATCATCTGGTTTACATCGGATTCAAACTCAAGGCGCATAGCCAGCGCAGTCAGTTTTTAGCGCTCTTTTCCCCTGCTTAGCTATTCTGCCGCCACATAAGGCGTGCCAATAAGCTTAATAAAATTTAAGCAACTCCACTTAATAGCACCAAAGTGGACAATATTTAGCCTGGGCGCTTCAGTTTGAATCTGATGTAACCCAGATTATATGAAAGGGCACTGCAAGAACGGGATGTAAGCGAGTAGTATGTCCGTTGTGGTATAGACCCGGATTTCGGTTCGAACATAGGGCCGTTCGGCGAGAAGCCGCCCCGCATTACTAGCGCGGAAGTAGGTAAGCTGCAGCATCGAGAAGGATTTATCGTAGGATTGCAATAATGAAACAGTTTGCGGAGATCTAAGCCTTTGTGTCAGATAAGCTTAATTGTCGGGATGTTTATAGCAGTGATATGCGTCAAGGTTAAGCTTTTTTGCGTGAGATCTTGTTTGCGCAGATGTTAACTACACTCCAAACTTGAGTAATTAATTCACTATTTAGCATTGGACGATACATTAAATTCGAAACCAGGCATGACTTCAAGCAATTTTGAGCCGTGCAGCCCATTCTTACAATAGATACTTGCCACCAAGTCCAAGCTTACACTGAAGATCCTCCTATAATAAGTCAAGTGTCGCAGCTGAAGACCATACATAGAAGTTGTGGAGTTTGAGTTGAGGGATAAGCAACTAGTCTGGGGCAAGCGGGGGCGGACGTCTGCTTACCAAGGCCCGAGCTTGTAGTCGTCACGCTTTTGGGAATTAACCGATTGAAAATGACGTCTGTCGTCTGTGCTAACAGATGGTTACAAAGACTCTGCACCGTTTAGTCATCACTAACGACGGAGCAAAGATTGTGATGCGGTTGCAAATGTAGATGCGCAATGAATTCCAATATACAGTCCGGTCAAGCATTATTGGCTGGAGGCTCCAGCGAGGCGAGAGGGTAAACTGCTCAGGACGCTTTCGCCGCGTTCTCTTCGATGCTCTTCATAATTTTCGCAGCCTCTCTCGCATCTCCCTTGGTCCTGCTGTCAAGAACCTCCACTGTGCTCACCCACTCAAACCTCTCTCTCCAGTACCCAAATCTCTCTTTCGACCACCCCTTCAATCCTTTCCAATTCGTCGGAACCCAATCATACTCGCGGCCCATCTTTCCCTTCATGTCGTAAATGCCTTTTCCGTTGATCTTGATCCAGACAGCGGCTCCTGGAATCCAGAAGTTGAGTGCCTTGATGTTTCGTTTCTCGAGTGCATACTCGTAGCTGGCCTTTTCCTTTGGATCGTCCAGGTCCACGTCCACGAGAAGGTCGGTGTTGTCGCTATCTTCCCATGGGGTCTTCTCGAGGGGAGTGCGGAAGACCCAGTCGGAGTCCCATCGCCTGTCAACCTTTGAGTCTCCTTTGGTGGACAACTTGGCACAAAATGCATTCATGTTAATCCATGACTGCAGTTTGGCATCTCGGTCAGGGTCCGACTGGCTGGGGAATTTGACTAACATGACAGTCAGCCACCAAACTTGAGAATCGAATCGGGAAATGCTTACAGTCCCAACCAAATTCTATCCACTCAGAGTTGAAATATCCAAGAACGATCCCGGCCTCTTCCTCTCCAGGAATGTTGTGCATTTTGTAGACCAGTTCAACCAGCTTGTCATTGTATTCAGTGAGCTCTCGAACGGCTACATTGAGAGCGTGCATTAAGCGTGCGCCTTTTGCAACTTCAGGGCCACTGTGAGTTGGCACATCCTTATACGCGTTGACTAGAGGGTTGGCGGCTTTCAATGCAAGCTCAGAGACCGGTACGCCTGGATCGGAGAAGAGAGTCTCCAGCGCAGAGAGTTGTTCAGGAAACGGAGGATAGTTTTGCTCCGCTTGGGACTTGATAAAGTGTTGATAGGAAGTGGTAGCCATGGTGGGCTGATTGTGCAAGCTGAGAAAATATTTGGAGGAATAGGGAAGAATTTCGGACTGCTCGAGCAACTCGGTAGGGGATGGTGATTTGGGAGTATGTCTGAGAGAATGCGTAGCTCCAGAAACGAGATTGTGAAGAGGCACCACTAACGTCATCCGGGGGCATATTCCCATCCACGGATGTACGTATATCAAACTTAGCCCCATCTGCGCCCCATACGGTAGCGTCTGTGCTTCACACTTCCTGCCGTTACTATCTAGATATGCACGACCCTGACGATTTCGTAGCGTAAATTCTATTCTCGCCATAATGCATGTCAAAGGATTCGATGTTACGTGTTGACTGCGAGTGGTCAGCAAGTGCCCCTTCAAGGGAGCGCAATGCCCCAGCTAAGAACGCCTCTTGGGCCAATCTTTACTTGATGAAGCATGCCGTTCGTACATTCTCAGTCATACGCGTCTTGTGAGAATACACCCACGACCCTTGATCCCTTTGTGCACTCCTGTTTCACATCCTCCCTCCGTCGGGCATGACCGCCCTGTAAGTGCTTACTTACCAACTAGGCCCTTGATTGTCAGAAATTATGAATCTCGAGGCACACTGGCAGGATCTGTCTGATATCAGCCTTGATGTTATTTTGAGAGTTCTGAAGAACTAGTTCCAACCGTGCGAGTTCTATGAACCATATATAAAAGCAACCTGCGCTCCAACAGAATACTCACCAGCACCAACATTCTTCCGTCAACAACAATCATTACTCACTACCTCCATCTCAGTCAAAATATCGTTACAATGCGATCCCCTACCTCTCTCGTTACCTGCATGCTTCTAGCCGGTACCAGCCTTACCAGCGTTGCTTGCGCATATCCTGCTGAAGTTGAGAGTCAACTCAGCAAAGACACAACACTTCTCGAAGCACGCGGTCTCACGGTCAAACATATGAGGGACCCTACCAACCCTGTCACGTGTCCCGCCTCGGACAACCGGCCTCCAGAAAGTCGGAACTATGCCGCACAACAATATACCGTCAATCAAATCAAAGCTGCTTTTCGAACGGCCGCGATCTTAGCTGCGAATGGCAAAACAGTTGGCGGCAGTAAGTCGTGCTAGCAATGAACCATTTGACCTTCCGTTCTGATTTCTTCGCAGACAGTTATCCTCATGCCTATGATAATAACCCTCCAATGCCATTTGACTGTAAAGATGATCTGCAGGAGTTTCCGATCCAGCTAGACGGAAAGACATACGACGGTGGCGACATCGGAGTCGTGCCAGACCGTGTCCTTTTCGAGGCCAAGGAGAAGAAAGGAGAGCTGCTTGTCAAGTACTGTGGCGTGATGCGTCATGGACCTCCGAACGGACCAGTTTTTATTCCTTGCGCGGAGACGTAAGAGAGTTTACTGAGTGTATTTGTTGGTTTATCTTTTCTGTCCTTATCTATCATTCGCTATGTCTGCATCGCAAGCCGTGTTTTTGCTTAGTATTTGAATCAAACGTTGGTCGATAGCTTTTCGCTTAGATCTTACGCGTTCTTTATACGACATTACGTGTATATTGAAGTGTAGTTGAGCGAAGAAGAGATGTGGTCGATACTTCGGACAGCTGGCGGGAGTCTCTGCCTATGCTAGTCCCTAAATATACTAGCTCACCCCGCACCCACCATCTTATCGCCGCATCGCCACGTCGCTACCTCTCTTGTTATCTTCCTCCCGTCGAAGCTCAACTCATCCTCCCAACATCACTGCAGCACGACAAGAGAATTAGCAGAGACCAGTCAATTCAAAACTCTTCGTAGTGCGCAAGATGTGCACGCATTCAGAAAGAAATTGGGGACCACATAGGGTCTGGTGAAAAGCTGTCCGAAAAGCTGAACCCGAGAATCGACTACTGCCGAGCACTGGTGCATGAAGTGTTCCCACTCCGAAGACGACGATGTCGGATGGCTCTACAAGCGGATGATATGTTCAGCACACCGCCTTACCAATTCCGGCTCATCCTAAGGTAAGGTTGGCGCCGTCTACACTTTCTGTGATTTTCTCTCTCGCGTCTGGTATGCTGGGAAGCCTCCTCAGCCTCACGCACCGACAATTGAGGTGCTCCCCGTTAGGTATACCTTCCTCTGGTGTAAATTCTGTGTACCGGCAGTTTGCTCTCGCAGTTCGGCACCGAACCCATTATGTTTTATTGTCTCACTCAGACTGGCAATAAAACTCGGCATCCCCAGCCCCGTTACCGGTCACCAGGTTGGTCAAGCATACGATTCTGGGAACTGCGGGGAAGCTTGGGTGATTTTGAGTAAGCAATTTAGGGGAATAAAGCTTACATCCTCTTACCTCGTACAATCACCATGAACTAAACGCAGCAGAAACTATCCGGATAGTCTATCTGTAGCTGAAACTCTGCGGAGCTTGGAGATAAACTGCGAGTGTTTAGATGCACTGATGTTTTACAACAGCCAGTCAGAGGATATTTGCTAAATCTTCTAAGCCGAAGACCTCAATCTCTGCATATTAACCGGACGCCAAGAATGTTGTGTCGATAAGTAAGCTGAATACGAACGTCGTGTCACACGAGTTTCTGGTCGATGCAGGGAAAAAAGTTAGTCATATAGTGCACCATGCAGCATTGAGAAGGTGTGGAGTATAAAGTCGACTGTAATATCTGCTTGTGCTCTCTTCTTCATTCCACCCATCCGGCATACCTAGGTATACTATGCCAAAACTCGCCATACTCATTTTGGTCTGCCTTTTGGCCAGCCTTTCCTCGGCGGCTTGCGTTACCAAGCGGAAACGTCAGGCATGGTATGTACGCACATCCGCGAACACGGAATACTAGCTCACAAAGAATAGGCACAAGTTCGACAATACTCAGAAGCTTGCTTATATCAACGCCGAACTATGTCTCATGCAAAAGCCTGCTACACTCGGTCTACCTAGCGCAAAGACGCGATTCGATGAATTCCAAGCTATTCACCAACTACAAGCATATGCTACACATTTCGTCGTATGACGTTTTTCAGCAGCCCGTTTAACCACCAAGCCGACGCCAGAACTGACCTTATTCAGGGAGCGTTCCTACCTTTCCATCGAGCCATCCTCCACGCGCATGAGTCTGCGCTACGAAGCGAATGCAACTACGCCGGGTTTCAGCCATACTGGCAAGAGCAACTTGACGCCGGCAAATTCAAATCGAGCGCCATTTTCGACCCAGTGTACGGGTTTGGAGGCGATGGCTCCGGACCCAATAATTGCATTACCACCGGCCCGTTCGCGAACTACACCAACCATCTCGGGCCTTCGTATGAAAACACGGATCACTGCATCGATAGAAAGATCAACGATGTCATGAGCGCCGGTTCAGCGCAGAAAGAGGTAAATAGTTGTCTGGCGAAGACTACATGGGTGGCTGCGTGGAATTGCATCGAGGCACAGCCGCATGGTGGCGGCCATGGTGGAGTCGGTGCACAGGTAAGACTTCACCACAAGTCTACTGGAAATTGTGTATTTACAACCAGTAGATGATGAATGGTGTTTCCAGCCCAGGAGATCCCCTCTTCTATCTCCATCACACCTGGCTCGATAAGATATGGTGGGATTGGCAAGCGAAAGACAAGAAGAAGAGACTCTCGGAGATTAGCGGCACGAACATCGCCCCAGATAATATTCCTGGATTTCCACCGCGTCCGCCGAATATTCCGTAAGTCTCGGTCTCATCTTCTGCATGACGATGTAGCTGACTAGTGACTGGGGATATAGTAAGCCTACTGGCGCAGCTGGAGACCCAGGGAATACTACGACACTGAATCACGTCTTGAATATGTATGGCAATGGACCGAATCGAACCATTGCGGATGTCATGGATATTGGGAACGATATCTTGTGTTACGAGTATATTGAACCGTAGGTTCAGTAGCGCCGAGGTTCCCCAACACCTCGCCATAATAATCACTTTGATCTAAATTGCACTACTCTAATTTTTCGTCTGCTTATTTGGCACAGCATCGAAACATACCTCGATCACGAGTCTAACTTCCATGCCCCAAGAACAGAGCACTTTGTTCATTCGTCACTGCCGTCGAAGATAGGGAGCTGCCTGCGACAAAAAGTCTCCAACCTAGAGCTTTCAGTCAAAATTCATGGATGGTTCATGTAAGTCGACGTACCTTATGGAAACAAGTAGTATTCGCCTTCGCATCCCTCACCGCCTCCCCCACGGTATAATCATACGCTTGCCCCGTGTGCCGATCCGCCGCCGGCACCTTCAAGTCATCCACCGCCTTCCGCTCCACCGCCGGCAGTGTCGCAAGATACGCTAAAAACCCGTCCATCGCATTGCGACTCGGCGCCCCATCACTGCTCTGATCCTGCAGCATGACTTTTCCCAGCTTCTCGATCGCCTCCAACGTCGCCGGGCGAAACCCCTTGCGCATGCGGTTTTGCGCTTCTTGCAGCGGGCGCAGGCCTTGGCCGAGAGGATGCGCGAGGATGGCGTGGATATCGGTGGAGGTGAAGATCTGCTTACTGAGCGGGTTTCGCATAATGCCACTGTTGGCAGAAATAGACGATACGAGTTCCGAGATGTCCCAGGCGTAGTTATCTTCAGTGACAAGGAAGTTTTCGCGCGGGATGCTCGACAGTGGTTCTTCCGTGATCATCGTAGTCGAGTTTACGTACTTCCTTTGTCCGAGCTCGCGTTCGACTGCTGTGAACGCGGAGGATATGGCTGCGGATAGCGACGTTGGGAGCGCGGCTTCGAGGAGGGCTCTCCGACGTACGAGTCTATCGCGAATCGCATCGGTGTTGTCTGGCTGGGACTGGTTCTTCATCCAGTGGACCACGAGCTCGAAGTCCTCGATCAGTAGTTTTGGGGCTCTGGCTTGGTTAGCCATAATGTTTCTCGCGGCTTCGCGAGCGGAGGGCGGGTCGCTCATTGGTATAGCTGCGTCGATGCGTCCGTCGGCGATGAGCTGGAGTTTGCGCAACATCTCGACTTCGTCCGGAGAGCCCGTAGATGTTGCTTTCAATTCTTCTAGAAGCATGACCGAGTCCCTTTTTAGGGTTCCGTAGCCTTCCTCGAGTTCAGTCTCTATGTTCTTAGTCTGTTCTGGCTTGCTTCGGGGTGGACCAGGAGCAACACGAGGCGTATGCGAGGGCGATGTTTCTGTGAACTGTCGGGAAAAGTTCCTTTTAGATCGGATGTATTCTTGGGCGCATTCGTTACTTGGATCAATTTGCAGAAGAGAGGTTGCTACTCCCAGCGCCATGTCATCATCTCGCGAAGCAACCCAGGCTTCGAGCAAACGCTCATGGATGTTGATGTTTCCTGGATCCGTTTCGAGAGCATCGTACAGATCAGTAACAACGGTATTTTCAGAAGCCATGGTCGCAGTGATGCGCTTTTGGTCCGTCTCAGTCTTTCTGCTTAGTTTCACACCCGGTTGTTGCCGCATACACGTGACCTATAAATACCAGCTGACCAAGAGTAGTGAAACAATACCGGAAAATTGGAAAGGTTACATGTAGTGCTAAAAGGGCGCCGTCAATGCATATCCAACCGGTCTAGGCAGCAATGATCAGCCTGTGCGGGGTATCTTCTCCAGCCGCTGATGCGCTCACCACAACATTCCCGCATCCGGCGATACATAGGTAGTCTCTGGAAACCTTATCTTCCCACTTGTCATACTTGGCCTATTTTAATAGGATTTGCAAGTCGTAAATGCTGCCTGAGAACTCCGAGCAGGTGGATGGCACTGGGCAGGCTAACTGGCAAGCCCACTGAGGCTGAGCCTCGTAATGACTCGCCTATCCGATCACCCGAACAAGGCCTGATACGTAACCATCTGCCTTGCTGGTGCAGTATGCGAGGGCGCATCTAGAACCTAATTACTTGATTGTTCGTTTGGATATCATCCACCGCGATAGGAACATGCGGGCTGTGCTATCACAAGGCGTTTCTGAAAAACGAGCGATGTCGATCGCTTGGCTTAGCGTAGACGTATGCATCCTGTGGTCGCATGCAACTAACTTCTCAGGCATCGATCTGGGACTATGGCAGTATGCTCGCCGGTGAGGCGAGGTCTACGACTTGGCGCATGCGTCAATTGCGCCTTCCACTACCACCTAGAACGATATCCATTTTAGCCAAGTTTTTGCTCAGTCCAACTAAATCGATGCATCGACATTCCAATCTTGAAACATTGTCGCGGATCTTCATTAGATCACGAGGGTGTGGTTACGGTTCGTACCCAAGTAGTACGTTAGTCAGCCACCTCGGCTCACCGCACGACTCAACGTCTGGAAGACTCGACCACCATGACCTGATCTGTACCTGTTAACAAGACATGAGGAAGACTGCTTTACGGCTGCTACGCTCAAAAACCCAGCACGATGCTTCTAGGTCCGTTACAAATCAGACCGGGGCATCTGCCCAGCAACACGACACCACCGCTAATCCGACCGAATCAACCCAATGCTCGAGCTGGTGTGAAGCTCTTCGACGATGCCGCGAAATGCACGATTTTCTAGCTACAGGCCAATCAAACGAAATATTATCCAGTCTAGGGAGACTTAACCAGCTTACACGCGAAGTCATACATCCCCTCATCATTCCATCTGCGGAGTGTGATAACTTCTTGAACTCTTTGATTAGCGAGTACAGACTGCTGGACCCTTCGAATCCAAATGTTGCCGTCGCGGCTTGTCTTTGCGCGCTGTCTATCCCCGCCGCCCACGAACACTTCGAATATCTCCTTGCAGGGAATTGTACCAGATACTTTAGGTTTTTGCTTATGGTGTCTTGGACGCAACCGTATTTACTACCACCACACATCGTTCGGCTGCTTCAATCTGCTCGTCAATTGATTATTGGATCGGGACCGCCGTTGGAGAATTTGCAGGATTTACGAAACATAGCGGAGACGTTGGGAAATCAAGAAGAATGGATGTTGCTGCCGCATGGGTTGATAATTCAGGTGCTCACGGATGCGGGTTGCAGCGCTCAACTTCAACACTCCGTCAGAAGTCTCCTCGATGAGCATCGCTACCTAAGTGTGTTCAAAGCACTGGCATGGTTGAGATCCGTTCCATCCTTCCCAAACACACAGATCGTCATTGCTCTACTAGACGGGCTCC
Organism: Massariosphaeria phaeospora; assembly: GCA_011032825.1. Taxonomy (NCBI): domain Eukaryota; kingdom Fungi; phylum Ascomycota; class Dothideomycetes; order Pleosporales; genus Massariosphaeria; species Massariosphaeria phaeospora. The sequence continues at coordinate 47,311 of JAADJZ010000029.1, read as the reverse complement.
TCCCCAATTGGACGGATCTCCGGCTATGGGAACCTCGCATCAGTCGTATCACACAATTCGAGCAAGTAGGGTTTACCAAGGAACAGAAGGAGAAACTTGGAGGACTTCTTAGCCTAGAAGGCCCGGATGATGTTACAAAGTCGGAAGTTTCTCTTGGTCAAGTCAAAGTCGAGCAAAGACAACGTACGTCGTCAAGCTTGAGCTCTCAACAAACGGATGCTACGTTGGATCTTCTGTGCCGTACTCAGAAAGTGGGTCCCAGCGCAGTGGATCTTTTTATACATTTACGCCTCCACGATACGTTCGATCTAGACGCATTTTCAATGGTGAAAACTGCTACTAAATGGCTCGACGATCTGCGTTGTCTAGATCTGCGAATGCTGCTAGTGGCTTCGCAAGACTCGGATAGTGTCAGTCATCAGATGAACGGCTTCATCAAAACACTACCATCTTTGCAAACAGTTATTCCACGATGCCTCAACGAACCTATACTAGTGAGAAGTATTGAGCAGGTGGAAAACGTTATGAATAAGGCACAACGAGTGTTCAACAAATCACTAGAGACTGGATCTGGGAGACACATGGGGATGCTGATTCACGCACTCGGAGACGTCATCCTGAAAGCGACATCAATACACACGGTTGTGTCCAGCCATCTCATCTCCAGCATCCGTCGGTTCCCGTCCTATGACAGCTTGAAACCCGTCTTTGAGCGTATCCGGACATCACCAAGGCAATATTCCGTTGAAGAATGCCGCTTCAAGTCGTATCTTGCATCCACTTTAGGCGGCAGACCTGTTGCTTTTGATAGCTCAATCACGGCCACCACGATACAGGCCGAAATCACATTCTGGAAACATCAACCCGACACCGCAAGGAAAGATCTAGCACACGCCGTCGAAAGCATCAACGCCGTATCGTATTCCCAATATACAAGCTGGCTGCTCGTCATGCTACGTGAAGACGACCAGTTCATACGCGAAGTCCGAGAAATCATGATCAACGGCATGGAAAACCGAATATTGAGATTGGCAAATTATCTGTCGCTCCGGCGTAAATTCAATCTTATGCGCGATGAAACTTGGCTTTTGCTATTTGCCTCTCTCATCAACGATCCTGGCCCTACGTACCTGGAAAACATGGCCAAGTCAATTACCGCTCACGCATGGCTCGAGTTTGTCACAAATCTTCCTAGTTTAGTTGACTCAATTCGAGGCCATCTACCGGAGTTCGGGGTCGGTTTGACGCATGAGCAGTTGTCTTGGTGGGAGGCGCTCGGTCGGAAGAAGGGCGCTGTTCAGATGCTCTTGCGTGATCAAGATCAAACACTAAATCCGACCTGGCTGTACTTTACACAACATCAACGAAAGATCCAAGGTCTGCTAGATATCCTCGCAAACCAAGATGAGAGCCACTCGAATTATGGTAAAGTGTTGATATTTCTCTCGGCCGAGGGTGGAAACGTATTAGATATTTGTGACTGTGTTAACGCTCTGTCCACTACGTCTTCGTTCGGTCACGCGGTATTTGCACGGCAAATCCTCCGAGCGCTCAGTGGTCATGGAAGGAAGGTATCTCGAGATGGACTCAAATACTTCATTCAGCTATGGACGCGAGAAGACGGCCCTTTGACTTCCGGGAATAAAAAGTCACTGCTGTCCCTAGAAAGCATTCTTCGACTGCCGACCTCAATTCCACCTTCCGTACCCGCCACATTGAGGGACTATCTCAAGGAAGAGTACACTGAATTGATTGCACGGGGTGGCGAGCTTGAAAAACTGCGGCTCAAACTCCACCAATCGAATCCCAATCTCGTCGGTACGATTCTGAATAGACAGAAGATCGAAAATAACACACGCGCGGGTAGAGTATCCACTACTGTACCAGAAGATATGGCCGATGCAGTAGAATGTATTGGGCCGAACGAATTCGAAGTCGCATTCCCTCTTACCGGTCTGAACGACATCCACCGTGCTGCGAAGGGAATATCGCCAGATGCTCGTCTTCTTATCATACGGATTCTCATCCGACCGAGATCAACGCCTGGAGTCGCAACCTCGTTCTGCATCCACTTCGAGCCAAGCCAGAAACCCGTGAGAACCCATATGCCGTGGCACTGCTCAAGTGGCCGATCGCCCGATGGAGCAACATGTACAACTCGACCAACTCTTTTCACATACGTCTTGAGCCGGCTCGTCGATAGCATACTTCAGACGCCCTCACTCCAGATCAAAAAGATCCACGTTGCGGTATCTGATTTGATCTCTACACCCCCAGACACGTGCTTGGTATGCATGGCTGACATGGGCGTGCGCCTTTGGAAACCTGCAACCTGTTCACGAAACTGCTCGATCTCACTCCGAAGTGCATCGTTGGAGGTGCGCCTGCATAACTTGTTGATCGACCCGAAAGCCATCGACCTTCTACTCACCTCCGTCTACGGCGCCGCGACAGAGCCCCAAGCAAGTCAGCTCTTGCCTTTCTGTCCTGTGCCTCTCACGAGCATAAAATTAGTTATCGATTCAATGCCGTCCATGCGAAGTCTAGCCACGGTGACGGATCTCCGGGTGTCGATTCAAGGAACCGACGCCCACGGCAAAAACCGTGAAGCTTTACTATCCTGGCTCTGTCTGCGTTTCAGGGGTTTTATGCTATCCGTGCCCGATGGCTTCAAAGTGCCCAGTCTCGGCCTCAACGCCGAGCAATTCCTGATCCCGAATTCTAATCCCGGGAAGGAGAAGGCGTTCAAAGCACATTATAAACCCAGCACTGGAAGCACAGTCGTGTTCCACGGCACTCGAGCGTCGAGGCTATTCCCCATTTTGAGCGAGGGCTTGCAGATCGCAAAGAGCGGAACGGCAATGCAAGTGCATGGCGCAGCGCATGGAGAGGGAGTTTACTGCGGTCATGATCCGGCTACATCTTGGGGCTTCTCTACGACAACGGGCCCAAGTTGGTCACAGAGTGCTTTGAAGAACATGCATGTTCTGTTGGGGTGTGAACTGGCGCCCGCCTCTGCGCCGACGCACGGCAGTATTCATGTTATTACTGATGAGAGTCGGCTGGTAGTTCGGTACGTGTTTTTGCTACCACCTTCGTTTCAACCGCCAATTCGCAACCATGTTGAATCGGCTATGATGGCGGGGTTTGCGAGTTTGAGGACGGGGTTGCAGTCTTGAGTAGTATTCTCTGATTTTGGAACCGTTTTGGCGTTTGATTTTCCGTTACTATAAGATAACTCGAATGCAGTATCCGCGTAATGCATCTTGCTAGTTGGCATGGGAAGTCTCACGTGTGGGTAGGAGAAATATCCCATTCTCCATTCACAATCACAGTCCGCGCTTTGATAGACAGCTACTATGCAATATCCGAGCTGGAAACTAGCCTCAACACAGGTCCAATGGTTTTCTACAAGTCAATAGCTACATCCACATTCCATATCTACAACTACAATTTGCTGCTTCCATACTGTCCATTCGATTCGCCATGCCACTTGTAGATCGGAGTCCAATCTTTGTATTTGTGGCGGAGGAACTCGTACTCTGTCTTCATCGCGGGTTCAGCTCGTTCCGGTGTGTAAAGCACCGTCGCAATATTGGCCGCTGTGTTCTGTCCCTGCTTGGTGTCATCGGAGATGCGTTTCTTTACATGATCCCGAACCCGAGTGATGGCAAAATTTTCCTGGTTCAGCAACGGGTCCCTTTTTGACGGTTTTGGTATTGCGTAGGAGATAAAGATTGCAAATGCTGCGCTGAAGAGATGGTAGGTGACATTTCGGGTACGAAGAGTGAGGTTGAGACGGGTCGGATTCCTGTCTAGTTCGCCGGTAATAACGAGTTCGCAAAATGAGCGGAGCCATAGAGCCAGACATGCAAAACTCATATAGTTACGAACCTGTATTCGTTAGCTTTTGTGTTGGTACAGTGATCATAAAACTATACATCGTCATAGAGAAAGCTTGCTCCCGACGTCAATAATGCGAACAAAGAGATGACGAATTCCAACGCGGTGAAGGCAATTTCAAATGCGTTCTTCGCTTTTGCGATCTTGTTGATGGTTTCAATATCCGCGAAAGACAGCCATGATATGGCCAAAGCAAACCGCAGGCATACGTGATAGATCCCAAGGAACCACAATGGGCCCCCCAGGATCCATAGCCGTAGGTGAACATCCCTCCCACGTAGGACGTTGTAGCGGATCATGACATGCAAGGTGCCCCAAAGCGTAAAGATATCCGATACTACTCGGATTATACTGAAGAAGCAGTCGGTTAGGATGTAGGCGTATGTGACCTCGGCGTTAGTGTGTCTTATCACCATGTCGATCCAGTTAAGGACTGACCATCTGCAATCAAATCAGATAGATACATGAAGTCTTCGGGGTAAACCTACAGTGACAAAAGCACCAGACCAAAATATAGCGTCCGCGCACGTGCCCATATTTTCGAATACCTAAATAACGCGATACCGGTAAACAGGACGATGCAAACCATGGCCAGAGAATCGAATACCAGAAAACCCAACCCAAATCCGAACGCTTTCGTGGGAATCGTATTGAGCTTCTCCATAATGTGAGAAGGACTTGGCTCGACAGCAGCCGACGCGAAGGTATGAGCGAGGAAATCAAGCCCACAAGTGACCGGAAAAGCGGGGGATGCGCTAGACCCTGAAGCGTAGAGAGTGTTCGTACAAGGCTGCGAGCGATCGACCACGAGGCAACGCAAGGCAGAATATCCGGTGAATCAATACGATAGCATACGGGATGGTATGTATGAGATATGCATGTACCAGGCAGCTATGCAGTTCAGCTCGCGTGTGGTGTGCTGGTGGTGCCCGATAAGTGCATGACGTGATGTGGCGTACGCGCTTGGCGTGATTGGCCGGGCAGGGCCGTCCATCAGCGAAACATTCTCTTGCGATCGCGCGGTCGTCCAACGAGTTGCTTTCGCACACACGTTCTGGCTATAGGCTACTCTGCCTTGCTGCCTAATTGGCGCTGCTGCAATACGCGATGAATCCAAAAAGCAGGTCAGTGTACTCTTGGCTTGGAGCGTATCTTCTACACCTCTGTCGTGTCAACGCACCAAGATGGTGTTCGGCCGAAGCTCACGACCATCAGACCCCGACTCACCCGCTGATGTGCGAAAAGAGTTCGATACGCGCATCGAGCAGTTCTTCGACCATGTGGGCGAATCCAGTCAACGCCGGATACTGACCCGGGACGAGCCGCTTCAGAGACTCTTCAGTTTGGTTGTGCGAAATCAGACCAGGCAGCAAGAGACCGACCATAAACTTGCTTGGTACGTCTCTGACCATGCGAAGCTTGCCAGGAGCCGGAAGGAGCTCCTGGAAGCAAACGAGGAGCTTAGAACAAGATTATCCAAGGCGCGCTCCGACATCGTATCCGCGAACGATCAGATGGAACAACTTACTCTGCGACACTCAGTGACTGTCGCCGATTTAGAAACGAATCTAAGAGATCAACGTAGTGCGCACGGAACAGCGTTGGACCGGCAGGAGCAGGACAATGAGCGCGTAGTTCGTCATCTCAAGAGCGAGCATGAGAAGAAGATTAAAGACGCCGACGCAGACCACAAGGCCATGATACAGGCTCTAACAACGAGCCAAGAAGAAGAGCGCAACCGCCTTATCGGACAGTTGCTCGTCAACCAGGACAACATTCAAGAATGGCCCGATGAGAAGCTGAAGGCCAAGTTTCTAGAGCTGCAATGCATTGTGGGGTCTATAGGCTCGCCACAGAGAGAAGAGTTGAAATTCCCGCAGGACATTCCGGTCGGTCCGGATCTCGACCCTACTGGATTCTTCGATAGGAATAAAAGAGGCCGAGGCCACTTTCTGGTCAAGCGCGCCGTCTGGGCGATTCTCTGTGAGCACTTCTTCAGCGTTCCATTCGGTTTTGGCGTGTTGGGTCCTGAGAACACTCAAAACGAGCTGCTATCCAACTTCCAAGAATGGAGACGGTTGTGTCGCATTGGCGGTCCTTCGCGTAAGTCTTCTCCATTCTCGACCCCAGCCCCAGCCCCATGCACTGACAGGCGGCAGAAACCGAAGATGCTGTAGACTTGACCGTATTCGAGAATGATGACCTCGCTAACCGATGGCGGACAATCTCCTTCCGAAGCATCCAGGACAGCGGCACGGTAAATCTTCGGTCACCAATCCACGAGCTCAGGGCAAAGAATGCGGCTTCGTCCACCGCACGGATCATGCAATATCTGTCCGCCGTTGCTTCTTTGACCCAACATTCGATTAATATATCTGTGGAGGACGAGGTTCGAAAAGCAACACAGTTGGCGGAAGAAATTGCTTTACAGTTTGGCGTCCATCCTTCCAAGTTGCTTTTACGAACCGCAGACGAGACATGGAATGGTGACCCAGCTCCGGGCCTTCTCAAGATTGGACGCGACAAAAACAATACCCCCACCGCGCAGACTGTTGTGCCGTGTAAAGGCTCCTCGGACAAGTAGGGGTTAGAAGATTCTCGATCCCGAAAGAGTGGAGAGGCACTACTTTAAGACATGACGGGTTCAATCAACTTTTCGTTGCGACATTCATTTCGCTTGGTCTCGGCTCACGGCAGGGCTTAATCAATAAGATGGTCAGACGAACATCTTTCCGTATCCTTCTAGGTATAGTATCCGCTTCATGCCAGCAATCCACGTGGGCGTAGCGAACCTATTTCCACCATATCTGCCCTAAGACGGTGGTTTTCGTTTCAGAGCGCTCCGATGACATGCATGGCCTGTGTTATCGTCGAACTAACGACCCGTTGGCCCGGCTATTGAACGGTGCCCGCACGTGGCACGGTAGCGATCATTCGAATGTCACCGCTAAACCACTAAGCACGCAATGGCGGATGCGCTTATCAGATGTAGGGAACCTTCAATAGGCTACCTACTCGTGCGAAACTTGTACCTAGCGATATATATGTAGAGGAAAGTGCGCAAGAATCCCCAGCCTGTATTGGACACCTCTTGCACAATCTCATAATCCCATAATGTCTTATTCTCATCTTCCCCCGGGCATGCAGCATGTCGAGCGACGTGAACTATATGAGAACCTTCAAGCGCGGCTCGCCTATCTTCAAAACTTCTTAGAGTTTGGCCCGGGTATGTCCACGGCGAGCACTCGGTTCGTTGTCATCCGCTAATAGCGTGCAGCCGATATCGAAGCATTGCGAAGGAATCAGCCGTTCATCAAATCACTCATCCCTTCACTCACCGAGCACCATTTCTTCGCAAAGATCCTCCAACAAGACATCACAGCCCAAGCGCTCATCACACACAACACAACCTCGGAACCGGATGTCGACGAGGATGATTTCACGGGTCCCAATAACCTGAACATCAAGAACCGCAATATGGTGAGCTTTCTCCACACAGAGGTCCATCAGCATTTAGACTAACAAAAACAGTTCGTACGGTGGTACCTTACAAAGATGAACTCGGACCCTTCGACGACGCAGTACTGGGAGTACATGAACATGGTGGGGTAAGCTCTCCACACTCTCCACCTGCAAGCGACGCTAACTCCATGCAGCGCAATGCACGCCGGACACCACCGGCGAACCCCACTCCACGTCGACGTAATTCACTTTTCCGCTCTCCTCGGCCACGTCCAAACCGTGCTCAACGACGCCATCATCTCGTCGCCAACACTGCCCACGGCGGAGAAATCACCGCTCGTCAAAGCGTGGGGCAAGCTACTCTGGATCCAGAACGACCTCTTCGCCAAGTGGCACATAAAAGACGGCGATCAATACGACCAGACGAGTACACGGGCGAGCAAGTTGAATGCGGATACAAGCTTCGCGGAAATCAAGGACGACGAGGGAAGGGATGCGGAGTGCCCGTTCCAGGCGATGGCGAGGCTGACGCAAGATCCGGCGGGGAAGCACGGCTACGCGTACAAGCAGATCCACACAGCAAAACGGTTTAGCTATTCGAGTTCAACTTACGGGAGCGGGATCGGAAGCATCACTTCCATATCGTCGCCATAGACGTGTATCTACGAGACGGTGAAGATTTGTTGGTAGGCTTTTTCGATTCTGTTATTCATCTACGACAAGCGCTCTGGCGTCGATTATGATCACATGTACGGAATATCGGTTCTTTATGGGGCATGTTGTGGAAGAAATATAGCTATCATTGGAAGCAAGCAACGAACGAACTCGAATCACATTTCTTTCCGATGGGCTACTGATTGCTGGTAGCCACAAAAGCAAAGAGCGAGCCTTGTTGCAACTCGCTTGCGTTGGGCATTATTGACCAGCTAGTGACCGGCGCTAGGACGAATCAACGGAGGCGTTCTGGGCCCATTCCAGATCCTGGTGCAGGAGAATGCACCAGTCGCTATCGAGTCAAGCTATGCATGCGCTGGGCGTATGCCTCGTTCCACCACTATTCTAGCGCAGGATCCCTACATAGCACACGGACCAGTGCATATGTTTCCGCCTCGCGTGGGTGGCTGATCTGTGCGGCTGGTGAATGCACGGATTCGGTTTCCGGTGAGGCGCAGTCGATTGGCCGGCGGTAACCTCAGCCAAAGTCCCATAATCAAGTTGGCGTTGACGATTCTAGCAAAGATACCATCCGCCAGCAGCTCTGGACATGGCCGACGGACCTCGAATAGTACTTGCGATTGATTATGGAACGACGTATACAGGTATGTTCGAATTAACTTTCCATGCTGCTCATACTGCTGATTAGTCGATTTCCAGGCCTTGCGTGGGCAGCACAGCGAGGCTCGCTATCGCCCATTGCTCTGGGCGACGTCAAAGTGTTCATGAAATGGCCAGGAAAGTCCGGCCGACTCAAAGTCCCGTCGGCGTACTCGTACTCGAGAGGGCGCTGCTCGCAATGGGGATACGACATCGAACCGGGCTCGAAGACGTTCATATGGACGAAACTAGCACTCACTTACGGTACGCCAGAGGAAGAGTTGAAGGTCCTGAGGGACTTGATGGAAGGTCTCGACTTTATGAGTGGTTTGAAGAAAAGCAACGGTCAGGCTGGACTGATCGATGTTCCTGAGCACCTGACGAAAAGCCCTGAGGATGTCATTACGGATTACTTGACGAAGGTTTCTCGGGAATGGTACCGTCTTATAAGCGCGGAGGCTACTCATCTGTTGGAGAATATTCCACTCGACATCGTCATGACACACCCAGTTGTATGTATTCCCGTGAAAAGGCAGATCCCAGCTGACTGAGCGATCAGAACTGGCCCTATGAGGCAGTAAACAAAACGTACAGAGCAGTCATGGCAGCCTTCCCAAAGCTGATGTATGGGAACGTGCGCGATGTGTACATGACGACAGAACCAGAAGCATGCGCTCTCTACACGGTCACAGAATTGCTGGCTGAGCAGCACAACACCTTGATTCCAGGTGATTGCTTCGTGCTCTGCGACGCCGGAGGTGGCACCGTTGTAAGCCAGAACCCCCTATTCATATACCTTTACAACGTTAACGGCCATGTGCAGGACGTAGCCTCCTATGTTCTCGAGTCACTGAGTCCGCTGAAGATGACCAGAGTCGGTGGCCTAAAAGGTCAATATCCCGCAAGTGCTCTAATCGAATCAGGAAAGATATTAACTCGTGACCAGGAAAGAGGTGCGGTGCCACTTGCATCGACCGAGCGTTTCTGCAGTGGTACTCCAAGAAGTTTAAGAGATCCGATATCATCGACGACGACTCATCGGCTGGCGGCCACATCAATCTGACCGAAACCGGAAGAGAGCTCCTCGAAAGCTTCGAACGGCACAAAACCCATTTCACGGGCCGAGAAACAGCGGACATCGAAGTGCCCGAGGGGTTTGACGACAGTTCGGTGATATCCGACAGCGGCGTCATATCGTTGTCAACGTAAGTCTTTTCCGGCCGTCGATTCCTTCATTTATCACGCTTACGAGAGTAGGAACGATCTCGTATCGATATTCTCCGAGTCGGTAGACGGCACTCTGGAACTACTTTCAAAGCAGATTTTCGAAGCGAAGGGCGCTATGCATGGCGGGCGCCGGTGCCATGTCTCAGTAAGTTTGCAGTCCGACACTCCTACAGCCCGTCTCACGCATGCTTCCAGACCATCTTCCTCGCGGGCGGGTTATCCGAGAACCCATACCTGGTAAACAAGGTGAAGAGCTTCGCGCTCGAAAACGGGAGCATCGCAGTCAAAAAGGCGAAAGATGGGTGAGTAGAGCCATCAACCATTATACTTCACTCCACCCACCTGCACCAGCTAATATATACTCCTGCTCAAGCTGGAGCGCCGTCGTCCAAGGAGCCGTTCTCACGGGCGCTGGCACCGGCGCCACAGTCCCCGCGCCCGTCCAACGCATACCGCGCTACTACGGCGTGTGCATGAGTGAGATCTACCAGGACTGGAAGGACGGCGGCGCCGACCAGCTCGCTACCGACTGGTACAACGGGAAGCAGATCGTGCCCGACGCCATTACCTGGCTGGTGCGCCAGGGCGACGTGGTGCTGCCCGGCACCAACCTCGAGCGCGACTTTGCCGTCGACTGCAAGTTCACGTCCGACATGTACAAGAACGGGAGCAGTGCACGCATCACGTTTGTAGCTGCACGGGTGGATGATTGGGGCCATGGGGCGGGGCCGCCGACACGGCTGGTGCAGATCGATCAGAAAAGTGAGTGGTATCTGCGTGCGGGCGAGGTGTGAAGAGACTTGCTAATGTGTGCGGTGCTAAAGAAAATACGGTTGCGCATCTGGATATTCCAGTTACTACGTTTGATATCGGGGAGCTCTCTAAGGAACACCGCGCGAAAGGCAGAGGGAAATACTATACCGCGCGCATCAACGTCAAGATTCGCGTTTCGAAGAAGGTCAAGGTGGATGTCGAGTACAAGGGAAAGAGTGTAGAGGCGTTTGACACGTTGTTGTAGCCACAACCACTTCATATAGCATTCACGGACTTCTTTTACATAGGACTTGTGATTCGCAAACGAGTTCCCTCTCCCTAACAATCTCTCTTAGTACTCAGAAAGGACGGTAGTTGCATAAGCCTCGTACACAATCGCCACAACACCCCATAACACAGTTTGTTGCACGGACTTGACGCTATCCTCTCACCAAGCTATAAGATTCTAGCAATCTCTGAAGATATAGCTTTTGATCTTTACCGATATCTCTAAAGTAGCCGATATCTCTTCCATAGGTCAACGCGTCACCTGATCTAACAAATCGCAACAGCGTGCCATCGAGGACCATTTGATCGGCCACGACTTCTCCCAGAAAGGCGACCCTGGAACGGCCAGCCTTCCATGGGAAACTTGACCGTATTGTAAACTCGATACATTACCACGCGCATTAAGTTCGTCGACGTAAAGAAACGCATTCAGCCCAAGCCCCGCCCCCGCCGCCCCCAATTCACCGGGCTGGGTCCCTCGACTCGTTAACCCCCGCACCAGACCAGGCACCCAGTGGCGCAAAACAATACACCCCGCATTAGCCCGCTCGCCCGCTCGCTGCGTGCAAGGCACACTCAACATTGCCATCACGCCTCCCGTCCCCTACCAATCGAATCGCGCAACTTTCACAAGCCGCAGTATCTTCATCACCCCAGGCTGAATCAGACACCACTTCCACGCAACGTTGCAAAGCCGAAGCCAAGCCGAGTAGGTAGCTCAAATGGATATCGCCCTCAGCCTCACCCACCCTCTCCATCGCCCATGGAAACCTGGAAGTCCATCAACCTGTCCACGATCTCGCCGCTCCTAGCCCTCAGCCTCAGCACCTCGCAATGGAACCTTGAAGCACTCCCCGGCAACCTCCTCGCGACCAACGTCTCGCTCCACGACGTACAAGCACACAACACATCCCTCCTCCCCGTGTGGGCCTTCCCCGACGGCTGCAAAACAACGGACCTAGACATCTCCTATCCCTCGACGCACAACTACACGACCGTCATCAACACCACACACACGCCTTTCTGCCCTGCTCTGCGCCGCTGCTCCGATAACTCGACTCAACAACCGGCATGCCTCTCCCTCCTCACAGGCACCGGTAAACGCACCACGGGCCCGCTACACACGCCAACCGTCGCGCTCGCGCACATCCTCTCTACCCTCGTAACCCTCCTCTCGCTGCTCGCCATGGGCTGCTCGAAATCGAAACTCGACGCCGCCGACCTCGACGCTCCGCCGCGCGCCAACGGGCTCGCGTCCAGCGACCTGCGCAGCACCTACAACCCACCCAACCCCCCACCCTCGAAATCAAAACACCACCCACCGGTCCCCGCGCCGGCGCCTCTCCCCGCCGCCAAAGCCAAGGAGATCGCGCACTGCACCGAGCTGCTGCGGCAGATGTACGGCCTCGAGCTGCTGGTGTGGGCGGCGACGGATAATGTGAGTGCGGATGAGCGGGAGAAGGCGGAGCTGGCGAGGCAGCGGGAGAAGGCGGACGCGCTGTTTGGCGAGGTAAGTAGGATTGTGGCGGTGTGGTGCGGGAGTGGGGTGGCGCGGGGGTATTTTAATGAGGCGGAAAGGAGGTATGTGAGGGAGATTGGGGAGGCGGTGGAGAGGTATGGGAGGGGGCGGTAGATGGGGAGTGAAAGAATATAGATGCTTACCTGGCAGAGACGAGGGGTGAAATTCGCAGAATGCGCAGTTAAGTCACCTTGTATGCGAGCAGTTTGCCCAAATAACCACACCCAACAAATCCCATCCCCAAAGTCCCGTATCTCTCCTCTAGAGACAGATCCCGCCTTGACACCTACGCATGACTTGATCTAACCCCACACACGTCACGCGTTCTGCCCTCTCTTCTTCGTTCTTCCCCTCCTTTTTCCTCTTCCATGTCGTCCCCCTAATCCCCCCAAATCAACACCTGAACCCGTCATCTTCTTCCTCGCACCCCCTTCCTAACACGTACAATCCGCCTATTCCCATCTTCGACTTCGTTCGTTCTCAGTTTCCCTTCCGCCATCCCACCATCCCGTCACTCGGCCACGCCCCTCCCGCACTTATTGTAGCCAAACTCAAAGCATGCGGCATAGATAGCACTAACCTACCTAGTTGGACAGTCACTTTCCGGATGACTATACACGGTTTGGTTCAATTCATTTCGGTTCGCCCAGCCAGACAGTCTCTCGGTTGATCCCAGATCGCACGACAAGAGAAGAGAGAGAGAGACGTGAAACTTCGTTAAGTTACAATTCATCACTGAGAGGTCGGCGGATCCACACTTGGAGGAAGAAGGAGAAGAGCAACAAGCGGGCCTCGAGTCGATATATCGAAAACACCACGCGCTTGATACAACGACGAACCATCAAAACTGCACCTAACACCCCACAGAAAACGCTACATCAGCTACCTCCAGAGCCACGACCAACACCATCTATCTATCCACGCCTCCCAAACAAATGCCTCCTCAAGTGGTCCGCCACAGACCCCCCCACCCCCCTCGCAGCCATCTGCGCACCCGCACCCGCCGTCGCATTCCCAAACCACGCACAATGCACCGTATACGTGCCCCCGCCATCACTAAACCCCTGCACCACAACCGCATACACGGCCCCCAACCCCACCCCCCCATTCTGCGCCGTAAACGCCGCGAGCGGAATCCCCAGCAGCACCGGCCGGCCCGTCATAACGCCGTACATGGGGTTCGCCACACTCGCGCGCTGGATCTGCGACCCGTCGGCGCAGGCATTGCCGCTGGTCTGCAGCTGCACGCTGAAGGTGGCGGCCATCGGGGCCGTGATGTTCAGGTAGAGGGTTGTGGTGCCGGAGGCGTCGAGGCAGTTGAGCAGCGAGTACCAGTACGAGCCCCCCGAGGCGGCGGGCTGCAGCGTGAGGGCGCGGTCGACAATGGCGGGTGGTGCGCGCATGGAGCCGTCGTCGCTCTGGGAGCCGCCGAGCGCGTTGCGACCGGCAGTGCCACCTGTGGTTGAGCAGTAGTTCAGCCAGGCGTTGTCGGGGCAGGTGCACGCCGTCGCAGCTGGAGGTGCCAACGCAATGGTGACGAGACTGACGCAGCCGACCTTCACATTGGCATTGGACGAACTGAAGCCGGAAAGCGCGACAGTGTTGAGCTTGCTCGTGTCGACGCCGGGGAAGTCGCTGAACGGGATGCGCGCCACCTGGTAGCTCGTGTCGCCGTCGAACGTCACATAGTCGGTGATGGCCACCGAGGCCGGCGCCGACGTCGTCGTGCACGCAGTATCCGTCCGCCAGCGCAAACTGACGCGGAAGGTCGTGCCCGCGGGGGCCGCGAGAGACAGCTGGATGCCCGTTGCGTTGACGGCGCGGGCGTCGTAGCACCCGTTGGCGCCGAACTCGGAGTACCAGTACGCATCTGGATTGGTCCCGAGAGCGAGCGAGCCGTCGCTGCTCACAGCGTACGACGTCAGGCTGCCCTCGTCGGTCGTTGCGCCCGCGAGCCGGTTCGTGCGCGGGAGAGTGGATACGAAGGTGCACGTGTTGAGCAGCGTGCCGGAGCAGAGCGCACAGCCCGGGCTGTCGGACCGCCCCACGAAGACCAGCGAGTAGAGCCGGTAGGTGGAGCCGGGCGTGTTGAAGTTCCGCATGACGAACGACTGGAGGTTGGCGGGGTTGAAGCCGGCCGGGAAGCGTGAGAAGGGGATGGCCACCTGGGTCAGGCCGGCGTTGACGGTGATGGGCACTACACTTGTGACTACATTCGTGTTGCAGCTGGCTCCGCCGTACTTGAATCCGACGTCGACGGTTCCCCCTTGGGGTCCTGCGATGGTGAGCCGAACGGCATTGTAAGTACTATTCACCGTTGCGCACGCGCCTGGTTGGGCAAGCAGCGAGTAGAAGTACGATGATGCATCTCGCGGGACGAGATTGATGTATCCACTAGCAGTCTGGTTGTAGTAGCTCATTGTGCGGTCGTCTGAGAGCGGAGCGCCCAGAGCATTGGTCTGCCTGGTGAACTCGGTCCGGTCGCAGAAATCGAACACCACAAAGCCAGTAGCGGCCACGCAGCGCGACTGTGCGCCACCGTTGGCCGCCCCTCCCAAAAGCGAGATCCATCGTACAGTAAAGACGTTCGCGTTGGAGCCGCCGCTCGGTGTGAAGTTGCGTAAAGTGATGCGGCTAACGGAGCTGGTGTCGAGTCCTGAGAACGCTGAAAGAGGAATTGTAACGTTTACAAAGTCGGTCGGGCTCAATGTCGCGTAGGTGTTGGTATTGACGGTGGAAACAGCGTCACCGCTGCCGTAGGCCACGACCACGTCGAAAGAGCCACCAGATGGACCGCGCACGTTGAGAGAGACGTCACTGTAGGCCGCGGCGTTCAGATTGACGCCACCCACGGCAGTGCTGGTAAAGAAGAACGATGATGAGTCCGACGGCAACAACTGCATTTTTCCTAGTTCTGAAAGTTTGGCGAATCTCATCGAGTTGTTGGTGTCGGTTGCGCCGAAAATGTCATTGATGCCAGTGATCCATCGATCCACATTCTGGAAAGACTCAATAGCAAGGCCCTGCGTCGAGTCGTCTCCCGGCGCTGTCACACACCGCTTTTGGAGCTTGATATTGTCAACGTAGATCGGCCTTTGACGTGGTGAGATGTTCCCGATGCGGAGGCCTCGAACATACTGCATGTTCTGCCCCGCGAAGTCTCGCAGGGGAATCGTAACAGTGTGATTCTGTCCGTCGGCAGCAGCATAGCTAGTAACGTCTAAAAATGTCGGGCTTGGCTGCTCCACGTTACATGCGGCGTCATAGGAGACAAGCTGCACGTAGAACTTGACGCCTGCGGGAGCCACCATGTCGAAGAACATGTGCGTGTAAAGCGAAGCGTCGAAGCAAAACCGTGAGATCTCGGTATAGTATGAGTTGACACCGTTGTTCGTGGTTCCAGTGAGCTGCAGCCTTCCGGCCACGTTGTTCGACGATAGCCCCGTTGTAGTGGTCTGTAGCAGGAGCAGATTGATGCCATTACTGGAGAAATACAACTCCAAGAAGTCGTCGATGGCAACATCCCAGGCGACGCATTCTGAAATCGGCTGTGGAGTGAAATCTGGGCAGGTAGAGGCGGCAGAGTCGCTGGAGCCGACGGAAAAAGTGAGCGTGTAGAGTCCTCGTGCTGTGTTGCGCAGAACGACGGCATTGGTGAACCCATCGTACGAGAGTTGCTGACAGACGGAGAGCGGAGCTGTGGCGGACTGTACGGAATAAGTCCGCGGCACCTGCAGAGTCAGCCCTTCTACGGGACCATCTAGACGCACAGTCATCGTGACGGATGTGCTGCTCGATGCAGTGATGTCAACGAGAGCACGGTCTCTAATTGTCCACCAATTGGCGATTCCTGTCTGGTTGAAGAACACTGCAAAGGGACGTACAGCATCGTGGAGCGCGCGCTGGATCTGGATCTTGTCGAAGACCGCGTCCGAAGGGTGGATCAGGATGTTGTAGTGACCACCGTACTGTGCCATTTTCCTGATAGAATTGACCTGATTCCTGAAGTCGGAGCCCGGGAAGTCTGCGCTGCTCATGTTTCCGTCTCCGTCAGACCATTGGAGTGGGAACTCGTAATACGGAAGCTCTTGAAACGACTCCCGGTTATGCGTAACTTGGAACGGAAGATGAGTAAGATGAGAATTGGAGGCACAGGACGACCCGCCGATGAAGCCGTTGGCCACGCAGTGAGATGCTTGGAACTTATTCCACGCAAGATTACCCGGACGGTAGGTAGTCAAGTTGTGGTTTGTCCCAAAAACGTCGTTGAGAAGATGCCGAATCAAGTACCCGCTTACGCGGACTTCTCCAGACGCAGTCCCACCTGTGGTCCAAAAGGAAAGCCCGCTAGTGCCCCCCTTCACACATCTCTGGCCATTGGTAGGGGTGCCATCAGAGTTGGATCCGCACTGGTGGATGTAGGGCGCATAACCTCCACCGTTTGCGGAGCCCTGGATGAATTGCTCTTGAAGAGTTCCGTAGGGGAACGCCACTGTGTTGGGCGAGTGACTGACCGTGTGGCTCCCAAAGTCAATGTATGGATACCCATCAGGCGCGGTACGGAAGCCGGTGATCTGGTAGATGTACGGGACTCCGTACTGGAAATAAGCACTCTCATAGGTGTCGGTGATATATTTGGTATGGAGGTTCAGATTCCCTGCAGCACCTCTTTCCATTGCAGCGGCAGCCATACCCTGGCCATGCGGGTACGAGATGTAGGTGTCGATGTCCCATGTCGTGGTGAACGCGAGACCCTTATTATAAGGAACGCTCCACAAGGTTACGAAGTTCGAGCTAAATGTTACGATATTCTTTATCATGCGAGTCTCGATATCGTAGCCAGGATAGTAGTGTCCGTCGTAAAACTGCGAGTAATCGCCTCTCTCGTTCTGAGCCTGAATGAACAGAAGCCCCAGGTCCATCCCGAAGCTGTACACATGTCCACGCGATCCAGAAGGCTGATTTTTCACAATTGCTGCGCTCGTGACGGAAGTATCTGCGCTATCAACTCCATTACTTCGAACTAGATATCTGCCAAGTGTCTGCGAACCGTCGACGGGGGTATAGCCAACACTTGAAAGACCTCTGGCCGTATCGTTGTTATAAAACGGCATGCTTATGTCGTAGTAATCGGTGAAATCAAACCCTTGAAGAGCCTGAACGGTAGTTTCCGTATTTGTCAATTGTAGGATGGACCTCGACCCTGCCGGAGCAACCACCGCGGCAGATACTCCAGCTAGGGTGCGTAGGGCAGTAGGGACCTGATTCATGAGGAGAAGACTACCTCCGCCGCTCACAAAGGATGTTAGCGTGTCGATACCCGCTGAGCTCGGGCTGTAGTCCACGCCCGCAGGCGTGTAGATGATCAGAGTCGTGCATTGAGGGGAAATATCAAGGTTTTGAATCACCCTGACCTGTATTCCAATCGTCTTGAGGGAGAGAACAAGAGGGAGCCTGATCGCAAGTTAGTAGGTTTGGTCTTTGATTTTCGAGATGTATTATACCAGTCAGGGTCGCTTTGATAGTCGGGTATAAAGATATTCAAGCCGGAAGCCGGACCGTTTGCATGTCTATCGTAGCGCTGTCAGCAGAGTATTACAATGGGAGCGCTTGTGGGAATGTAAGAGGCTTGTATTGAATGAAGAGATCCCATGTCGCAGGTTGTTGGGCCAAGCAAACTGACTTGTAGCCTGTGCGATGGCCCGAAGGATGGACGAAGAATTGTGCAAAGAACGGGTGTTTCCATACCTTGACTGAGAAGGAACAGTAGCTGGCTGACTGTTCTCTCCCAAATCCCGGCTTGGAGTTGCAGGCTGTGTAAAGGAGTAGATGTCAGGCGACACAAATGCCTGGCATATCCGGAAAACAGCGAAAGCAAACAGGAGCATGAGTGACCGCATCTTGTTAAGTTCCCGCGTTAGGAGCTGTGATCTGTGAAAGATGAGCGGGTTGTGAAAGCTGATATGTAAAATTCCCGCTGATGCGCCAGTGGCAGCCAGAGTTCAGCGTCAAAGCTAAGCGGTAGTGCATTGCTTGAAAAAAGCCGAGTTGCCACTAGCATGGTGGCTGATGCTAAAGTTCCTGGACGGACGCAAGATTCCGTCATAGTCGTTCACTTGCGAAAGGGATGTGGATTCTTTGAATGTGCGTGGTTCCTCATGAGTCGGGGGCAGTACTGAGTTCGTGCCCTGGATGTAATTAGAGTTCCCGTTGAGTACGGTATACTTACATGAAGCTGTAAGCGGTGACGCTCGGGAATGCCATGATCATAAGTAGATTTGTCAAAGATGCCCGAGTATCCCAATTTGTCCCCAGTGATCACCTAAGGAGTCTACATATGAAAGTAGAAGAGAGCGGCGCGAATCCGCTACTTTCTAGCTGGTAGTCGCTTGCGCAAATCTAAGAGAGCATTGCGTATCACCGTTTGATGGCGATATCTCGATCTGGATCACCACGGGTGCGGCGTCGGCGATATTCCCCGGTACATTATTAATAGCAAGGCTACGGGCTTCCGCCGGAAACCATGTTCCTGGAAGCACGCGTTCCTGGTGCGTTCCCCCGAGCTCCTGGTGTGCTCTTAGTGCATTGCCGGTTCGTTCTTGGTGCGTTCCCTAGAGAGCAAGGCTGTTGTGATTTGAACCGTTCGCTGGAGCCCCGCATCTTCTCAAACCTTAGGGCTTCTAAAATCCAGAAGGCAGTCCTAGAGAAATATCCCCCTGGCGATCATGTTGTTTGTCTATTCTCACGCTTGCTGTAATGTGTCGTCATCTGACGTAATCATATCCTCTTTTACGATCGTCGCAATGACCCTCGGGTTCTTGAACTGCAACAGGTTGTATCGCAGGAGAATGGGCTTACAAGTAAAGCCGTGGGTCGGAACCACATCTCGACTGCATCCCGCGAATTATTGCCGTCGTCCTTGCTACGGCCTTCTATGATTCAATAATGCACGGCAGTTGGAGAGCCGTCTCGTCGTGGGTGAAGTCAGGTGGTTGTGCTTCCTCACGGACAGCGGTTCTCACGGGATCGGGCAGGTCCTCATGCCACTCAACGGGGTCAGTTGTTGGTAGAGACGACCTTGGGATGGGACGAAGAGCGGATTTTCGCGGATCGGCGCCGGCACGCCGGGTAGCGGGGATTAGCTATTCCGGGCCCGGGCCTCGCTCCGCCACCCCTCTGCCGTTTCCGACAGCGACACAGTTACAAGCATCTCTCACTTTAAACGACTGGTATTACGTCAACTGAACTGAAAAGTGGAGGGGCAGCCGTTGACGTTCGTACCTAACTATCGTCACGTGTTTGGCGGGGTAAATGACCTCATGGGATGTACATCCAACTTTCACAACCATCTACCCATTCTCCAACCCAGACAGCATCGCCAGGATGCCCGATTCTGGCACTTATCAAAGTCTCTGTCGAGATTCTAATGGCACGCGGACTCGATATGGAAGAGTACCTCATGGAGTATCCTCTGGGCCCTGCACTTCCGTCTACAGATCTGCTTCGACAAGATCTTGCGATAAACATTCTTAACACCTCCTATGATGGACACGATATTGGCTACAGCTTAGGTTTTATGGCCCGTTGCTTCGGAGCTCGTGCGCCGCTGTGTAAAATCGCCAACCAACTTCTTCATGAATGCTTGCGCGGCTCCAATATCGGTGGAAACACCCGGATCGTTACATTTAGAGATATCCCGGCTATTGAAAACGCTATCGACACGGTTTTACTCGATTGGTGGCTCGCAGATTCTAGCTTCCAAGACCTGTACGAGGAACATTGTGATTGGGCCAGGTGGGAGAGAGAATTCCTGGAAGACCGCTGGCTCGAAGCAGCAACTAGTGGCTTTATGAACAAGCTAGAAATAGCGGAATTTCAAACCAAATGTCGACTCGAACAGGCTGAGCTTGATGCAGAGGTCGAATACGCTGCTGTCAACCTTGGCCTGTGAACAGAACATGGGCATGTCGTCGCTGGTGCTCTTCCGAAGGCGATAGCAATTCATAGACGGGAGCACGGCCAAATCCGCCGCCTCACATGCAACCGCAAGGCTATCGTGAAACTATCATGTTGGAAGAACGCAACGTGCACATGCAATCAAAACCCATTCATTGCAGAGCGGAGAGCGTCTTCGTTGGCAGGTCGAGATATTACTCCACAATGGCGAGATTGCAAGACCATCCAGGGCAACACTAAGGTCGCATTCTTTTTTGTGCCCTCGCCCTCTCGTACGGAAGAATTATCCGAAAATAGCAAATTTCCAACGCAAAGGGCCCAGGAACTTGTGCTATTAACATACGCTCTATATAATACGATCTATAGCTATTTTACAGCTGTTACAAAATCTACAAAGAAAATCGGTATCTTAGGATCTATCTTGATGTTGTGTTTGTATACAAAATTAGGTGTGAGCGCCATGTTGGGGTGGGGTTCTTATTTCGGCTTTCACAACTCCGTTCGAGAGCCTCGCTGTTCAGGAGTGAGCACCCCAGGCACTGTTGGTGGTTATAGTGCTGGTCCGATGCCAAACAACATGAGGCGTTTTTTTGAATTGCTTCTGCGTAGCATGCACTTAAAGTTTGTGGGAATGCTGGCTCCCTCTGGTATAAAGGCCTCCCGTCCAGACCTTAGAGATTCAAACCACAGCCTACTACCACATCAAACAGCTTATCCGCCCATCACAACCAACCCCCCATCTTCAGAATGCGTCTCCATACCACCCTCATCCCGATTCTCGCAACTCGCACCGCACTCGCCACCGCTATCCCCCTTGATAAAACAAGCCTACCCGGGGCTGTCGGGTTGTGCGAAATTCTATTGTTAGAGAGCAATTGTACATGGCATCCTCCCAACTCCGGCTGCATCGAATTACCAGAAATCGACCTCTCTATCGACCCAGATCGCGGCGGCTTCTGCTACATGTACACAGATTCAGAGTGCACACCCAACGAGAGCAACAAGCCTGACCCTGAACATAAAGACCCATTCCGGCCTATTGTCTTCCCAGGAATAAATAGATGGTTTGATCATTCGCGCCCCAAGTGGGTGCAGTGCTTCACGTAGTGAAGGCTGTGGGGACTGGGCTGCTGGTATAAGGCTGGTATAAGGCTGGTGGAGGACCCCGTCAACGTTGGCTTTGGAACGATGGGATCGGACTTTGAGAAATGAACTGTACCTTCTTACCAGCAATACTTTGTTAATGCCAACTCAACCCTGCTTCGAGTTTTGTCTCCAGTCTAGGTATAGTGCTCAATGATGCTTGGTACGACAGGTGGTACAGGAGTTCATGCGTCGAGCATGGTTCCATGGCCTGACATGTCAGAGATGGTCAATGTAAAATTGACTGGAAAGCGAGCTCCGCCATTGTAGGCGTCCCTTGACAGTGCGATTGCGTCGGTCGCCATGGTGTGATGCGCTATGCGCTGGTGGAGAAAAAGGGATGCGCTGCAAACTGAGGTTACAACGTCTGCCAAGGCACTAACTAGTACGGTAACTAACGAAGTGCCGCGGCACTGAATTTTCACGTTCAACCTCGCCGAAACTGAGGTCCCTCCCACGGTCCCTCCTAACGTCTCACGCGCCTCGCCTTGTGTCGTCCGATTCGCTGTGAACGAGAACCTATGCAGTAAGAGACTGCCCGCGCCGTCACGGATTGCGCTCCCTCAATCCCATGCGGTGAGCGGTACAGCGCCATGGCCCTGTCAGAAGGCCTGCGACTGCTCCCACCTCGACTGCTTGAACAGCAGCTCTTGGCGATAGACCTGCTTCTGTCCATGTTTCCTGCTGATTTGCATCAAGCTGGGTCTACCGCAGAATATGTCCGTCTTCTGCAGGAGTATCTTGAAGATCCATCGCACGCGCCGCCAGCTTCCCCACAAGCAGCCGAATATGAGTTGCACATGCCAATCAATCCGAAGCACGACGCGCAACTACAGATTCAGTTCCCCATGGCGTGGGCCAATGGCGAGATACGCGAAGATATAGACGAGCCACCGTGGCCTGTCATCACTTTTCGCTGTCCCACTTGGATGAGCCGGAAGACCCATGCCGATATCGTGCAGCGCATGCCAGTTGACAGTCCCGACTCTGTACTCATGGTCGTTGAATATCTGAAAGAGGAGATAGCTAACCATCTTGCCTCGGAAGCATCCATGATCGCGCCGACACTGCAGGCAGCTTCTGGCGCTCTGGTACGCGTCTGGTTCTACCTCCAATCACTCTCTACGCGTTCGAAGCGGAACGATATGGTGAACTGGGCCCCCAACTATGGCTTGACCGGCTTCGTGCTCGCCGGCAAACCTGGCATATTATGTCTTGAAGGGACATCCGAAAATATCTCTTCATACATGTCCGATATCAAGACCAACTCCTGGTCGGATGTACCGTCACATCAGAAGAAAGTTTCGGAGCGCTTTAGAGAGGGTGGGCCACAACTTGAACGAGTGTTCGAAAACATGCGAGAAATTACGGGAGATATCTCCAAAGGAGGGCATCGGGGGAACCGTGGCGAGATGGGAGAGGTCAAGAAGATGTTTGAAGGAGTTGGGCTAGGGCAGGTATTTGCTGAGGTCTTGGGATTCTAGAGATGTAAGTCAGTTTCTCCATCTGTTAGTTCTAAGAGCAATGCGACTAGTTCTGGAAAGCACGGTGTTGACTTCTTCTAGGACGCCTGGCACTAGAAATGATTGCCCGGTGTGTACATGCGTATACGAAACTCCATAATACACCCCAATACCCGTCGTACCCAACCCGCGTTGCGATCTAGATGCCAGACGAACCCATCGTCTCAGTCCACAGCTTTTGGTTTTATCGCGGCATTCTTAGCTGTCTAGCTCTACTTGCTAGGACACGGCGACGGAAATGCCTTGGCAATCACATCGTTTATCATCTTTGAATGGCATCCGGGGCATCGGCACAACTGTTCATCGTCAGCCTTTCACCACTTGCTACTTCTCCCCTAGAAGACTTTTTTGCGTACCTTTGCAGCACCCGAAAGATCACTAAAGGCCCCCTCATATTCCACACACTTCGGCATTTGATCCGCCGTTCCTCTTTGTGCGTTCTGTGAGAGGCATAACGAAGAGTTGATGACATCAAAACACGCGTATTCAGTGGCTGTGGGACAGGCTTCCGTGGTGTTTACGGCTCGGGGAAATACTGCAGCGGAGGTGGTTGTGAGGAACGTGAAAAGAGCGAGGAGCGGCACTTTGGACAACATCTTGAACTGTTTTCGATGGATGGAAGATGGAGAAAGATCGAAGTACCAGTGGAAGACCAGAGATAAACTCTCGCGTGGGCAAACCGGGTATTGTTGAGTCGATCTTCGCTAATTGGTAGTACAGGGGTGGGCGCAATATGTACCATGTTGCGCAGATGAGGACGGGCCGCCATATCCAATATTATCGGCATCCCGGACTCGAATCGGTGGCCAAGTAAGTACATTTCAACTGGTAGATCACATCAATCTAACACGCCTAGGCAAAACGGGGTAGCGTAACTGCCGGGCAATACGCGTATATTTACGCAGATTAAGCGAGCACGATGATTTGCGCGCCAACCCGAGGACGAATATCTATGCATGATGGGAGCCTGCAAAGAACATCTCAACGAACAGTCTCAGATTGAGCCGCCCGTCCGTTGGGCTTGTTGCGGGACCGTTCCCCTTATCTTGCATTCTGTTGCCCACAGTCGGCACTTGTACTTCCGAGGACCACCAAGTAGCCTCGACCGTGACTACCACCACGCTTGCAAATCAGATTCCCCTTCGACCAAGGTCTTGCATATAGCAGTGTGGAAGTCAATAATCCTCCTATACAGCATTCCGTCGAAAACGAGCAGCACGATTCACCACAGCGTACCACACAAGATGCACTGGTCGGCTTTTCTCACGTTGGCGCTCACTGCCTCTAGCAATGCGCTAATCCGCTTCCAATGCTCTCAGCTAGTGGTGGAGAGATTGGATCCTCTGGTCACTCCAGGTCAAGTGCCCTCTCCTCATGTGCACCAAATCGTTGGGTACGTCGTCTCAGTAATGTAACACCAGTACTTGGGGCATCTCTAACCATCGTATCTAGTGGTAACTCTTTCAACGCATCCATGGAGCCTGAGAAGGACCTGCCGGGCGAGTCAACGTGCACGACGTGCCAATTCTCGGAAGACTTTTCGTAAGCGACCCCTTCTCGTCGTATGTGGTAGAGTCGCTGACGGCTTTTAGTAACTACTGGACTGCTATTTTGTACTTCCGTGCCCGGAATGGTACCTACAAACGCGTGCCTCAACTGGCCAATGCTGGTTTTGAGGGCGCAACTGGCGGTGGTATGACGGTCTACTACATGCAGGATCCGCTCTACGACACTGCCCAGAAGTCCAAAGTGCAGGCCTTCAAGCCGGTAAGCCTTTTTCTACCTGCCTCTTCGACGTGCCATCATTGATCTGCCGGATATCGAACGAACATGCAACTAACGCATCTTATAGGGCTTCCGCATGTTTATGGGTGACGTCGAGGCACGCACCAAAGCTGAAGCAGCACGCTTCCGCCAATTGACCTACACTTGCATGTCCGATGCCGGCTCGCGCGAGCACGAGACTGTCGCTTTCCCAGGCCATAAATGCGAATACGGCATCATGACCTCGCTGCGCTTTCCCACCTGCTGGGACGGCGTCAACCTCGATTCGCCGAATCACATGGACCATATGAGGTAACTTGCCTATCTCCCACTTTATCTCAATATTATTCTTGAGGTGGGGCTCGAGCGATAAATCGACGACCGCTAATCGCATCACCAGCTACCCCGAAAGCGGCACCTTCGAAAGCGCAGGCCCATGCCCCGCAACCCACCCCGTCCGCACCTCGCAAGTCATGTTCGAAGTCATCTGGGACACATCGAGCTTCAACGACCCGGCTGACTGGCCCGAAGACGGCAGCCAGCCTTTCGTGTGGAGCTTCGGCGACGCCACCGGGTATGCAAACCACGGTGACTACGTCTTCGGCTGGAAGGACCAGTCGCTGCAGAATATCCTCGACACGAGCTGCTATGCGGCGAGCTGCGGCGGCAAGCAGCAGAGCATTGCCGATATGAACAAGTGTGCGGGATTGAAGCGCACGGTGGAGGAGGACATTGGTGTGGATAACTGTGAGTTTAGATGAGTGAGTCTCGTGATTTTAGCTGTGCTAATCGTTGTGCTAGGGATTGCTCAGCTTCCGGGCGGGCATAACGTTGAGTATACAAAGAATGCGAAGCGGGAGGTGCCGTACACAGCTTAAACATCTATCTCCCAAAGCGGGGACGGGTGATCATCTAGTCGCGATGGTATCTCGAAGGAGTAGCTTGTACATACGGATTTTATCGGTCGCCTTAATTAACTTAAGTGAATACATCACTGTTTCAATTGCTTCCAAACGAAGCCATCCCGAAATCGTTGGTTTCTTGGGTGCTCCAGCATTCTAACCATCTAAGTACTGCGATTCTTCAACTCGAATCGCTATCGATATCATTTTAACCGCAATGATGAGACATTCAAGCTCGTTCGTTTGTTTGTTTCAGCGCTTGATGTTTCTCCAGAGGCCCCGGCCCGGGCTAACCCCGCACACGTGACTGGGCGTATTTCGGCTTAGCGCACGATGACATCTCCAGCCCCGCATCAGCCCGAACTTGGTGTACACTCCAGTGACTCCACTCATGGCGACTTCCGTCCAGCTGCTTGGGCTACCTCTCACAGTTTTCCGTCTCATACTCGATCTTGTGCACGATACTCCATCCTCTCTCCCTCTTCCTGGCGCTAATATCCCGTAGTTGAACAGAGACGATGTCGACACAATCCGTCTTGTATCGAAAGCATGCGGAGAGGCCACAGAATACGTCTTCTTTCGAAAGATAGCCCTCCACGACCTGTCTCCATCAGCGGAAGGTATCAACAGCCGGATCTGGGCGCGCCTATGTGACCCTCAAGATGCGCTACTGCATCATGTGCGGCATCTCCAAATTGGGCTTTTCGAACAGGAGACGCATCTCCCAAGTGAGCAAACGCTCGTGGCTGTACTTGGCAGCCTCGAACATCTGCAGGACTTTTCGTACGCTGGTCTTTTTGCTCCCTACATGCATGGCTGAATTCTAAACCGCAACAGGTGGAATGCGCGATTCCCAATTCCAAAAGGTGTACTGTCAGCCTTGAGTACAAAGTGGCCAGCTGCGCGACTGCATGTAACGAATTTTGACCGGAGAGAGCCCAAGTATCTCCCTCTCGACACGGCGCTGCTTTCGTCTCCGCAACTCTACTCCCTCGCCTACCTCGTTTGCGGAACCATCTGGAATTCGCAAAACGAGTTAGACGAATTGCGCTCCGAGTTCGGACAACTGCGAACTTGCCTACTGCAAACAAAGCGGCTCAAGTCCCTGCACCTCACCGCGTGGCCTAATATGCGGCTTGACGAAAATCCGCATGTTGACGACAGCGCGTGGACCACAGGGCCCGGAAACCTCGATTTTCGAGAAGGGGATGTGTTTCCGGCGCTTGAGGAGCTTATTCTACCATGCGACAACTACAGTCTGTCCAGGGCGCACTGCCAGCAATGGCTCGCGGCTATGGACTGGAGCCACATGCGGCGTCTAGATTTCGGCAATGGTTGCCCACGAGAGCCTATGGCCGCACTGATTGGTCGCGTACCCCAACTGAAGTGTTTCTGCTTCGGTTTCGATCCCATTTTTGTTCAGGAAACCGTAGGGGTGACTGAGCAAGAGTCTCCGAGTTTATATATGATTGGAGAGTTTCTTGACGGTATTGAAGGCCTGGAGGAAGTTATCGTTAACAGTGTCAGTTCCTCCTGGTCGATGTTCAATTTCACGACGATTTCACTCTGTGGTAAACATGGCCGCACGCTGAAGAAGTTGCGCTTGCATTATGGGGTTCGGAGTGAAATAAAAGGATGGTCGTTGGAGGAAGTTCGCGGACTGGTTGAGCGGTGTCCCGGGCTCGAAGACTTGGCATTGAGAGTTACGTTGGACCTCACCACTCCTGTGCCGGGCTGCGGCATGTGGGTGAGTAGGCTCTGCGGCCCTCTTCTCCTCCCGTCTCCGTCTCTCACGTCACGACCCGCTGACATATCTATTTGTAGTCCGCTCCCATCGTCACCGAAATCCAAAAACTACTCCCTCTGCGCAGGCTGGAACTTGAAACTGAAGTCAAGTATGGCCGAAAAGTCGCCCAACCCTCGCAGTTTCTCAATGAGGCAGACGCGCTGAAATCCGCTGCGGCGCTACTTCGATACCTGCTGAATGGTAAAGCAAACACATTGGTCGGGGAGATGATAGTCAAGTTCGTTCCTACGCGACCATTTTTCGGGCCTCAGGACACGGAGTACATTGTGGCGCGTAAGGCGGAATGTGCAACACGCTTTGAGGTTGAGACAATGATCCATGACCAAGGCTTTTGGCGGTCTCCTGCTTGAGTGGGGAGAAAAGAAGAAATATGGATATCTATGTGCGCGCAAGAACTATACGACGACGTCTCCGTCCCACCCTATCCCCATCATTACAGACTAGACCATCATGCAAGCTGCTCAAAGCTTACTTTGAAACCACTGAAGAACCTGCTTCACCGAATCCTCGAGGCACGCCTTCTCCTGCGGATCCTCCGGGTTGCCCCTCACAGCAAAGCCATGCCGTCCAGGCGTGTAGTCCTTGTGCTCCATCTCCGGCACCGTTTTCCCAGCTTTCGCGGCATTGGCGTGGATATCCTGGATCTTGCCCTTCAGCTTGAAATCCACAGCCGAGTCTTCGACACCCCATCCAAAGCTCACAGGCACAGCCAACGCCTGCACATCCTCGGGCAGAACCAGATTGCTGGGGTGCAGTGCGACCGCCGCATCGACAAGCGGGACCTTGTCGCCCTCAATGTCGATTTTGTTGTGCTCGAGCCCCGCGCGGATGGCGTACTTGCCGCCCCAGCACATGCCCACCATGCCGATCGTGTGGCTCCGCGGCGTCGCGCGTCGCAGTGCGGCTAGGAAGTCCATGCAGATCTTGTCTGTGGGCGCCTGCTTGTGCCGCGTCATCCACATGATAAATGTCGGCATGGACGCGAGCATGCCGCCGTACTTTGACAGCGAGGACTGGTTGGCTGCATCGACGGGGATGAGCACGTCGGCTACGCGGAGCGGTACGGGGTCACCTTTGAAGAAGTCGGGTAGGTAGACGAGGTACTCGCCGCTTTTGGCGTAGGCGTCGGCGATGAGTTTGTTGTTGGGGAGGGGTAGGCCGAAGATGTCTGAGTAGACGACGATGGTGGCGCGCGGGTTGGTGCGGTTGCCGACGACGTAGGTGTTGAGGCCGTGGATTGTTTCTTCGGTGCCGGTGGGGTGGCCGGCGTGGATGGAGCCCTGCGGATATGGTGAGCATATGTGGACGGCAGTCTGGAGATGGGTTGAAGTGGCGCTGGCGTACCTTGATGCATTCGGCATTGCAGTTGTTATTGCCACATGTGGAAGTCATTGTGGATATTGTTTAGATGTGGAGTTAATGGGAAGTCGAGGATTGTGTCTAGTGAGATGTATTTGCGTTGGTTGGGATTGAGGCAGCTTCGTCGTGCTGAAGAAGGGCGTCTTATAGACTTGAAGCTACCCCGGCGGCCCCCACTATTTCGGCCGAGTAACGCAGCTTATCGGCAGGGGCCATGTGGCATGTGGCTGCGCGATGGAAGCCTCGGTATGTTCTCGCCCTTGAGTTAAGGCTCTCGGGCTCGGGTTTAAGGTTCTCGTCTAGCAATGCTGGTGCAGTGAACGGTGAACAGACGGGGTAACCTGAGAGATGATACTACAGCACGCAACTACTATCAGTACGAAGTAGATATGATCTAATTATGTCATGTCTGAAGATGCGAACAAGATCTAGCGCATCTTTCGGATGATTGGCTCGTCGCTTAGGTAATCATTCTGGCATCGGCGCCGACCAGGGCTCAACCCTCGGCTTCACGTCAATTCTACGGTTGCATAGATACTGGATTCGGGCATTTGTTAGTGCCGGCTATCGATCATGGGGTTTCCCTGTCGTGCAAACCGCTGAGATACCATCCGCAGCGGGCCCAGCAGGTAGCCGCTTTCGTCCAGATCTCCCAGAGACCGACCGCTACTCCACCACGCCGCGCCCCGCCAATCGCTCACATCTCGCCTTGCGTCTCGTATCAACACTTGGCTCACGCGAGAGCAGCTGTGGCCGTTCGTGTGGCGTGTGGCAGGGTTTTCCAGCTTCGCCATCGCCTCGGGCTCGGCCTCCGAAAAACACGCGAGCGCTCCGATGAGTCCACCACCGCCAGCAGCATCGCCAAATGCGCAACCACGCAGCTGTGTCGTGTGCCGCAAGCGCAAGGTGCGGTGTGACAAGCAGTCGCCATGCTCCAACTGCCGCCGCGCAAACATCGCTTGCGTGCTGCCGTCGACCGACCGCCCGCCGAGATGGGCGCGCCGCCTGGAGCGTATCACCAACAATGCCGCTGCCGCTTCAGAGGCGCCTGGTGTCGAAAAAGTCATGGAGCGGCTGCACACGCTGGAGAATCTCGTCAGGGAGTTGACCGGCCAGCTGGAACAGGCACGTGCAGCATCCGGCCACAACTCACCTGAAATGGACACCTCGGGAGACTCGCCCCTGAATCATCCCATGGAGCCTCAGAGGGAGACTGCACTCGTTGCGGATGCGGGAGATATGCCTGGGCAGTTTGGTCGGATGGTGCTCCAGGATACCAGCCGCAGCCGCTATGTCAGCAGCAGCTTCTGGGTCCGGGTCAACGACGAGGTGAGTTGATCTGTGAGAAGTGACCAGCTTGCCAGACTAACTGTCACTGAAGCTTGATGGCCTGAAGATGGACACACGCGGCTTGGCTGAGGAGGAGTACGACAGCTCAGAGGACGAGGCAACGCCTGCCCAAGCAGACTCTTCCCCAAAACTGGACCGCACAACTTCAGAGTACAGTGCGTTCCTGTTTCAACATAACCCGAGTGGGCCATTACCTGAGCTTAGCGACTTCCGGCCACTGCCGTCACAGATCCCTTTCCTCGTGGAAGTCTTCTCAGAGAACGTGCACGTCTTCATCCGGGTGGTTCATCTTCCGACGATTGTGAAAATGGTCCGTGATATGCGCGGGAGTGGCATGAAGCGCCTCACGCCGTCAAACGAGGCTCTGATGTTCTCCATATATTTCAGTGCCATCAATTCTATGGAGGACGACGATGTGAGTACCACCTCCCGGTTAGGAGTCATGTGAAGACTACATCTAAAGCTACGCAGGTCATCACCAACTTTGGCTCTTCCAGAACCGAGCTCATGCTCAAATACCGTCTGGGCTTTGAGCATGCCCTTGCGAAAGCCGATTTCCTCAACGCCCCTGACATCGTCCGCGTCCAAGCATTCGCTCTTTTCCTCGCTCTTGCCTGGCGCCACGACAATCCGAGGTGCATATGGATGATGACCGGGCTCCTCATTCGGATGGCCCGCTACCTTGGCTTGCATCGTGATGGTACCCACTTTGCACACTTAACGCCGTTCGAGACCCACCTACGACGCATCGTCTGGGGCGTTGTGTGCATACTAGACGTCCGCGCATCCGAAGACCAAGGAACCGAGCTGGGCATCCCAGACGGCAGCTTCGACACACAGCTGCCGTGGAACATCAACGACGCAGATATCGACGTGGCGTCAACCAGCATACCTCCAGAACGCCAGGGATTCACGGACATGTCGTTTGCGCGCATCCACCTGCAAACCAACGAGATCCACCGCAAGCTGATGGATACGAGTTCGGCGGCATGCACGCTCGAAGAAAAAGGCCGCCTCCTCGACGATATCCACCACCGCTTCGACCACGAATACCTGCAGCACACGCGCGAACCCACCGACGCCGACGACGACATCTTCCCCTGGGTCGCTACCATGGTCGCGCGCATCACGACGGCGAAACTCACCCTCGTCGTCTACCTCCCGGTACTCTCCAGCGCGCGCTCCTCCTCCTCCTCCTCCTCCCCCTCCTCGCTCCGCACCAAACTCCTCTTCTCCGCCATCGACCTCGCCGAATGCAACCACGCGCTCAACGCCTCGCACCGCGCCCGCCAATGGCGCTGGCTATACCAGAGCTACACGCACTGGCACGCCATCGTGTTCCTGGCCATGGAGACGGGGCGGCGGGCCTGGTCGCCGACCGTGGAGCGCGCGTGGGGAGCGCTGCATAGCCGCTGGCTGATTCCGGCGCGCACGGCCGCGGATAGGAGTGCGCGGATTTGGGTGCCGGTACGGAGGCTCGTGGAGAAGGCGCGGAGGCATCGCGAGGGGGAGATTGGGAGGCTGAGGGCTGGTGGGGGGAGGCGGTCAGGCTGGAGGGGGGGGAGAGGGGGTGTGTGATGGAGGGGCAGTGGGAGGAGGGGGTATGGGGAAGGGGGGTGAGGGGGCGGGGGAGAGGTGGCGGGCGCTTGTGTTTGGTGCTGGTAATGAAGAGGGGCACGAGCACTCTTGGGGTCAGGCACAAGCAACGCCCGCAGCAGCCGAGAGACCCAGCGCTCAATCGACTAGGCCAAGCTCACACCCAACCGCCACAGACCCGTCCTCCCAGTCTACACCTCTCAACGCGCTCGATCCCAGCAGCAACCCTGCCCTGCCCTTCGCCGCCGAGTCTCTTCCCACTTTCGCCGCCGCGCCCCGCTCGACCAGCACCAACACCAGCACCCCTGCGCACAATCATCTCCGCCCCCATCCCACCACCACCACAACCATCGCCTCCTTCCCCCCAGCTAACACTGCCCTCGAGCCCGAGCCCGACTACGTCCCGTGGCTGGACGGCGAGTGCGAGTGGCCTACAGATGCGAATGCGAATGCGAATACTGGGGCTTTGTTTCCTCGTGGGGATGGAGAGGGGGGTATGGATGTGGGTATGGATCTCGGCATCGGCGGGGATGGCGATGGGGATGTCGATGTGGACTGGTATAATTGGGTTGAGATTGCGAGGGGGATGGGTATGGGGGTGGAGGGCGATGGTGGGGGATAGATGGATGGAGAAAGAGCTGCGAGGGGAGGGGTTTGTATCAAGGAAAATAAACACGGGCAGACTGACTGGCAAGGTTAAGTTTGGTTGCTTTGATTCGATCCAAGTTATCACATCTACATCCTTCCTTGGATAGCCAGTTAGCTATTATTATCACCAAAGTGCATAAAGTACCTCAATCAACCGATCATAGTACAGCCATATCATATCGTGCAAGGGTGTCGTGTCCTACTACCCAAACACAGCAGCTAGTCGAGAGTACAGTTAAGTTGAGTTGTGTAAATATTACCTCGTGCTTTCTGTTTTTCCAACAGTCGTACGAGGCTGACTAAGGCGTTAGTTATTCAGTTGTTCAGTTAGTTGGCTGGTTGGTTGGTTGGTTGGTATGGCGGAACGGAACGGAACGGAATGATAACGGGGCGGGAAGGAACGGAACGATACCGGGGTGGAAAGAATGGGTATGTGTAGTAGTAGTGTTTCTCTCGTTTCGTTATATTTAGGGGTGAGGAAGGGGAGGGAAGGGGAAGGAAGGAGTGAGGAGAGGTGAGAAGGGGTGAGGAAGGTCGCGTACGAGCACGAGCACACATGTTCTGACCAATGGCCTGACATGGCGTCTGTGGGCATCTGACGGGTTATCGAGCCCAACTTCAACACCTGCGAACTATGGTTGCGCAGCATGTGAAGCAAAAAAAAAAATTACTGTTGCGAATTATATCTGATCTGTTGCGTTTGATATTAGTAGGTAGTCAACATAGTCAGCAATCAATGACTGCACGACTCTAATTGATCAATTGAATCTAAAGGCGGTATTTATATCAGCACCTAGTGTCCAAACCCCCCTTGATCATTCAGTCCCAGAAACGGCGTATCCGCATCAATCACAATCCCAAACGCGATCCTCGCCTGCTCATAACTCTTCTTGACCTCCACGCCGGCATACACGCGCATCTCGTCCTCGTACGCCTTCGTGACGCCCTCGCCCCACCCGCCCGCCTCCGCCAGCAGCCGGCCCAGCAGCGCGGCATCGCGCACCGCCGTGTTGGCGCCGTTGCCGCCCGCCGGCGTCATGGCGTGCACGGCGTCGCCCAGAATCGTGACGCGCGGCTCGTTCGCCCACTGCGCGACGCCGTCGGGCGACGAGCAGGTGAGTTTCCAGAAGGCGGCTTCGGACTCGCGAATGTTGTCGAACAGCGGCTTGACGCGCGGGTGCCACGCGGCCGTGAGCTGCTTCGCGAGCTGTGCGGCCGGCGCGCCCACGATGGTGAAGTCGTCGCTGGGCGGGTGGATTACGCCCGGCGAGCCGACCAGGGTATAGCCGAAGTCGACGGTCGGGTCGTGCATGTCGGCGCCGCGCACGTTGGTGATGAGGAACACCCTCTTGCCGGCGCCGTGCGTCGTCTCGTCGGCCATGCGGAACACGCCCTCGCCCAGCGCCGCAAAGGCCGTGCTCGGCGCCTGGCCGTGGATGCCGCGCGCGCCCAGGTCGTACACCTTGACGGCGCCGGCGGCCAGCTGGCGCGCGACGGCCGAGCGCACGCCCTCGCCGCCGACCAGCAGCGCGCCTTCCTCGGAGGCGCTGCCGTCGGCGAACACGGCGCGCACGCCTGTGGCGGTGAGCGTGTACCCCGTGACGTGGTGCGACCAGCGCAGCTGCGCCTCGCAGCCCTCGAGGAACAGCGCGCGCATGTCGCCGCGCGAGATGCCCACGACCTTGTTGTCGCGGCTCGTCAGCAGCTCCGGCGCCACGCTGGGGTGCTCGGCGCCGAGCGTGTCGCCCGTCAGCGGGTCGATGGCCACGAAGCCCGCGCCGCCCGTCTTGCCGCAGCGCGCGTAGAAGCGCTCGAAGTCGGCCGGGCCGAGCACCGCTTCGATAGCGTCGAGGCCCTCGGGCGAGAGCCGCAGGCGGTAGCCCTGGGCGCGGAACACGATTGACGCGTCGCGCTCGAAGACGCGGAAGGGGATGTTGGCGCGGAGCAGCGAGCGCGCGAGGAGCAGCGACGAGAGGCCGCCGCCGGCGATGAGGATGGGTTTCAGGGACGTCATGGCGGGCGTGAGAGGGGGTCGTAGGGGTTGTGAGGGTCGTTAACGGGGGACTGCTGAGGGCGAGACATGCGTGTTTACATAGTCGAGTATGCCGAGGGTGAGGTGGAAGTCGCGGGCCGAAGAGCGTTGTTGCGGGCGCGGGATTAGGTCAGCCGTCAGCTGCGGGCTCCCCATTAACAATCCGCGCTCCCCGACATGGTCCGATAACTCCGCGCCGTTGTGCGACAAGTCCGCATGCTTGGTAGAAACGTCGCTGCGAGTTCCAGACTGGCGCTGTGAGATTCCAGCCTTGGACTGTTGTCAGTGAACGGATCACATGCCAACGACCCTTACCATATCGGCGCTCGGCCAAACAAGCTCCGACAGCTCCGCGCCGTTTAGGGCCGCGTCTCCAGGGCCGCGTCTCCCTGCTTGGTAGAGCCTGCGCCGAGAGTTTGGAGGTGTTGCTGTGAGGTCCTGATTACTATTGATGTTGTGCTTAAGCTCATTATGGTACCACCCGGTACGCTGAGCATCACTGCGTCAACACTCAGCCAAACATACGTCAATTTTACAGTGCTACTCCGCGCTGGGTCTCATTACTTCCTAGAATCTTCGCCGAGACTTTGGAGCTGTCGCAGTGAGGTTTCAGCTGTTGACGATGCTATGAAGTGGACCCCTTCCGAGCTCATGGCGACGAACTTCCTATTAGCTTAGCCAAACCTATCTCGATTTCACAGCGCGAATAGGCGCTGGATCTCCTTGCCTGCAAGACCCATCGCCGAGAGTTTCTAGGTGTCGCAGTAAGATTTCGGCTTATAACGTGCAACTGTTGTTCTCAACCGCTCAGTGCGACGAACCTCATTGTACGAGCGATGCGCCAAATCTACTCCATAACCTTAGCGCTATTTAGCGATAAATCTTCTAGCCTGGTCGAACGCGTGCTAACACTCTGAAGGGCTCGCTGTGAAATCTCGACGTCTACTCTGTGATTCTTGATTTGGGTGAGCTCCATTACGACGAGCATTATTGTATCAGCGATCAACTGAATGTGCGTCAAGACTACCGCGATGCTCAGCACCCGCTCGGGATACTCGAATGAAGGTGCGCGGAGTGTTTTGAGGCGTCGCAGTGAAAGTCCAGCTTGTAACGTTCACTTGCTGTGGTGGAGAGGGTATTGCGACAAGTCTCATCGTGGCGGCGGTTAGTCAAATATGCTCGAATCACGCCGTGCAAGTTAACGATAGGTCCCTTTGCCTAAATAAACTAGTGCTGAGGTCTTGAAGGCGTCGCTATTAATCTTCGGCTTACAAAGCTCAACTGTTGTTTTCAAGAGCTTATTGCGCCAAACCTCAACGCATCAGCAGTCAGCCAAACGTGCCTCTATTTTTAAGCGCAACTCAGCACAAGTTTGAGATACTTGAATGAACTAGCGCTGAGATTTTGGAGCTGTCGCATCAAGGATGGAGCATGCAGTGTTGCGAAAGCGTGCGGGCCGGTTATGCAATTCACAGGAGAATGCTTCACTGCTCAGTCAGACATGCCTCGATTTTGAGGCGAAACTTAGCACAAGTGCAGGATGCTTGAATAAAGCATCGCGGAGACTTTCATGCTGTCGAAATAAGGACTCAGCTCGTGAATCTTAGTTGAAGGGGTGAAGTGTATTGGATTCACACTGAAAGATGTCGGCGCTCAACTGAACGTGCCTGGATTGCGCCGCGAACATCAGCGCAGTATCTTTGTATTTGAATGAGCCAGCGCAGAGACTTTGACGCTATCGCAGTAAGGGCTCAGCTCGTAAATCTTGATTGAAAAGGCAATATGTACTATATTCACCGTAGAAGACATCATTAATCAACGAAACGTGCCTGGATCTCGCTGCGAACGTTAGACCATTATCCGTGTGCTCGAATAAACATTCGCAAAGATCTTGGAGGTGTCGCAGTAACGACTCAGCTCGTAAACCATGGTTGAAGGGGTAAAATGTACTGAATTCACCTCAGCAGGCCTTACTAATCAACGAAACGTGCCTGGATTTTGCTGCGAACTTCAGAGCATCATCTATGTGCTTATATAAACACGTGCTAAGACATAGTAGGTTTCGCAAGAAGAAATCAGCTCGTAGTCTTGTTCTAATGTGCTAGATTAACCGTAGAAACTATTAGCGCTCAACTAAACGTGCCTGGATTTTGCAGCGATACTTAACACGAGTTCAAAATGCTTGAATTAACGTACGCTGAGATTCTAGAGGTCTCGCATCGAGATTCCAGCTTCTTCAAGAAATTGGAAGCAACAACCTCATTCTTGTTCACATCGGCGCTCTGTCAAACGTGCCTGGATGTTGCTGCGAACGTTAGAGTAGCATATTTATGTTTTGATTAACTCTCGCAGAGAACTTGGAGGTCTCGCATTGAGATTCCAGCTTCTTCAAGGCATTGCAATCAACACTCGATTCTTGTCTACGTCAGCGCTTGGTCAAAACAGCCCCAATGCTGCAGCGATGCTTCGCGATGGATTATTATCCTTTGATTAACACTCGCGGAGATCCTCAAGGTCTCGCAGTGAGGTTCCAGCTTTTTCGAGGCATTGTAAACAGTACCCTATTTTTGTATACATCAGCGCTTGGTCAAAACAGCCCTAATGCTGCAGCGATGCTTAGCGACGTATATTTACGTCTGAATGCAATTGCGCGAAAAGTTCGGGGCCGTCGCGTTGAGATTTCAGCGTACAGTGTTGTAAAAGGCTTAAATCTACCTATGTAATCTACTAGCGTTCTGTCATAACAGCCCCAATGCTGTAGCGATGCATAGAGATATATGGTTCTGCCTGGATAAAGGCGCGCAGAGATTTGAGAGGCGTCGCGTTAAGGTTTCACTGTGTAGTGTTGTGAAAAGCTTCAATTCACCCCTAAATCATACTAGCACTCTGTCAAAACTAGCCCAATAGTGCAGCGAAATTCCCTGCTTGATATTTATGCATATATTATAATTCGAGTAGACTTTGGACTTGTCGCAATAAGATTTCAGCGTGCAGTGTTGGGGAAAGCTTCAACTTACCCCTATAATATATTAGGGCTCTCTCAAACCTAGCCCAATAATGTCGCGTAACTCCCTGCTGGATATTTATATCCAGATCATGGCTCGCGTAGCTTTTGAAGTCGTCGCGATAAGAATTCAGCTTATAATGTTGTAAAAGACTCAAATTTGTAGGTAAAAGATACAGCGCTTACTTAAACCTGCATCAAATATACAGCGATGCTTGGGGACACATTAAAACTATGTAAAGAGCGATCGCAGAAAGTTTGAAGCCGTCGCAATATGAATCCAGCTTGTAATTATGTGAAAGGCTTCGATTCGCATGTAGGAAATCTTGCGGTTCGAGCAAATCTACCCCTGCAATATAGCGATACTTAGCGAAACATTAATACACCCTAGAGAGCCACCGCGGAGAGTTTGAAGCTGTCGCAAAACTATTCCAGCTTGTAGGCTTATAAGAGGCTTTGATCCATACCTAGAATATGTTAGCGCTTGTTCAGACCAGCCCCTATAACACAGCGACAGTTAGCGAGACATTACAACAGTCTATAGAGTCTACTCTACAAGTTAGAAGCCGTCGCAAACGGACATCAACTCGTAGTCTTGTGAAAGAGTTTAATTCACATCTAGGATGCATCAGCAATTGTTCAAACCTGCCTCAAAAGCACCGCGAGACTTAGCGAGACATTTATACACTTTAACGAGCTAGCACTGAGTGTGTGAGCCCATCGCGATGAGAATTCAGCTCCTCGTCTCGTAAAAGGTTTTGATTCACATGTAGAATATATCAGCAACTCATTCAAAACTGACTCAATAGTACCGCGAGACTCAGCGAGCAATGTCTAAATTCCGGAGAGCTAGCGCGAGGAGGTTGAAGCTGTGGCATTCGGGATTCAGCATGTAGTGTTTTAAAAGAGCTTGATTCACTCAATTTACTCATGAAAAGACGTCAGTGATTGCCCAAACTTGTGCCAATAGTACAGCGACGCTCACGGTAACATTTCTATAGCTTGTAGAGCCAGCGCTGATAGACAGAGGCTGTCGCAATCATGTTCCAGCGTGCAGCGTTGCAAAACGAGGTACGGTGTCTAAATGTCAGCGTTGAACCAAACATGCTTGAAACGCACAGCGAGACACAGAGCTAGTCTTAGCCACTTCTAAGAGCGTGCGCTGAAGTTTTAGAGCTGTCGCAGTTATCTTTCAGCTTGTAGTGTTGCGAAAGGCGATATATCATTGAGATCTTAGCGCCGAACCAAATGTGCCTCAAAAACATAGCGCGATCAGCACAGAATCCTCATTCTTTGAAGAACGTGCTCTGAGACTTTGATGCCGTCGCAATAAATATTCACTGTGCTGTGTTGCAAAAGGAGATCCAGCATCAAAGTGCCAGCGCCGAACCAAAACTCACCCAATGAATTCGCGCAGGTTGGCGCTGAGTCTCCAAGTTTCGTAGAGCATTTACTGAAATTTGGAAGTCGTCGCGATAAAAATCCAGTCTGCACGGAGTGTTGCGAAAGGAGGTGGCGATTACCTCATCAACCTTGGCAGTGAGGGGCCGATGAAAAACCTGGGGATCCGACGCAGCCGAAACCACTACCATCCACCTTCTTTCAACCAGTCGAACCAGGAACAATTCGATGCTATCGAAACGACGCGAATCTAGCTGCACTGCCGACGAAAAGAATCACGAGCGATAACTCGGTTCGCTGGGAAATTAGCGCGTGGAAGGAAACACCAGAGATGTCTTGAGATACTAGGTTTCGAGTCGGGTCCATATAGATTGTTTTCATCTCTATCGGTCTCCGTCTTCAGATCCTACTCTCAGTACTCCATGTGCGATCTCTCTCGATAAGGCAGCATCCCCCTTTCTGGCTCCCAAATCACTCCGATAGAGAATTTGGTGCAATACGTCCTCACCGGCTCGGCACCGTCTCCCAATCCCCATAGCGCGGGAACATGCACCTCAGCGTGAACTCGGTTTGCGAACGCCTATCATGTCATTAGCAACTTCCTTTCGCCAGAGTCTCCCGGTCGCATCGGCACGTACGGATACAGCGTGGTATTGTACCCCTCCTCATCCATGTACCAATTCCGACACGCCATGAACACCGTGCTCTTCAAATCTCTTTGCACGCCCTCCGTCCACTTCTCCACCGCGTCCTTCTTCACCTCCACCGTGTGCACTTGGCCGCTCAGAATCGGCTTGATCATCCTCAGCGTGTAGTTTACCACGTTCTCCGTCATGAAGAGCTGCGAGTGGTGCCCGTTAGATGAATTGGGTCCGGTCGTGATGAAGAAGTTGGGGAAGCCGTCGACGGCGAGCGACATGTACGTGTGCGGGCCGCCGCGTTCTTTCCACACATTGTGCAGGGAGGCGCCACCGCGGCCGTAGACGGCGAGTGGGTGCAGCCAGCGGTGGGCGTCGTAGCCGGTTGCGAGCACGATGACGTCCGCGTTGATCTCCGTCGCGGTGCCGTCGTCTTTGCTTTCAGTGATCGCCGTGACCTTTAAGGGCCCCAGGACCATCTTTCTGCCATGCACGGCCGTGATCTCGCGCTTGAGGAGCGTGAAGTTCGGCTTGTGCATGCTAGGCAGCCACTCACTATCGAAGATGCGGCGCTTGCATCCGTAAGGATTCTCCGGTGTCATGATCGCATGATACTTCTCCGGTATCAACGTGAACGTCCGTTCGAGCATGGCGTTCTGGATCGCGGCGCGCCATTTCTTGTGCTTCATCTGTAAGACGGTGCTTAAGATGAGTTCGCAGAGCACGTAAATGTACAGGCGGTATAGGAAGCCAAAGACCGGATTTTGCCGGTATTTCTTCTGCGCAAAGGGCTCTTCCATACGCGGCATCATATAGGGTGCCGTGGATCGCATGATTTGTGTGACGGACTTTACATGATATGGCTCTTTGAGCAGGGCGGGGACGATCTGGGCTGCGCTGCACCCGGTGCCGACGACGACGATATCCTTGCCATCGAGCTCGACCTCTTTGCGCCAACGCGCTGAGTGGATGATGTCGCCTTTGAAGGTCTCGCGTCCGGAAATCGAGGACG
Organism: Massariosphaeria phaeospora; assembly: GCA_011032825.1. NCBI lineage: Eukaryota > Fungi > Ascomycota > Dothideomycetes > Pleosporales > Massariosphaeria > Massariosphaeria phaeospora. The sequence goes on along the minus strand of JAADJZ010000029.1, from coordinate 6,710 downwards.
GCCATGGGTTTGGCTCGACGAGGATACCCGCGCAGCTGATGACAATCTTGGCCCGGACCTTTACGCGTTTGATGTAGACTGAGTCATTGCCAAAGAAGTTTATCTTTTCTTCGCGCTCTCTTCTACTCAGGTCACCGAGTCCCGGGAGCAAATACGATAGCGTGGTTTCCCACTCCGAATCTGCCTCAACCCAGCGAAGCTCAGATACTTCAACGTTCAGCTCGATGTTTTGACGGATGTCGTATCTGTCAACGAGTTGCTGCAGGTAGTCGACAAACTCGGCGCCAGTGGGATATATATTTTCAGAATGGTTAAACGGCGCCCAAGAGAATGAATACGCTGCCGCAGGTCTGATCTACGTTAAACACGGCACGCCGGAAGTGGTAGTATATGCTCACACGTCGCACGCCTGTCCCTGAGTCAGTAAACACGCACTTAGGTACCCACCAAGACGACGAGACTTACCACTCCCGGATACGTCGCACTCCACCACGTGCCTAAGTACATTCTCTCAGCCATGACATCCCCATGATTGCAGCGCTACCCCAAACACTCACCACCCACACCCGACTGCCTGTCCAAAATCCGGAACTGGTCAAACCCCAGTTTCTCTTTCAACCGGCATCCCCACGCGATTCCGGATGCGCCGGCGCCGATTACCAGGACGGGGAAGTAGGGCACGGCGTCGAGTTCGCCGCGTCCGCGATAGTGGATGCGTTCGCGGGTATGCATGGGAATTAGGAGGCGGAAACTGAAGGGACTGGGGACGTGATTGCTTGCTCTGAAGCTTGGGGTTGCGGTTTTATATAGAAAGTGTAAGATAGAGTGGCGGTCAGCAAGCATTGCGGCGATCCAACGTAGGATGCGGCTAGGTTTGCTACGCCTCAATTATTAATATACGTCTCGTGCGGTACAAGGGCTAGGATATATTTCCTAAACAGGAAGGAAGCCTTTGTGTTTCTAGATATTTGAGATAATTTAATAAGGCTCAAACAGCTCTCCATCTAACCAACTCAAATTATTATTTGTGAAACAGCTAAGACAAATAAGGAGTAACAAGCCCTATATCGCCCGTAATGTTAGGAATCTAGAGAAACATTCATCGCGTCATGATAAATGTCACGTGTAGCAGCCGTGTCAGCGTCGTTTGCACTTGATAGACACTGCTCAGGAATATTGATTGACTTCAAACATAATTTACACAAATAAATACCTTTTATCAGGCTACCGCGATGTTTGAAGAGTCTCCGATATCTCCCCCGCATGCGCTATGACGTCGCACTAGCATCAGAAATGGCAAATGGTAGCGGGGTCACCACTCCCACAACCACATTCATTTTCGGAACCACCGACAGAGACACTCTTTACAGCCGTGCAGCTATACTTAAGAGCCAACAGATCAGATCCTACAACCATGGCCACCACCCAATCCGACGCGCCGTCCCCCTCCACCAAACCCCACGCCTTCAACCCTCCCACCGTACCCGTCCCCGCCCCCAGCTACTCCCAAGTATGCACCACGCCCATCCTGCCGACCGCGAAATTCATCACGCTCGCCGGCCAAGTCGGGCAAGACGCGTCCAACGGCGACGCCATCCCCGCATCCTTCACCGCGCAAGTCAAGATCGCGTACGCCAACGTTCTCGCTTGCCTGAAAGCGGTTGGTGCGACGCCGCGTGACATCGTGCATGTGCGGCACTACATTGTGAAAGAGACGGGGGATAAGGAGACGGATGGGAAGGACCTGATGGAGCGCGGGTGGGAGGACCAGTGGATTGCGTTTATGAAGAGGGAGGCGGGGGGGCATAGGCCGCCGGATACGGTGGTGGGGGTTGCGGCGCTGGCGACGAGGGAGTTGCTGTATGAGGTGGAGGCTTGGGCGATTGTGAATGGGATAGGAGGGGCCGAGTAATGATAGGAGTACGTATGCTCGGGTGGTTTGGTCACATGACTGTGGGCTCACCTAGCGTCTTCTGGATTTGAGAATATGTGAGTCCTGCATAACTAGGCTTTCACGTTCGCGGTCGTGATTATGTAACTTCTGTGTCGATCCGAGGTTTCGAGGTAACCAGGGAGTTCATATGAATCGAGTCCGCCCGTCATTATCCAGAGCTGCTATTAGGAGAGACCACAGTCGGTGCCCAGGTATCAGCACCAAGTCTTGGAAATATTGCTACTAGTCTTTGTAAAGGGATCTCATTCGTTTTCTCTTATCCTCTTCTCTCTAAACTCACTCCATGTCCTCCACACACGGCAACGGCGCCAAAACAGCACACAGTGCCGTCTTGCTCAACTCAGAAACATTTTGATACAAACGACTCACGTTATTCTCAAGAAACGGAATAGAGGAATCGGGCAAGAGAGACCAAATGTAACAACCGCTTTTGGATTTTATATTATTGGTCTTAACGAACCGGTGCTCAAACCTTTTTATCTTGACGAACCATGGTTCTGAGAGTGCGCTCCAGAAGAAAAGGTTGCCATGCATTACCATAACCAGGAACAACCCACAAAATGGCCACCCATTCAGCTTCCACTGAATACAAATGAGGCTCCCCTTGAGCATTCGCGCAAACTTTTATTATAACCAGAAACAATTTCACTCCAAGATTCCGGGGAATGCGAGAAAAACCTCCGCATGCAAACTAGGAAAATACGCCTCAGAACTCCTCGCCCTGTCAATGGATATCAGATCGCAAATCACTCCGCAACCGCAACCGGAAAACATTCACCCCGCCCCACTCCTTTCACTCCACCCCCATAGAATCGACCCTCTCCTCGCTCCCACCTTCACCCTGCCCACCCACCCAATGCGTCTTCTCGAAATGCGCCCGTGTCTCATTACGCTTACACATGAACTTCCGCCCGCACAGCACGCAGTTGCGGCCCACAACGCGTACCAGAAACGCCATCCACGCGCGCTTCATGCGCGCCGTCGTCTCCGCGTCCAGCACGCCGAACACATCGTGCCGGACCCCGTCCCACGCCCGCAGCAGCGCAGACAGCGGTCCGCGCGGCGCAACCGGATGCCGCACTTTGGCCTCGTCTTCGAACTCGCAGGCGAGGATGCGCTCCAGGCAGTCCAGTAGTGCCGCGCCGAAGGCCGTTTTCTGCGCTGCGCCGTGCGTCTCGGTCGCCCAGAAGGAGGTGAGCAGCGGGAGCGCGTGCAGCATGGACACGAAGGTGTCGGCCGTGACGATCGAGTATGTGGCTAGGACGGCTGTGGTGGTTGCGAGGCCGCGCAGCAGGCAGAAGGGTGGGAGCCGCAGGGTCTCGCGGGCGCTCTGCACGAACGTCACGCCGCCCTCGAGCCGGTGCGAGACGTCGAGCGCTGTGTCGTCGAAGGATGATGTGGCGAAGGCGTCGTATGCATCCTGCAGGACGGTGAAGTTGTGCGGTGTCGGCGGCCAGACGACGTAGACGACGGTGCCGGTGAGCAGCGTCGAGAAGCTCGTGGATTCGTTGTGGTGCTGTAGGGTCAAGGGCGTGTTGGCGGAGAGCACGGAGACGGTGGTGGGCGTTTCGAAGAGCACGTCGTCCCAGTTTTCCTTGCCGGCGTTGCACAGGGCGTCGAGCGTGCTGGAGGGCAGGTGCGGGATCACGCCGCTGGTCTCGTAGTCGGCGTCCGTGACGTGGTTGATGAGGTCTGCGGCGGCGTCGTGCTCACTGATATTACCGGCGTCGTCGTCATCGTCGTCGTCGGACTCTCCACAAGATGACGGCGGGGGGAAGTATTCCGGCTGGCTGGTCCCGTCCTGAGCGGTCTGCTCGAGGTCTTGGAGGAGGATGTCGCGGAGCTCGGTGATGGAAGGGAGGGTGGCGGGGTCGAAGGGGGAGAGGCCGCGCCCTTTTTGCGGGAAGTCGATTTTCTCGGGGCCGAAGCGGGCGATGACGGCTTGAGTGTTGGTTTTCAAGGGACTGATTTGCGCGAAGTCGATGAGCGAATTGAGGCTACTGGCATGTGGCGAGGGGCTGGCGTGCAGCGCGGTGCGGACTGCCGTTAGGGTCGTCATGGTGGCTAGTCAGGATGTGATTGTGTCGAGACGCGACGTTGTTGAGTTGCAGGTTTATCTGAGCGACCGGGTGGGTACGGTAAGAAAAGTTGCAAAGTATAAGGTTGTAAGTAAGACGGTGGGGTAGCTAGGCGGCAAGGTATTCTGCTAGCTACGGGCGGTGAGCATGCACGTTGCCAGGCTGCGCAGATTGTGCGTATTTGCGGTTGTACAACGTGCGATCTGAACTCTCACGCAGGAAGTCTCTGCTATTTAGCCTTCGCGTCGAGTGTGGGGAAACTCTTGGCAAGGGGATGATTCTATGATTCTCGACACTGAGTCACCAGTGAAACATGTGACGATGCATTCACGGTCTTGGCAAACGATTTTTTTTATCAACAGATATCGTAGTGTCTATTTCTTTCCTAAGAGCATCTAAAACCTCCTTATAGTTGATCAGAATATTTATTCGGTATATTCTAGAACAACCCCTTGAGCATTCGCGCAAACTTTTATCCTATTCTAGAACAACACATAAGGACCATTAGTGATTCAACCCGTGTTCAATCCTAGTTTAATCAAGTCGATTTCCTATATCCTACACATCCCTTCTCTTCAATGAGCCCCAAAATCAACATCTTCCCGCTATGCATCAATCCTCACTTCCTACCTCCAAATTGCTAATACTTGCATATGTCTGAGATACCTCCGCTAGAAACTGGCCTTTAATTCATCCCCAATCTCCTCACGTCAAGATATCAGTCTATCAAAACAGGCTGACTTTACTCCCGTCTATCACCTTGTCGCTGTATCTCGTTACCTTTACATCAGGTACTCCACTCACCTATCAGCTATCGACTTCTCCTTCCCTCACTCACCCAGCTAGCCGTTATATATCTACCCACCATCACACTCCACCCCTCCAGTCCTCCACCTTCCCAAACCGCCTAGGACCAACCTCATGGATTTCTCCTTCCAAACCCCCGGCAGCCCCTGGAGCGCCTTCGACACTGCCGCACCACTACCACCACCCCAATTCTTCCCGCAAAACCACCAGCAGCCAATCGACTACTTCGCCATGAACGACTACTTCGCCATGAACGACGACTTCGACACCACTATGGCTAGCGCGTCGTACAGCAGTGCTCTCCGTACGCAATATGCCGCCTGGCCCAACCCTGTCTCGCCTTCCCTACTAACACCAAACTGCAACCCCCCAATTCCCGTCCATCTATCCGCCCAGCCCACCAACCTCCCCCGCCGCAGCTCCAGTCTCTCCCCCCACCTCGACCCGCCGCCACCCCACCTACGCCCGCGCCCTCACACCTACGCCCGCGCCCTCACCCTCGGCACCCCCTTCCTCTGCCTCCCACCGCGCATCCTCACCCTCATAACAACCCTCGCGCTATCCTCCACGCCCCAATACCACGCCATCGACGTCCCCGACACTTCCGACATCGCGTACCCATCCCTCGCGCACACAGACCACATTTTCTACCACGCGAGCTGCCACATCTTACTGCAGCACGCCGTCATGACGCTAGGCAGCGATGCCGCGGTATTCAATTTCCGGGTCTGGCTGGGCGAGTTCGACGACGCGCGCGGGTACGGCACGGTGCGGCGAGTGGAGTTCGCGGCGCTGGGCTTGTTCGAGCGGGGGAAGTGGATGGCGTCGAATGCGGGGCGGCTGTTGCGGCAGTGCGAGAACATCCAGCATATTGCGCTGCTCGTGGACGTGACTGAGCTGGTGTGGATGCCATGCGAGCAGAGCGGTGGTGTGCGGGTGCTGGATCTGGAGGCGCTGACGCAGAAGTACGATCTCGAGGCTATTGCGGCGCTGCCGTGCATCGAGAGCGTGACGCTGAGTCTGAAGCCGTATATGGCGCTGGCGAAGCAGTTGGCCGTGATAGAGAGTCAGCGTTTGGCGACGTACGAGCAGTTTGGTGTTGTCGGCGAGGGAGTGGAGAGTTTCTGGGGGTTGAAGGGGTGACTTGAAGCGCGCGCGATAGAGAGGATGACCGTGATTCGGGTAGTGTGCCCGAGGTTCGAGGGGGCCGCATAAAAGAAAACCTGTGAGTCAATCCGAGGTAGAGTTTGAGCATTGGGAGTACGGAATCTTGGCATTCTGGATAAGTGTTCTGGAGTTATTCTTGGGAGCTATGCGGTTGAACCGTCCTTGTCACCAAAATAAAACGCGGCGGCAGACCTCTTGTCTACATTCTTACTGGTGTTAGCCATGGGTCCAAATCATCTCATCATATCTCAAGATCCTTGCGCAATAGGTAGATATACTGGGGACATGCACGTGCATTCAATGTGTAACAGGACATCAACAGGGAGCAGTGTACGGACCTAATCTAATATACCTGCATGAAGATAATCACTCACTCACGAAAGACTTGCATCTTGATGTTTATCGTGGGTAGACAATCATAGCATTGAAAGAGTATTTCAGACTGAAAGGGAAGGGATGTGAGGTGACTATAGAGGAAGAAGCACACAGCACACCTACCACGAAGCCTAAATACCTACCCTCAAGCAAGAGTTGTGAGCAAAACGGGTTTCAGAAAGGAAGATCAGATGCGGCCCTACGACGTGCCAAACGATGGCTTAGAGCGCAGGGCACGACATCGCAAGTCAGCCATTTCGAAATTCATCACATCGACTAGGCTATTAGAACCTTGCAACATAAGCAGCCACTAAAGTGAGTATAGGAAC